>OZ005740.1:148882041-149241889 GCA_963930735.1 Dioctria linearis | reverse complement strand
ACGCCAGGGATTGCCTTTTCTATAGTAAATTATTCAAAAATTAATTTTTTAATGTCGCAAATTTTAAATACGCCAGGGATTGCATTTTCTATAGTAAATTATTCAAAAAATAATTTTTTACTGTCGCAAATCTTAATTACGCCAGGGATTGCCTTTTCTGTATTAAATAATTCAAAAAATTATTTTTTTCTGTCGCAAATTTTAATTACGCCAGGGATTGCCTTTTCTATAGTAAATTATTAAAAATTAATTTTTCACTGTCGCATATTTTAAATACGCCAGGGATTGCCTTTTCTATAGTAAATTATTCAACAAAATAATTTTTTACTCTCGCAAATTTTAAATACGCCAGGATTGCCTTTTCTATAGTAAATTATTCAAAAATAATTTTTTACTGTCGGAAATTTTAAATACGCTAGGGATTGCCTTTTCTATATTAAATAATTCAAAAAATTATTTTTTTCTGTCGCAAATTTTAATTACGCCTGGGATTGCCTTTTCTATAGTAAATTATTCAAAAATTAATTTTTTACTGTCGCATATTTTAAATACGCCAGGGATTGCCTTTTCTATAGTAAATTATTCAAAAAATAATTTTTTACTCTCGCAAATTTTAAATACGCCAAGGATTGCCTTTTCTATAGTAAATTATTCAAAAATTAATTTTTTACTGTCGCATGTTTTAATTACGCCAGGATTGCCTTTTCTATAGTAAATAATTCAAAAATTAATTTTTTACTGTCGCAAATTTTAATTACGCCAGGGATTGCCTTTTCTATAGTAAATTATTCAAAAAAAAATTTTTTACTGTCGCAAATTTTAAATACGCCAGGGATTGCATTTTCTATAGTAAATTATTCAAAAAATAATTTTTTTACTGTCGCAAATTTTAATTACGCCAGGGACTGACTTTTCTGTAGTAAATTATTCAAAAAATAATTTTTTACTGTCACATATTGTAATTACGCCAGGGATTGCCTTTTCTGTAGTAAATTATTCAAAAAATTATTTTTTACTCTCGCAAATTTTAAATACGCCAGGGATTGCCTTTTCTAAAGTAAATTATTCAAAAAATAATTTTTTACTGTCGCAAATTTTAATTTCGCCAGGGATTGCCTTTTCTATAGTAAATTATTCAAAAAATAATTTTTTACTGTCGCAAATTTTAATTACGCCAGGGATTGTTCTTTCTATAGTAAATTATTCAAAAATTAATTTTTTACCGTCACAAATTTTAAATGCGCCAGGGATTACCATTTTTATAGTAAATTTTTCAAAAAATTAATTTTTACTCTCGCAGATATTAAATACGCCAGGGATTGCCCTTCCTATAGTACATAATTCAAAAAATTATTTTTTACTGTCACAAATTATAAATACGCCAGGGATTGCCTTTTCTATAGTAAATTATTCCAAAAAATAATTTTTTACCATCGCAAAATTTTAAATACGACAGGGATTGACTTTTCTATAGTAAATTATTCAAAAAATAATTTTTCACCATCGCAATTTTTAAATACGCCAGGGATTGCCGTTTCTATAGTAAATTTTTCAAAAAATTACTTTTTGCTCTCGCAAATTTTAAATACGCCAGGAATTGTCATTTATATAGTAAATTATTCAAAAAATACTTTTTTACTGTCGCAAATTTTAATTACGCCAGGGATTGCCTTTTCTATAGTAAATTATTCAAAAATTAATTTTTTAATGTCGCAAATTTTAAATACGCCAGGATTGCATTTTCTATAGTAAATTATTCAAAATTAATTTTTTACTGTCGCAAATCTTAATTATGCCAGGGATGGTCTTTTCTGTATTAAATAATTCAAAATATTATTTTTTTTCTCGCAAATTTTAATTACGCCAGGGATTGCCTTTTCTATAGTAAATTATTCAAAAATTAATTTTTCACTGTCGCATATTTTAAATACGCCAGGGATTGCCTTTTCTATAGTAAATTATTCAAAAAGTAATTTTTTACTGTCGGAAATTTTAAATACGCTAGGGATTGCCTTTTCTATATTAAATAATTCAAAAAATTATTTTTTTCTGTCGCAAATTTTAATTACGCCTGGGATTGCCTTTTTCTATAGTAAATTATTCAAAAAATTATTTTTTACTCTCGCAAATTTTAAATACGCCAGGATTGCCTTTTCTAAAGTAAATTATTCAAAAAATAATTTTTTACTGTCGCAAATTTTAATTTCGCCAGGATTGCCTTTTCTATAGTAAATTATTCAAAAAATAATTTTTTACTGTCGCAAATTTTAATTACGCCAGGGATTGTCCTTTCTATAGTAAATTATTCAAAAATTAATTTTTCACCATCGCAATTTTTAAATACGCCAGGGATTGCCGTTTCTATAGTAAATTTTTCAAAAAATTACTTTTTGCTCTCGCAAATGTTAAATACGCCAGGAATTGTCATTTATATAGTAAATTATTCAAAAAATACTTTTTTACTGTCGCAAATTTTAATTACGCCAGGGATTGCCTTTTCTATAGTAAATTATTCAAAAATTAATTTTTTAATGTCGCAAATTTTAAATACGCCAGGGATATGCATTTTCGATAGTAAATTATTCAAAAAAATAATTTTTTACTGTCGCAAATCTTAATTATGCCAGGGATTGCCTTTTCTGTATTAAATAATTCAAAATATTATTTTTTTTCTCGGAAATTTTAATTACGCCAGGGATTGCCTTTTCTATAGTAAATTATTCAAAAATTAATTTTTCACTGTCGCATATTTTAAATACGCCAGGGATTGCCTTTTCTATAGTAAATTATTCAAAAAATAATTTTTTACTGTCGGAAATTTTAAATACGCTAGGGATTGCCTTTTCTATATTAAATAATTCAAAAAATTATTTTTTTCTGTCGCAAATTTTAATTACGCCTGGGATTGCCTTTTCTATAGTAAATTATTCAAAAATTAATTTTTTACTGTCGCATATTTTAAATACGCCAGGGATTGCCTTTTCTATAGTAAATTATTCAAAAAATAATTTTTTACTCTCGCAAATTTTAAATACGCCAGGGATTGCCTTTTCTATAGTAAATTATTCAAAAAATAATTTTTTACTGTCACAAATTTTAATTACGCCAGGGATTGCCTTTTCTATAGTAAATTATTCAAAAATTAATTTTTTACTGTCGCATGTTTTAAATACGCCAGGGATTACCTTTTCTATAGTAAATTATTCAAAAAATAATTTTTTACTCTCCAAAATTTTAAATACGCCAGGGCTGCCTTTTCTATAGTAAATTATTCAAAAAATACTTTCTTACTGTCGCAAATTTTAATTACGCCAGGGATTGCCTTTTCTATAGTAAATTATTCAAAAATTAATTTTTTAATGTCGCAAATTTTAAATACGCCAGGGATTGCATTTTCTATAGTAAATTATTCAAAAATAATTTTTTACTGTCGCAAATCTTAATTACGCCAGGGATTGCCTTTTCTGTATTAAATAATTCAAAAATTATTTTTTTCTGTCGCAAATTTTAATTACGCCAGGGATTGCCTTTTCTATAGTAAATTATTAAAAATTAATTTTTCACTGTCGCATATTTTAAATACGCCAGGGATTGCCTTTTCTATAGTAAATTATCCAACAAAATAATTTTTTACTCTCGCAAATTTTAAATACGCCAGGGATTGCCTTTTCTATAGTAAATTATTCAAAAAATAATTTTTTACTGTCGGAAATTTTAAATACGCTAGGGATTGCCTTTTCTATATTAAATAATTCAAAAAATTATTTTTTTCTGTCGCAAATTTTAATTACGCCTGGGATTGCCTTTTTCTATAGTAAATTATTCAAAAATTAATTTTTTACTGTCGCATGTTTTAATTACGCCAGGGATTGCCTTTTCTATAGTAAATAATTCAAAAATTAATTTTTTACTGTCGCAAATTTTAATTACGCCAGGGATTGCCTTTTCTATAGTAAATTATTCAAAAAATAATTTTTTACTGTCGCAAATTTTAAATACGCCAGGGATTGCATTTTCTATAGTAAATTATTCAAAAAATAATTTTTTACTGTCGCAAATTTTAATTACGCCAGGGATTGACTTTTCTATAGTAAATTATTCAAAAAATAATTTTTTACTGTCACATATTGTAATTACGCCAGGGATTGCCTTTTCTGTAGTAAATTATTCAAAAAATTATTTTTACTCTCGCAAATTTTAAATACGCCAGGGATTGCCTTTTCTAAAGTAAATTATTCAAAAAATAATTTTTTACTGTCGCAAATTTTAATTTCGCCAGGATTGCCTTTTCTATAGTAAATTATTCAAAAAATAATTTTTTACTGTCGCAAATTTTAATTACGCCAGGGATTGTCCCTTTCTATAGTAAATTATTCAAAAATTAATTTTTTACCGTCACAAATTTTAAATACGCCAGGGATTACCGTTTTTATAGTAAATTTTTCAAAAAATTAATTTTTACTCTCGCAGATATTAAATACGCCAGGGATTGCCCTTCCTATAGTACATAATTCAAAAAATTATTTTTTACTGTCACAAATTATAAATACGCCAGGGATTGCCTTTTCTATAGTAAATTATTCAAAAAATAATTTTTTACCATCGCAAATTTTAAATACGACAGGGATTGCTTTTTCTATAGTAAATATTTCAAAAAATTAATTTTTACTCTCGCAAATTTTAAATACGCCAGGGATTGCCACTTATATAGTAAATCATTCAAAAAATAATTTTTTACTGTCGCAAATTTTAATTACGCCAGGGATTGCCTTTTCTATAGTAAATTATTCAAAAATTAATTTTTTAATGTCGCAAATTTTAAATACGCCAGGGATTGCATTTTTTATAGTAAATTATTCAAAAAATAATTTTTTACTGTCGCAAATCTTAATTATGCCAGGGATTGCCTTTTCTGTATTAAATAATTCAAAATATTATTTTTTTTTCTCGCAAATTTTAATTACGCCAGGGATTGCCTTTCCAATAGTAAATTATTCAAAAATTAATTTTTCACTGTCGCATATTTTAAATACGCCAGGGATTGCCTTTTCTATAGTAAATTATTCAACAAAATAATTTTTTACTCTCGCAAATTTTCAATACGCCAGGGATTGCCTTTTCTATAGTAAATTATTCAAAAAATAATTTTTTACTGTCGGAAATTTTAAATACGCTAGGGATTGCCTTTTCTATATTAAATAATTCAAAAAATTATTTTTTTCTGTCGCAAATTTTAATTACGCCTGGGATTGCCTGTTCTATAGTAAATTATTCAAAAATTAATTTTTTACTGTCGCATGTTTTAAATACGCCAGGGATTACCTTTTCTATAGTAAATTATTCAAAAAATAATTTTTTACTCTCCCAAATTTTAAATACGCCAGGGACTGCCTTTTCTATAGTAAATTATTCAAAAAATACTTTCTTACTGTCGCAAATTTTAATTACGTCAGGGATTGCCTTTTCTATAGTAAATTATTCAAAAATTAATTTTTTAATGTCGCAAATTTTAAATACGCCAGGGATTGCATTTTCTATAGTAAATTATTCAAAAAATAATTTTTTACTGTCGCAAATCTTAATTACGCCAGGGATTGCCTTTTCTGTATTAAATAATTCAAAAAATTATTTTTTGCTGTCGCAAATTTTAATTACGCCAGGGATTGCCTTTTCTATAGTAAATTATTAAAAATTAATTTTTCACTGTCGCATATTTTAAATACGCCAGGGATTGCCTTTTCTATAGTAAATTATTCAACAAAATAATTTTTTACTCTCGCAAATTTTAAATACGCCAGGGATTGCCTTTTCTATAGTAAATTATTCAAAAAATAATTTTTTACTGTCGGAAATTTTAAATACGCTAGGGATTGCCTTTTCTATATTAAATAATTCAAAAAATTATTTTTTTCTGTCGCAAATTTTAATTACGCCTGGGATTGCCTTTTCTATAGTAAATTATTCAAAAATTAATTTTTTACTGTCTCATATTTTAAATACGCCAGGGATTGCCTTTTCTATAGTAAATTATTCAAAAAATAATTTTTTACTCTCGCAAATTTTAAATACGCCAAGGATTGCCTTTTCTATAGTAAATTATTCAAAAATTAATTTTTTACTGTCGCATGTTTTAATTACGCCAGGGATTGCCTTTTCTATAGTAAATAATTCAAAAATTAATTTTTTACTGTCGCAAATTTTAATTACGCCAGGGATTGCCTTTTCTATAGTAAATTATTCAAAAAATAATTTTTTACTGTCGCAAATTTTAAATACGCCAGGGATTGCATTTTCTATAGTAAATTATTCAAAAAATAATTTTTTACTGTCGCAAATTTTAATTACGCCAGGGATTGACTTTTCTATAGTAAATTATTCAAAAAATAATTTTTTACTGTCACATATTGTAATTACGCCAGGGATTGCCTTTTCTGTAGTAAATTATTCAAAAAATTATTTTTTACTCTCGCAAATTTTAAATACGCCAGGGATTGCCTTTTCTAAAGTAAATTATTCAAAAAATAATTTTTTACTGTCGCAAATTTTAATTTCGCCAAGGATTGCCTTTTCTATAGTAAATTATTCAAAAAATAATTTTTTACTGTCGTAAATTTTAATTACGCCAGGGATTGTCCTTTCTATAGTAAATTATTCAAAAATTAATTTTTTACCGTCACAAATTTTAAATACGCCAGGGATTACCGTTTTTATAGTAAATTTTTCAAAAAATTAATTTTTACTCTCGCAGATATTAAATACGCCAGGGATTGCCCTTCCTATAGTACATAATTCAAAAAATTATTTTTTACTGTCACAAATTATAAATACGCCAGGGATTGCCTTTTCTATAGTAAATTATTCAAAAAATAATTTTTTACCATCGCAAATTTTAAATACGACAGGGATTGCCTTTTCTATAGTAAATATTTCGAAAAATTAATTTTTACTCTCGCAAATTTTAAATACGCCAGGGATTGCCACTTATATAGTAAATTATTCAAAAAATAATTTTTTACTGTCGCAAATTTTAATTACGCCAGGGATTGCCTTTTCTATAGTAAATTATTCAAAAATTAATTTTTTAATGTCGCAAATTTTAAATACGCCAGGGATTGCATTTTCTATAGTAAATTATTCAAAAAATAATTTTTTACTGTCGCAAATCTTAATTATGCCAGGGATTGCCTTTTCTGTATTAAATAATTCAAAATATTATTTTTTTTCTCGCAAATTTTAATTACGCCAGGGATTGCCTTTTCTATAGTAAATTATTCAAAAATTAATTTTTCACTGTCGCATATTTTAAATACGCCAGGGATTGCCTTTTCTATAGTAAATTATTCAACAAAATAATTTTTTACTCTCGCAAATTTTCAATACGCCAGGGATTGCCTTTTCTATAGTAAATTATTCAAAAAATAATTTTTTACTGTCGGAAATTTTAAATACGCTAGGGATTGCCTTTTCTATATTAAATAATTCAAAAAATTATTTTTTTCTGTCGCAAATTTTAATTACGCCTGGGATTGCCTTTTCTATAGTAAATTATTCAAAAATTAATTTTTTACTGTCGCATATTTTAAATACGCCAGGGATTGCCTTTTCTATAGTAAATTATTCAAAAAATAATTTTTTACTCTCGCAAATTTTAAATACGCCAAGGATTGCCTTTTCTATAGTAAATTATTCAAAAATTAATTTTTTACTGTCGCATGTTTTAATTACGCCAGGGATTGCCTTTTCTATAGTAAATTATTCAACAAAATAATTTTTTACTCTCGCAAATTTTCAATACGCCAGGGATTGCCTTTTCTATAGTAAATTATTCAAAAAATAATTTTTTACTCTCGGAAATTTTAAATACGCTAGGGATTGCCTTTTCTATATTAAATAATTCAAAAAATTATTTTTTGCTGTCGCAAATTTTAATTACGCCAGGGATTGCCTTTTCTATAGTAAATTATTAAAAATTAATTTTTCACTGTCGCATATTTTAAATACGCCAGGGATTGCCTTTTCTATAGTAAATTATTCAACAAAATAATTTTTTACTCTCGCAAATTTTAAATACGCCAGGGATTGCCTTTTCTATAGTAAATTATTCAAAAAATAATTTTTTACTGTCGGAAATTTTAAATACGCTAGGGATTGCCTTTTCTATATTAAATAATTCAAAAAATTATTTTTTTCTGTCGCAAATTTTAATTACGCCTGGGATTGCCTTTTCTATAGTAAATTATTCAAAAATTAATTTTTTACTGTCTCATATTTTAAATACGCCAGGGATTGCCTTTTCTATAGTAAATTATTCAAAAAATAATTTTTTACTCTCGCAAATTTTAAATACGCCAAGGATTGCCTTTTCTATAGTAAATTATTCAAAAATTAATTTTTTACTGTCGCATGTTTTAATTACGCCAGGGATTGCCTTTTCTATAGTAAATAATTCAAAAATTAATTTTTTACTGTCGCAAATTTTAATTACGCCAGGGATTGCCTTTTCTATAGTAAATTATTCAAAAAATAATATTTTACTGTCGCAAATTTTAAATACGCCAGGGATTGCATTTTCTGTAGTAAATTATTCAAAAAATAATTTTTTACTGTCGCAAATTTTAATTACGCCAGGGATTGACTTTTCTATAGTAAATTATTCAAAAAATAATTTTTTACTGTCACATATTGTAATTACGCCAGGGATTGCCTTTTCTGTAGTAAATTATTCAAAAAATTATTTTTTACTCTCGCAAATTTTAAATACGCCAGGGATTGCCTTTTCTAAAGTAAATTATTCAAAAAATAATTTTTTACTGTCGCAAATTTTAATTTCGCCAAGGATTGCCTTTTCTATAGTAAATTATTCAAAAAATAATTTTTTACTGTCGTAAATTTTAATTACGCCAGGGATTGTCCTTTCTATAGTAAATTATTCAAAAATTAATTTTTTACCGTCACAAATTTTAAATACGCCAGGGATTACCGTTTTTATAGTAAATTTTTCAAAAAATTAATTTTTACTCTCGCAGATATTAAATACGCCAGGGATTGCCCTTCCTATAGTACATAATTCAAAAAATTATTTTTTACTGTCACAAATTATAAATACGCCAGGGATTGCCTTTTCTATAGTAAATTATTCAAAAAATAATTTTTTACCATCGCAAATTTTAAATACGACAGGGATTGCCTTTTCTATAGTAAATATTTCGAAAAATTAATTTTTACTCTCGCAAATTTTAAATACGCCAGGGATTGCCACTTATATAGTAAATTATTCAAAAAATAATTTTTTACTGTCGCAAATTTTAATTACGCCAGGGATTGCCTTTTCTATAGTAAATTATTCAAAAATTAATTTTTTAATGTCGCAAATTTTAAATACGCCAGGGATTGCATTTTCTATAGTAAATTATTCAAAAAATAATTTTTTACTGTCGCAAATCTTAATTATGCCAGGGATTGCCTTTTCTGTATTAAATAATTCAAAATATTATTTTTTTTCTCGCAAATTTTAATTACGCCAGGGATTGCCTTTTCTATAGTAAATTATTCAAAAATTAATTTTTCACTGTCGCATATTTTAAATACGCCAGGGATTGCCTTTTCTATAGTAAATTATTCAACAAAATAATTTTTTACTCTCGCAAATTTTCAATACGCCAGGGATTGCCTTTTCTATAGTAAATTATTCAAAAAATAATTTTTTACTGTCGGAAATTTTAAATACGCTAGGGATTGCCTTTTCTATATTAAATAATTCAAAAAATTATTTTTTTCTGTCGCAAATTTTAATTACGCCTGGGATTGCCTTTTCTATAGTAAATTATTCAAAAATTAATTTTTTACTGTCGCATATTTTAAATACGCCAGGGATTGCCTTTTCTATAGTAAATTATTCAAAAAATAATTTTTTACTCTCGCAAATTTTAAATACGCCAGGGATTGCCTTTTCTATAGTAAATTATTCAAAAAATAATTTTTTACTGTCACAAATTTTAATTACGCCAGGGATTGCCTTTTCTATAGTAAATTATTCAAAAATTAATTTTTTACTGTCGCATGTTTTAAATACGCCAGGGATTACCTTTTCTATAGTAAATTATTCAAAAAATAATTTTTTACTCTCCCAAATTTTAAATACGCCAGGGACTGCCTTTTCTATAGTAAATTATTCAAAAAATACTTTCTTACTGTCGCAAATTTTAATTACGCCAGGGATTGCCTTTTCTATAGTAAATTATTCAAAAATTAATTTTTTAATGTCGCAAATTTTAAATACGCCAGGGATTGCATTTTCTATAGTAAATTATTCAAAAAATAATTTTTTACTGTCGCAAATCTTAATTACGCCAGGTATTGCCTTTTCTGTATTAAATAATTCAAAAAATTATTTTTTTCTGTCGCAAATTTTAATTACGCCAGGGATTGCCTTTTCTATAGTAAATTATTAAAAATTAATTTTTCACTGTCGCATATTTTAAATACGCCAGGGATTGCCTTT
Source organism: Dioctria linearis (assembly GCA_963930735.1). Classification (NCBI taxonomy): domain Eukaryota; kingdom Metazoa; phylum Arthropoda; class Insecta; order Diptera; family Asilidae; genus Dioctria; species Dioctria linearis. The sequence continues at coordinate 149,231,388 of OZ005740.1, read as the reverse complement.
TCTATAGTAAATTATTCAACAAAATAATTTTTTACTCTCGCAAATTTTAAATACGCCAGGGATTGCCTTTTCTATAGTAAATTATTCAAAAAATAATTTTTTACTGTCGGAAATTTTAAATACGCTATGGATTGCCTTTTCTATATTAAATAATTCAAAAAATTATTTTTTTCTGTCGCAAATTTTAATTACGCCTGGGATTGCCTTTCTATAGTAAATTATTCAAAAATTAATTTTTTACTGTCGCGTATTTTAAATACGCCAGGGATTGCCTTTTCTATAGTAAATTATTCAAAAAATAATTTTTTACTCTCGCAAATTTTAAATACGCCAAGGATTGCCTTTTCTATAGTAAATTATTCAAAAATTAATTTTTTACTGTCGCATGTTTTAATTACGCCAGGGATTGCCTTTTCTATAGTAAATAATTCAAAAATTAATTTTTTACTGTCGCAAATTTTAATTACGCCAGGGATTGCCTTTTCTATAGTAAATTATTCAAAAATTAATTTTTTACTGTCGCAAATTTTAAATACGCCAGGGATTGCATTTTCTATAGTAAATTATTCAAAAAATAATTTTTTACTGTCGCAAATTTTAATTACGCCAGGGATTGACTTTTCTATAGTAAATTATTCAAAAAATAATTTTTTACTGTCACATATTGTAATTACGCCAGGGATTGCCTTTTCTGTAGTAAATTATTCAAAAAATTATTTTTTACTCTCGCAAATTTTAAATACGCCAGGGATTGCCTTTTCTAAAGTAAATTATTCAAAAAATAATTCTTTACTGTCGCAAATTTTAATTTCGCCAGGGATTGCCTTTTCTATAGTAAATTATTCAAAAAATAATTTTTTACTGTCGCAAATTTTAATTACGCCAGGGATTGTCCTTTCTATAGTAAATTATTCAAAAATTAATTTTTTACCGTCACAAATTTAAAATACGCCAGGGATTACCGTTTTTATAGTAAATTTTTCAAAAAATTAATTTTTACTCTCGCAGATATTAAATACGCCAGGGATTGCCCTTCCTATAGTACATAATTCAAAAAATTATTTTTTACTGTCACAAATTATAAATACGCCAGGGATTGCCTTTTCTATAGTAAATTATTCAAAAAATAATTTTTTACCATCGCAAATTTTAAATACGACAGGGATTGCCTTTTCTATAGTAAATATTTCAAAAAATTAATTTTTACTCTCGCAAATTTTAAATACGCCAGGGATTGCCACTTATATAGTAAATTATTCAAAAAATAATTTTTTACTGTCGCAAATTTTAATTACGCCAGGGATTGCCTTTCTATAGTAAATTATTCAAAAATTAATTTTTTACTCTCGCAAATTTTAAATACTCCAGGGGTTGCTTTTTCTATAGTAAATTATTCAAAAAATAATTTTTTACTGTCGCAAATTTTAAATACGCCAGGGATTGCCTTTTCTATAGTAAATTGTTCAAGAAATAATTTTTTACTGTCACAAATCTTAATTACGACAGAGATTGCCTTTTCTATAGTAAATTATTCAAAAATTAATTTTTTACTGTCACAAATTTTAAATACTCCAGGGGTTCGTTTTTCTATAGTAAATTATTCACAAAATAATTTTTTACTGTCGCAAATTTTAAATACGCCAGGGATTGCCTTTTCTATAGTAAATTATTCAAAAATTAATTTTTTACTGTCGCAAATTTTAAATACTCCAGGTGTTGCTTTTTCTATAGTAAATTATTCAAAAAATAATTTTTTACTGTCGCAAATTTTAAATACGCCAGGGATTGCCTTTCTGTAGTAAATTATTCAAAAAATAATTTTTTACTGTCACAAATTTTAATTACGACAGGGATTGCCTTTTCTATAGTAAATTATTCAAAAATTAATTTTTTACTGTCGCATATTTTAAATACGCCAGGGATTGCCTTTTCTATAGTAAATTATTCAAAAATTAATTTTTTACTGTCGCAAATTTTAAATACTCCAGGGGTTGCTTTTTCTATAGTAAATTATTCAAAAAATAATTTTTTACTGTCGCAAATTTTAAATACGCCAGGGATTGCCTTTTCTATAGTAAATTATTCAAAAAATAATTTTTTACTGTCACAAATTTTAATTACGACAGGGATTGCCTTTTCTATAGTAAATTATTCAAAAATTAATTTTTTACTGTCGCAAATTTTAAATACTCCAGGGGTTGCTTTTTCTATAGTAAATTATTCAAAAAATGATTTTTTGCTGTCACAAATTTTAAATACGCCAGGGATTTCATTTTCTATAGTAAATTATTCAAAAAATAATTTTTTACTGTCGCAAATCTTAATTACGCCAGGGATTGCCTTTTCTGTATTAAATAATTCAAAAAATTATTTTTTTCTGTCGCAAATTTTAATTACGCCAGGGATTGCCTTTTCTATAGTAAATTATTAAAAATTAATTTTTCACTGTCGCATATTTTAAATACGCCAGGGATTGCCTTTTCTATAGTAAATTATTCAAAAAATAATTTTTTACTGTCGGAAATTTTAAATACGCCAGGGATTGCCTTTTCTGTATTAAATAATTCAAAAAATTATTTTTTTCTGTCGCAAATTTTAATTTCGCCAGGGATTGCCTTTTCTATAGTAAATTATTAAAAATTAATTTTTCACTGTCGCATATTTTAAATACGCCAGGGATTGCCTTTTCTATAGTAAATTATTCAACAAAATAATTTTTTACTCTCGCAAATTTTAAATACGCCAGGGATTGCCTTTTCTATATTAAATTATTCAAAAAATAATTTTTTACTGTCGGAAATTTTAAATACGCTAGGGATTGCCTTTTCTATATTAAATAATTCAAAAAATTATTTTTTTCTGTCGCAAATTTTAATTACGCCTGGGATTGCCTTTTCTATAGTAAATTATTCAAAAATTAATTTTTTACTGTCGCATATTTTAAATACGCCAGGGATTGCCTTTTCTATAGTAAATTATTCAAAAAATAATTTTTTACTCTCGCAAATTTTAAATACGCCAAGGATTGCCTTTTCTATAGTAAATTATTCAAAAATTAATTTTTTACTGTCGCATGTTTTCTATAGTAAATTATTCAAAGTTAATATTTTACTGTCGCAAATTTTAATTACGCCAGGGATTGCCTTTTCTATAGTAAATTATTCAAAAAATAATTTTTTACTGTCGCAAATTTTAAATACGCCAGGGATTGCATTTTCTATAGTAAATTATTCAAAAAATAATTTTTTACTGTCGCAAATTTGAATTACGCCAGGGATTGCCTTTTCTATAGTAAATTATTCAAAAAATAATTTTTTACTGTCACATATTGTAATTACGCCAGGGATTGCCTTTTCTGTAGTAAATTATTCAAAAAATTATTTTTTACTCTTGCAAATTTTAAATACGCCAGGGATTGCCTTTTCTAAAGTAAATTATTCAAAAAAAAATTTTTTGCTGTCGCAAATTTTAATTTCGCCAGGGATTGCCTTTTCTATAGTAAATTATTCAAAAAATAATTTTTTACTGTCGCAAATTTTAATTACGCCAGGGATTGTCCTTTCTATAGTAAATTATTCAAAAATTAATTTTTTACCGTCACAAATTTTAAGTACGCCAGGGATTGCCGTTTTTATAGTAAATTTTTCAAAAAATTAATTTTTACTCTCGCAGATATTAAATACGCCAGGGATTGCCCTTCCTATAGTACATAATTCAAAAAATTATTTTTTACTGTCACAAATTATAAATACGCCAGGGATTGCCTTTTCTATAGTAAATTATTCAAAAAATAATTTTTTACTGTCACAAATCTTAATTACGACAGGGATTTCCTTTTCTATAGTAAATTATTCAAAAATTAATTTTTTACTGTCGCAAATTTTAAATACTCCAGGGGTTCGTTTTTCTATAGTAAATTATTCACAAAATAATTTTTTACTGTCGCAAATTTTAAATACGACAGGGATTGCCTTTTCTATAGTAAATATTTCAAAAAATTAATTTTTACACTCGCATATTTTAAATACGCCAGGGATTGCCACTTATATAGTAAATTATTCAAAAAATAATTTTTTACTGTCGCAAATTTTAATTACGCCAGGGATTGCCTTTCTATAGTAAATTATTCAAAAATTAATTTTTTACTCTCGCAAATTTTAAATACTCCAGGGGTTGCTTTTTCTATAGTAAATTATTCAAAAAATAATTTTTTCTGTCGCAAATTTTAAATACGCCAGGGATTGCCTTTTCTATAGTAAATTGTTCAAAAAATAATTTTTTACTGTCACAAATCTTAATTACGACAGGGATTGCCTTTTCTATAGTAAATTATTCAAAAATTAATTTTTTACTGTCGCAAATTTTAAATACCCCAGGGGTTCGTTTTTCTATAGTAAATTATTCACAAAATAATTTTTTACTGTCGCAAATTTTAAATACGCCAGGGATTGCCTTTTCTATAGTAAATTATTCAAAAATTAATTTTTTACTGTCGCAAATTTTAAATACTCCAGGTGTTGCTTTTTCTATAGTAAATTATTCAAAAAATAATTTTTTACTGTCGCAAATTTTAAATACGCCAGGGATTGCCTTTTCTATAGTAAATTATTCAAAAAATAATTTTTTACTGTCACAAATTTTAATTACGACAGGAATTGCCTTTTCTATAGTAAATTATTCAAAAATTAATTTTTTACTGTCGCATATTTTAAATACGCCAGGGATTGCCTTTTCTATAGTAAATTATTCAAAAATTAATTTTTTTACTGTCGCAAATTTTAAATAATCCAGGGGTTGCTTTTTCTATAGTAAATTATTCAAAAAATAATTTTTTACTGTCGCAAATTTTAAATACGCCAGGGATTGCCTTTTCTATAGTAAATTATTCAAAAAATAATTTTTTACTGTCACAAATTTTAATTACGACAGGGATTGCCTTTTCTATAGTCAATTATTCAAAAATTAATTTTTTACTGTCGCAAATTTTAAATACTCGAGGGGTTGCTTTTTCTATAGTAAATTATTCAAAAAATGATTTTTTGCTGTCACAAATTTTAAATACGCCAGGGATTTCATTTTCTATAGTAAATTATTCAAAAAATAATTTTTTACTGTCACAAATTTTAATTACGACAGGGATTGCCTTTCTATAGTAAATTATTCAAAAATTAATTTTTTATTCTCGCAAATTTTAAATACTCCAGGGGTTGCTTTTTCTATAGTAAATTATTCAAAAAATAATTTTTTCTGTCGCAAATTTTAAATACGCCAGGGATTGCCTTTTCTATAGTAAATTGTTCAAAAAATAATTTTTTACTGTCACAAATCTTAATTACGACAGGGATTGCCTTTTCTATAGTAAATTATTCAAAAATTAATTTTTTACTGTCGCAAATTTTAAATACCCCAGGGGTTCGTTTTTCTATAGTAAATTATTCACAAAATAATTTTTTACTGTCGCAAATTTTAAATACGCCAGGGATTGCCTTTTCTATAGTAAATTATTCAAAAATTAATTTTTTACTGTCGCAAATTTTAAATACTCCAGGTGTTGCTTTTTCTATAGTAAATTATTCAAAAAATAATTTTTTACTGTCGCAAATTTTAAATACGCCAGGGATTGCCTTTTCTATAGTAAATTATTCAAAAAATAATTTTTTACTGTCACAAATTTTAATTACGACAGGAATTGCCTTTTCTATAGTAAATTATTCAAAAATTAATTTTTTACTGTCGCATATTTTAAATACGCCAGGGATTGCCTTTTCTATAGTAAATTATTCAAAAATTAATTTTTTTACTGTCGCAAATTTTAAATAATCCAGGGGTTGCTTTTTCTATAGTAAATTTTTCAAAAAATAATTTTTTACTGTCGCAAATTTTAAATACGCCAGGGATTGCCTTTTCTATAGTAAATTATTCAAAAAATAATTTTTTACTGTCACAAATTTTAATTACGACAGGGATTGCCTTTTCTATAGTAAATTATTCAAAAATTAATTTTTTACTGTCGCAAATTTTAAATACTCGAGGGGTTGCTTTTTCTATAGTAAATTATTCAAAAAATGATTTTTTGCTGTCACAAATTTTAAATACGCCAGGGATTTCATTTTCTATAGTAAATTATTCAAAAATTAATTTTTTACTGTAGCAAATTTTAAATACTCCAGGGGTTGCTGTTTCTATAGTAAATTATTCAAAAAATAATTTTTTACTGTCGCAAATTTTAAATACGGCAGGGATTGCCTTTTCTATAGTAAATTATTCAAAAAATAATTTTTTACTGTCACAAATTTTAATTACGACAGGGATTGCCTTTTCTATAGTAAATTATTCAAAAATTAATTTTTTACTGTCGCATATTTTAAATACGCCAGGGATTGCCTTTTCTATAGTAAATTATTCAAAAAATAATTTTTTACTCTCGCAAATTTTAAATACGCCAGGGAGTGCCTTTTCTATAGTAATTTATTCAAAAAATAATTTTTTACTGTCGCAAATTTTAATTACGCCAGGGATTGCCTTTTCTATAGTAAATTATTCAAAAAATAATTTTTTACTGTCGCAAATCTTAATTACGCCAGGGATTGTCTTTTCTATAGTAAATTATTCAAAAAATAATTTTTTACTGTCGCAAATTTTAATTACGCCAGGGATTGCCTTTTCTATAGTAAATTATTAAAAAAATTATTTTTTACTGTCGCAAATTTTAATTACGACAGGGATTGCCTTTTCTATAGTAAATTATTCAAAAATTAATTTTTTACTGTCGCATATTTTAAATACGCCAGGTATTGCCTTTTCTATAGTAAATTATTCAAAAATTAATTTTTTACTGTCGCAAATTTTAAAAACTCCAGGGGTTGTTTTTCTATAGTAAATTATTCAAAAAATAATTTTTTACTGTCGCAAATTTTAAATACGCCAGGGATTGCCTTTTCTATAGTAAATTATTCAAAAAATAATTTTTTACTGTCACAAATTTTAATTACGACAGGGATTGCCTTTTCTATAGTAAATTATTCAAAAAATGATTTTTTGCTGTCACAAATTTTAAATACGCCAGGGATTTCATTTTCTATAGTAAATTATTCAAAAATTAATTTTTTACTGTCGCAAATTTTAAATACTCCAGGGGTTGCTGTTTCTATAGTAAATTATTCAAAAAATAATTTTTTACTGTCGCAAATTTTAAATACGGCAGGGATTGCCTTTTCTATAGTAAATTATTCAAAAAATAATTTTTTACTGTCACAAATTTTAATTACGACAGGGATTGCCTTTTCTATAGTAAATTATTCAAAAATTAATTTTTTACTGTCGCATATTTTAAATACGCCAGGGATTGCCTTTTCTATAGTAAATTATTCAAAAAATAATTTTTTACTCTCGCAAATTTTAAATACGCCAGGGAGTGCCTTTTCTATAGTAAATTATTCAAAAAATAATTTTTTACTGTCGCAAATTTTAATTACGCCAGGGATTGCCTTTTCTATAGTAAAATATTCAAAAAATAATTTTTTACTGTCGCAAATCTTAATTACGCCAGGGATTGTCTTTTCTATAGTAAATTATTCAAAAAATAATTTTTTACTGTCGCAAATTTTAATTACGCCAGGGATTGCCTTTTCTGTATTAAATAATTCAAAAAATTATTTTTTTCTGTCGCAAATTTTAACTACGCCAGGGATTGCCTTTTCTATAGTAAATTATTAAAAATTAATTTTTCACTGTCGCATATTTTAAATACGCCAGGGATTGCCTTTTCTATAGTAAATTATTCAATAAAATAATTTTTTACTCTCGCAAATTTTAAATACGCCAGGGATTGCCTTTTCTATAGTAAATTATTCAAAAAATAATTTTTTACTGTCGGAAATTTTAAATACGCTAGGGATTGCCTTTTCTATATTAAATAATTCAAAAAATTATTTTTTTCTGTCGCAAATTTTAATTACGCCTGGAATTGCCTTTTCTATAGTAAAATATTCAAAAATTAATTTTTTACTTTCGCATATTTTAAATACGCCAGGGATTGCCTTTTCTATAGTAAATTATTCAAAAAATAATTTTATACTCTCGCAAATTTTAAATACGCCAAGGATTGCCTTTTCTATAGTAAATTATTCAAAAATTAATTTTTTACTGTCGCATGTTTTAATTACGCCAGGGATTGCCTTTTCTATAGTAAATTATTCAAAAATTAATTTTTTACTGTCGCAAATTTTAATTACGCCAGGGATTGCCTTTTCTATAGTAAATTATTCAAAAAATAATTTTTTACTGTCGCAAATTTTAAATACGCCAGGGATTGCTTTTTCTATAGTAAAGTATTCAAAAAATAATTTTTTACTGTCGCAAATTTTAATTACGACAGGGATTGACTTTCATATAGTAAATTATTCAAAAAATAATTTTTTACTGACACATATTGTAATTACGCCAGGGATTGCCTTTTCTATAGTAAATTATTCAAAAAATTATTTTTTACTCTCGCAAATTTTAAATACGCCAGGGATTGCCTTTTCTAAAGTAAATTATTCAAAAAATAATTTTTTACTGTCGCAAATTTTAATTTCGCCAGGGATTGCCTTTTCTATAGTAAATTATTCAAAAAATAATTTTTTACTGTCGCAAATTTTAATTACGCCAGGGATTGTCCTTTCTATAGTAAATTATTCAAAAATTAATTTTTTACCGTCACAAATTTTAAATACGCCAGGGATTGCCGTTTTTATAGTAAATTTTTCAAAAAATTAATTTTTACTCTCGCAGATATTAAATACGCCAGGGATTGCCCTTCCTATAGTACATAATTCAAAAAATTATTTTTTACTGTCACAAATTATAAATACGCCAGGGATTGCCTTTCCTATAGTAAATTATTCAAAAAATAATTTTTTACCATCGCAAATTTTAAATACGACAGGGATTGCCTTTTCTATAGTAAATATTTCAAAAAATTAATTTTTACTCTCGCAAATTTTAAATACGCCAGGGATTGCCACTTATATAGTAAATTATTCAAAAAATAATTTTTTACTGTCGCAAATTTTAATTACGCCAGGGATTGCCTTTCTATAGTAAATTATTCAAAAATTAATTTTTTACTCTCGCAAATTTTAAATACTCCAGGGGTTGCTTTTTCTATAGTAAATTATTCAAAAAATAATTTTTTACTGTCGCAAATTTTAAATACGCCAGGGATTGCCTTTTCTGTAGTAAATTGTTCAAAAAATAATTTTTTACTGTCACAAATCTTAATTACGACAGGGATTGCCTTTTCTATAGTAAATTATTCAAAAAATGATTTTTTGCTGTCACAAATTTTAAATACGCCAGGGATTTCATTTTCTATAGTAAATTATTCAAAAATTAATTTTTTACTGTCGCAAATTTTAAATACTCCAGGGGTTGCTGTTTCTATAGTAAATTATTCAAAAAATAATTTTTTACTGTCGCAAATTTTAAATACGGCAGGGATTGCCTTTTCTATAGTAAATTATTCAAAAAATAATTTTTTACTGTCACAAATTTTAATTACGCCAGGGATTGCCTTTTCTATAGTAAATTATTCAAAAAATAATTTTTTACTGTCACAAATTTTAATTACGACAGGGATTGCCTTTTCTATAGTAAATTATTCAAAAAATGATTTTTTGCTGTCACAAATTTTAAATACGCCAGGGATTTCATTTTCTATAGTAAATTATTCAAAAATTAATTTTTTACTGTCGCAAATTTTAAATACTCCAGGGGTTGCTGTTTCTATAGTAAATTATTCAAAAAATAATTTTTTACTGTCGCAAATTTTAAATACGGCAGGGATTGCCTTTTCTATAGTAAATTATTCAAAAAATAATTTTTTACTGTCACAAATTTTAATTACGACAGGGATTGCCTTTTCTATAGTAAATTATTCAAAAATTAATTTTTTACTGTCGCATATTTTAAATACGCCAGGGATTGCCTTTTCTATAGTAAATTATTCAAAAAATAATTTTTTACTCTCGCAAATTTTAAATACGCCAGGGAGTGCCTTTTCTATAGTAAATTATTCAAAAAATAATTTTTTACTGTCGCAAATTTTAATTACGCCAGGGATTGCCTTTTCTATAGTAAAATATTCAAAAAATAATTTTTTACTGTCGCAAATCTTAATTACGCCAGGGATTGTCTTTTCTATAGTAAATTATTCAAAAAATAATTTTTTACTGTCGCAAATTTTAATTACGCCAGGGATTGCCTTTTCTGTATTAAATAATTCAAAAAATTATTTTTTTCTGTCGCAAATTTTAACTACGCCAGGGATTGCCTTTTCTATAGTAAATTATTAAAAATTAATTTTTCACTGTCGCATATTTTAAATACGCCAGGGATTGCCTTTTCTATAGTAAATTATTCAATAAAATAATTTTTTACTCTCGCAAATTTTAAATACGCCAGGGATTGCCTTTTCTATAGTAAATTATTCAAAAAATAATTTTTTACTGTCGGAAATTTTAAATACGCTAGGGATTGCCTTTTCTATATTAAATAATTCAAAAAATTATTTTTTTCTGTCGCAAATTTTAATTACGCCTGGAATTGCCTTTTCTATAGTAAAATATTCAAAAATTAATTTTTTACTTTCGCATATTTTAAATACGCCAGGGATTGCCTTTTCTATAGTAAATTATTCAAAAAATAATTTTATACTCTCGCAAATTTTAAATACGCCAAGGATTGCCTTTTCTATAGTAAATTATTCAAAAATTAATTTTTTACTGTCGCATGTTTTAATTACGCCAGGGATTGCCTTTTCTATAGTAAATTATTCAAAAATTAATTTTTTACTGTCGCAAATTTTAATTACGCCAGGGATTGCCTTTTCTATAGTAAATTATTCAAAAAATAATTTTTTACTGTCGCAAATTTTAAATACGCCAGGGATTGCTTTTTCTATAGTAAAGTATTCAAAAAATAATTTTTTACTGTCGCAAATTTTAATTACGACAGGGATTGACTTTCATATAGTAAATTATTCAAAAAATAATTTTTTACTGACACATATTGTAATTACGCCAGGGATTGCCTTTTCTATAGTAAATTATTCAAAAAATTATTTTTTACTCTCGCAAATTTTAAATACGCCAGGGATTGCCTTTTCTAAAGTAAATTATTCAAAAAATAATTTTTTACTGTCGCAAATTTTAATTTCGCCAGGGATTGCCTTTTCTATAGTAAATTATTCAAAAAATAATTTTTTACTGTCGCAAATTTTAATTACGCCAGGGATTGTCCTTTCTATAGTAAATTATTCAAAAATTAATTTTTTACCGTCACAAATTTTAAATACGCCAGGGATTGCCGTTTTTATAGTAAATTTTTCAAAAAATTAATTTTTACTCTCGCAGATATTAAATACGCCAGGGATTGCCCTTCCTATAGTACATAATTCAAAAAATTATTTTTTACTGTCACAAATTATAAATACGCCAGGGATTGCCTTTCCTATAGTAAATTATTCAAAAAATAATTTTTTACCATCGCAAATTTTAAATACGACAGGGATTGCCTTTTCTATAGTAAATATTTCAAAAAATTAATTTTTACTCTCGCAAATTTTAAATACGCCAGGGATTGCCACTTATATAGTAAATTATTCAAAAAATAATTTTTTACTGTCGCAAATTTTAATTACGCCAGGGATTGCCTTTCTATAGTAAATTATTCAAAAATTAATTTTTTACTCTCGCAAATTTTAAATACTCCAGGGGTTGCTTTTTCTATAGTAAATTATTCAAAAAATAATTTTTTACTGTCGCAAATTTTAAATACGCCAGGGATTGCCTTTTCTGTAGTAAATTGTTCAAAAAATAATTTTTTACTGTCACAAATCTTAATTACGACAGGGATTGCCTTTTCTATAGTAAATTATTCAAAAATTAATCTTTTACTGTCGCAAATTTTAACTACTCCAGGGGTTCGTTTTTCTATAGTAAATTATTCACAAAATAATTTTTTACTGTCGCAAATTTTAAATACGCCAGGGATTGCCTTTTCTATAGTAAATTATTCAAAAATTAATTTTTTACTGTCGCAAATTTTAAATACTCCAGGGGTTGCTTTTTCTATAGTAAATTATTCAAAAAATAATTTTTTACTGTCGCAAATTTTAAATACGCCAGGGATTGCCTTTTCTATAGTAAATTATTCAAAAAATAATTTTTTACTGTCACAAATTTTAATTACGACAGGGATTGCCTTTTCTATAGTAAATTATTCAAAAATTAATTTTTTACTGTCGCATATTTTAAATACGCCAGGGATTGCCTTTTCTATAGTAAATTATTCAAAAATTAATGTTTTACTGTCGCAAATTTTAAATACTCCAGGGGTTGCTTTTTCTATAGTAAATTATTCAAAAAATAATTTTTTACTGTCGCAAATTTTAAATACGCCAGGGATTGCCTTTTCTATAGTAAATTATTCAAAAAATAATTTTTTACTGTCACAAATTTTAATTACGACAGGGATTGCCTTTTCTATAGTAAATTATTCAAAAATTAATTTTTTACTGTCGCAAATTTTAAATACTCCAGGGGTTGCTTCTTCTATAGTAAATTATTCAAAAAATGATTTTTTGCTGTCACAAATTTTAAATACGCCAGGGATTTCATTTTCTATAGTAAATTATTCAAAAATTAATTTTTTACTGTCGCAAATTTTAAATACACCAGGGGTTGCTTTTTCTATAGTAAATTATTCAAAAATTAATTTTTTACTGTCGCAAATTTTAAATACTCCAGGGGTTGCTTTTTCTGTAGTAAATTATTCAAAAAATGATTTTTTGCTGTCACAAATTTTAAATACGCCAGGGATTTCATTTTCTATAGTAAATTATTCAAAAAATAATTTTTTACTGTCGCAAATTTTAATTACGCCAGGGATTGCCTTTTCTATAGTAAATTATTCAAAAAATAATTTTTTACTGTCGCAAATTTTAATTACGCCAGGGATTGTCTTTTCTATAGTAAATTATTCAAAAAATAATTTTTTACTGTCGCAAATTTTAATTACGCCAGGGATTGCCTTTTCTATAGTAAATTATTCAAAAAATAATTTTTTACTGTCGCAAATTTTAATTACGACAGGGATTGCCTTTTCTATAGTAAATTATTCAAAAATTAATTTTTTACTGTCGCATATTTTAAATACGCCAGGTATTGCCTTTTCTATAGTAAATTATTCAAAAAATAATTTTTTACTCTCGCAAATTTTAAATACGCCAGGGACTGCCTTTTCTATAGTAAATTATTCAAAAAATACTTTCTTACTGTCGCAAATTTTAATTACGCCAGGGATTGCCTTTTCTATAGTAAATTATTCAAAAATTAATTTTTTAATGTCGCAAATTTTAAATACGCCAGGGATTGCATTTTCTATAGTAAATTATTCAAAAAATAATTTTTTACTGTCGCAAATCTTAATTACGCCAGGGATTGCCTTTTCTGTATTAAATAATTCAAAAAATTATTTTTTTCTGTCGCAAATTTTAATTACGCCAGGGATTGCCTTTTCTATAGTAAATTATTAAAAATTAATTTTTCACTGTCGCATATTTTAAATACGCCAGGGATTGCCTTTTCTATAGTAAATTATTCAATAAAATAATTTTTTACTCTCGCAAATTTTAAATACGCCAGGGATTGCCTTTTCTATAGTAAATTATTCAAAAAATAATTTTTTACTGTCGGAAATTTTAAATACGCTAGGGATTGCCTTTTCTATATTAAATAATTCAAAAAATTATTTTTTTCTGTCGCAAATTTTAATTACGCCTGGGATTGCCTTTTCTATAGTAAAATATTCAAAAATTAATTTTTTACTTTCGCATATTTTAAATACGCCAGGGATTGCCTTTTCTATAGTAAATTATTCAAAAAATAATTTTATACTCTCGCAAATTTTAAATACGCCAAGGATTGCCTTTTCTATAGTAAATTATTCAAAAATTAATTTTTTACTGTCGCATGTTTTAATTACGCCAGGGATTGCCTTTTCTATAGTAAATTATTCAAAAATTAATTTTTTACTGTCGCAAATTTTAAGTACGCCAGGGATTGCCTTTTCTATAGTAAATTATTCAAAAAATAATTTTTTACTGTCGCAAATTTTAAATACGCCAGGGATTGCCTTTTCTATAGTAAATTATTCAAAAAATAATTTTTTACTGTCGCAAATTTTAATTACGACAGGGATTGACTTTCATATAGTAAATTATTCAAAAAATAATTTTTTACTGACACATATTGTAATTACGCCAGGGATTGCCTTTTCTATAGTAAATTATTCAAAAAATTATTTTTTACTCTCGCAAATTTTAAAGACGCCAGGGATTGCCTTTTCTAAAGTAAATTATTCAAAAAATAATTTTTTACTGTCGCAAATTTTAATTTCGCCAGGGATTGCCTTTTCTATAGTAAATTATTCAAAAAATTATTTTTTACTGTCGCAAATTTTAATTACGCCAGGGATTGCCTTTTCTATAGTAAATTATTCAAAAACTAATTTTTTACTGTCGCAAATTTTAATTACGACAGGGATTGCCTTTTCTATAGTAAATTATTCAAAGATTAATTTTTTACTGTCGCATATTTTAAATACGCCAGGTATTGCCTTTTCTATAGTAAATTATTCAAAAATTAATTTTTTACTGTCGCAAATTTTAAATACTCCAGGGGTTGCTTTTTCTATAGTAAATTATTCAAAAAATAATTTTTTACTGTCGCAAATTTTAAATACGCCAGGGATTGCCTTTTCTATAGTAAATTATTCAAAAAATAATTTTTTACTGTCACAAATTTTAATTACGACAGGGATTGCCTTTTCTATAGTAAATTATTCAAAAATTAATTTTTTACTGTCGCAAATTTTAAATACTCCAGGGGTTGCTTTTTCTATAGTAAATTATTCAAAAAATAATTTTTTACTGTCGCAAATTTTAAATACGCCAGGGATTGCCTTTTCTATAGTAAATTATTCAAAAATTAATTTTTTACTGTCCCAAATTTTAAATACTCCAGGGGTTGCTTTTTCTATAGTAAATTATTCAAAAAATAATTTTTTACTGTCGCAAATTTTAGATACGCCAGGGATTGCCTTTTCTATAGTAAATTATTCAAAAAATAATTTTTTACTGTCACAAATTTTAATTACAACAGGGATTGCCTTTTCTATAGTAAATTATCAAAAAATTAATTTTTTACTGTCGCATATTTTAAATACGCCAGGGATTGCCTTTTCTATAGTAAATTATTCAAAAAATAATTTTTTACTCTCGCAAATTTTAAATACGCCAGGGATTGCCTTTTCTATAGTAAATTATTCAAAAAATAATTTTTTACTGTCGCAAATTTTAATTACGCCAGGGTTTGCCTTTTCTATAGTAAATTATTCAAAAAATAATTTTTTACTGTCGCAAATTTTAATTACGCGAAGGATTGTCTTTTCTATAGTAAATTATTCAAAAATTAATTTTTTACCGTCACAAATTTTAAATACGCCAGGCATTGCCTTTTCTATAGTAAATTATTCAAAAATTAATTTTCTACTGTCGCAAATTTTAAATACTCCAGGGGTTGCTTTTTCTATAGTAAATTATTCAAAAAATAGTTTTTTACTGTCGCAAATTTTAAATACGCCAGGGATTGCCTTTTCTATAGTAAATTATTCAAAAAATAATTTTTTACTGTCCCAAATTTTAATTACGACAGGGATTGCCTTTTCTATAGTAAATTATTCAAAAATTATTTTTTTTTTACTGTCGCATATTTTAAATATGCCAGGGATTGCCTTTTCTATAGTAAATTATTCAAAAAATAATTTTTTACTCTCGCAAATTTTAAATACGCCAGGGATTGCCGTTTTTATAGTAAATTTTTCAAAAAATTAATTTTTACTCTCGCAGATATTAAATACGCCAGGGATTGCCCTTCCTATAGTACATAATTCAAAAAATAATTTTTTACTGTCACAAATTTTAAATACGCCAGGGATTGCCTTTTCTATAGTAAATTATTCAAAAAATAATTCTTTACTGTCGCGAATTTTAAATACACCAAGGATTGACTTTTCTATAGTAAATTTTCCAAAAAATAATTTTTTACTGTCGCAAAATTTTAAATACGCCAGGGATTGCATTTCAATAGTAAATTTTTCAAAAAATAATTTTTTAACCTCGCAAATTTTAATTATGCCAGGGAGTGCCTTTTCAATAGTAAATTTTTAAAAAAATTAATTTTTACTCTCGCAAATTTTAAATACGCCAGGGATTGCCTTTTCTATAGTAAATTTTTCAAAAAATTAATTTTTACTCTCGCAAATTTTAAATACGCCAGGGATTGCCTTTAGTAAATAATTCAAAAAATAATTTTTTACTGTCGCAAATTTTAAATACGCCAGGCATTTCCTTTTCTATTGTAAATAAATCAAAAAATTATTTTTTACTATCGCAAATTTTAAATAATCCAGGGATTGCCTTTTCAATAGTAAATTATTCAAAAAATTATTTTGTACTGTCGCAAATTTTAAATACGCCAGGGAGTGCCATTTCAATAGTAAATTTTTCAAAAAACAAATTTTTAATCTCGCAAGTTTTAATTATGCCAGTGTGTGCCTCTTCAATTGTAAAATTTTGAAAAAATTAATTTTTACTCTCGCAAATTTTAATTACGCCAGGGATTGCCTTTTCTATAGTAAATTATTCAAAAATTAATTTTTTACTGTCGCATATTTTAAATACGCCAGGGATTGCCTATTCTATTGTAAATTATTCAAAAAATAATTTTTTACTCTCGCAAATTTTAAATACGCCAGGGATTGCGTTTTGTATAGTAAATTATTCAAAAAATAATTTTTTACTCTCGTAAATTTTTAAATACGCCAGGGATTGCCTTTTCTATATTAAATAATTCAACAAATTATTTTTTTCTGTCGCATATTTTAATTACGCCAGGGATTGCCTTTTCTATAGTAAATTATTCAAAAATTAATTTTTTACTGTCGCATATTTTAAATACGCAAGGGGTTGCCCTTTCTATAGTAAATTATTCAAAAAATAATTTTTTACTCTCGCAAATTTTAAATACGCCAGGGATTGCCTTTTCTATAGTAAATTATTCAAAAAATATTTTTTTACTGTCGCAAATTTTAATTACGCCAGGGATTGCCTTTTCTATAGTAAATTATTCAAAAATTAATTTTTTACCGTCGCAAATTTTAAATACGCCAGGGATTGCCTTTTCTATAGTAAACTTTTCAAAAAATTACTTTTTGCTCTCGCAAATTTTAAATACGCCAGGGATTGCCATTTATATAGTAAATTATTCAAAAAATATTTTTTACTGTCGCAAATTTTAATTACGGCAGGGATTGCCTTTTCTATAGTAAATTATTCAAAAATTAATTTTTTACTGTCGCAAATTTTAAATACGCCAGGGATTGCCTTTTCTATAGTAAATTGTTCAAAAAATAATTTTTTACTGTCACAAATTTTAATTACGACAAGGATTGCCTTTTCTATAGTAAATTATTCAAAAATTAATTTTTTACTGTCGCAAATTTTAAATACTCCAGGGGTTGCTTTTTCTATAGTAAATTATTCAAAAAATAATTTTTTACTGTCGCAAATTTTAAATACGTCAGGGATTGCCTTTTCTATAGTAAATTGTTCAAAAAATAATTTTTTACTGTCACAAATTTTAATTACGACAGGGACTGCCTTTTCTATAGTAAATTATTCAAAAATTAATTTTTTACTGTCGCAAATTTTAAATACTCCAGGGGTTCCTTTTTCTATATTAAATTATTCAAAAAATAATTTTTTACTGTCGCAAATTTTAAATACGCCAGGGATTGCCTTTTATATAGTAAATTATTCAAAAATTAATTTTTTACTGTCGCAAATTTTAAATACTCCAGGGGTTGCTTTTTCTATAGTAAATTATTCAAAAAATAATTTTTTACTGTCGCAAATTTTAAATACGCCAGGGATTGCCTTTTCTATAGTAAATTATAAAAAAAATATTTTTTTACTGTCGCAAATTTTAATTACGCCAGGGATTGTCCTTTCTATAGTAAATTATTCAAAAATTAATTTTTTACCGTCACAAATTTTAAATACGCCAGGGATTGCCGTTTTTATAGTCAATTTTTCAAAAAATTAATTTTTACTCTCGCAGATATTAAATACACCAGGGATTGCCCTTCCTATAGTACATAATTCAAAAAATAATTTTTTACTGTCACAAATTTTAAATACGCCAGGGATTGCCTTTTCTATAGTAAATTATTCAAAAAATAATATTTTACCATCGCAAATTTTAAATACGACAGGGATTGCCTTTTCTATAGTAACTATTTCAAAAAATTAATTTTTACTCTCGCAAATTTTAAATACGCCAGGGATTGCCACTTATATAGTAAATTATTCAAAAAATAATTTTTTACTGTGGCAAATTTTAATTACGCCAGGGATTGCCTTTTCTATAGTAAATTATTCAAAAATTAATTTTTTACTCTCGCAAGTTTTAAATACTCCAGGGGTTGCTTTCTCTATAGTAAATTATTCAAAAAATAATTTTTTACTGTCGCAAATTTTAAATACGCCAGGGATTGCCTTTTCTATAGTAAATTGTTCAAAAAATAATTTTTTACTCTCACAAATTTTAATTACGACAGGGATTGCCTTTTCTATAGTAAATTATTCAAAAATTAATTTTTTACTGTCGCAAATTTTAAATACTCCAGGGGTTCCTTTTTCTATAGTAAATTATTCAAAAAATAATTTTTTACTGTCGCAAATTTTAAATACTCCAGGGGTTGCTTTTTCTATAGTAAATTATTCAAAAAATAATTTTTTACTGTCGCAAATTTTAAATACGCCAGGGATTGCCTTTTCTATAGTAAATTATTCAAAAAATAATTTTTTACTGTCGCAAATTTTGAATACGCCAGGGATTGCCTTTTCTATAGTAAATTATTCAAAAAATAATTTTTTACTGTCGCAAATTTTAATGACGCCAGGGATTGCCTTTTCTATAGTAAATTATTCAAAAATTCATTTTTTACTGTCGCAAATTTTAAATACTCCAGGGGTTGCTTTTTCTATAGTAAATTATTCAAAAAATAATTTTTTACTGTCGCAAATTTTAAATAAGACAGGGATTGCCTTTTCTATAGTAAATTATTCAAAAAATAATTTTGTACTGTCGCAAATTTTAAATACGCCAGGGAGTGCCATTTCAATAGTAAATTTTTCAAAAAACAAATTTTTAATCTCGCAAGTTTTAATTATGCCAGTGTGTGCCTCTTCAATTGTAAAATTTTGAAAAAATTAATTTTTACTCTCGCAAATTTTAATTACGCCAGGGATTGCCTTTTCTATCGTAAATTATTCAAAAATTAATTTTTTACTGTCGCATATTTTAATTACGCCAGGGATTGCCTATTCTATTGTAAATTATTCAAAAAATAATTTTTTACTCTCGCAAATTTTAAATACGCCAGGGATTGCGTTTTGTATAGTAAATTATTCAAAAAATAATTTTTTACTCTCGTAAATTTTTAAATACGCCAGGGATTGCCTTTTCTATATTAAATAATTCAACAAATTATTTTTTTCTGTCGCATATTTTAATTACGCCAGGGATTGCCTTTTCTATAGTAAATTATTCAAAAATTAATTTTTTACTGTCGCATATTTTAAATACGCAAGGGGTTGCCCTTTCTATAGTAAATTATTCAAAAAATAATTTTTTACTCTCGCAAATTTTAAATACGCCAGGGATTGCCTTTTCTATAGTAAATTATTCAAAAAATATTTTTTTACTGTCGCAAATTTTAATTACGCCAGGGATTGCCTTTTCTATAGTAAATTATTCAAAAATTAATTTTTTACCGTCGCAAATTTTAAATACGCCAGGGATTGCCTTTTCTATAGTAAACTTTTCAAAAAATTACTTTTTGCTCTCGCAAATTTTAAATACGCCAGGGATTGCCATTTATATAGTAAATTATTCAAAAAATATTTTTTACTGTCGCAAATTTTAATTACGGCAGGGATTGCCTTTTCTATAGTAAATTATTCAAAAATTAATTTTTTACTGTCGCAAATTTTAAATACGCCAGGGATTGCCTTTTCTATAGTAAATTGTTCAAAAAATAATTTTTTACTGTCACAAATTTTAATTACGACAAGGATTGCCTTTTCTATAGTAAATTATTCAAAAATTAATTTTTTACTGTCGCAAATTTTAAATACTCCAGGGGTTGCTTTTTCTATAGTAAATTATTCAAAAAATAATTTTTTACTGTCGCAAATTTTAAATACGTCAGGGATTGCCTTTTCTATAGTAAATGGTTCAAAAAATAATTTTTTACTGTCACAAATTTTAATTACGACAGGGATTGCCTTTTCTATAGTAAATTATTCAAAAATTAATTTTTTACTGTCGCAAATTTTAAATACTCCAGGGGTTCCTTTTTCTATATTAAATTATTCAAAAAATAATTTTTTACTGTCGCAAATTTTAAATACGCCAGGGATTGCCTTTTATATAGTAAATTATTCAAAAATTAATTTTTTACTGTCGCAAATTTTAAATACTCCAGGGGTTGCTTTTTCTATAGTAAATTATTCAAAAAATAATTTTTTACTGTCGCAAATTTTAAATACGCCAGGGATTGCCTTTTCTATAGTAAATTATAAAAAAAATATTTTTTTACTGTCGCAAATTTTAATTACGCCAGGGATTGTCCTTTCTATAGTAAATTATTCAAAAATTAATTTTTTACCGTCACAAATTTTAAATACGCCAGGGATTGCCGTTTTTATAGTAAATTTTTCAAAAAATTAATTTTTACTCTCGCAGATAAATACACCAGGGATTGCCCTTCCTATAGTACATAATTCAAAAAATAATTTTTTACTGTCACAAATTTTAAATACGCCAGGGATTGCCTTTTCTATAGTAAATTATTCAAAAAATAATATTTTACCATCGCAAATTTTAAATACGACAGGGATTGCCTTTTCTATAGTAACTATTTCAAAAAATTAATTTTTACTCTCGCAAATTTTAAATACGCCAGGGATTGCCACTTATATAGTAAATTATTCAAAAAATAATTTTTTACTGTCGCAAATTTTAATTACGCCAGGGATTGCCTTTTCTATAGTAAATTATTCAAAAATTAATTTTTTACTCTCGCAAGTTTTAAATACTCCAGGGGTTGCTTTCTCTATAGTAAATTATTCAAAAAATAATTTTTTACTGTCGCAAATTTTAAATACGCCAGGGATTGCCTTTTCTATAGTAAATTGTTCAAAAAATAATTTTTTACTCTCACAAATTTTAATTACGACAGGGATTGCCTTTTCTATAGTAAATTATTCAAAAATTAATTTTTTACTGTCGCAAATTTTAAATACTCCAGGGGTTCCTTTTTCTATAGTAAATTATTCAAAAAATAATTTTTTACTGTCGCAAATTTTAAATACTCCAGGGGTTGCTTTTTCTATAGTAAATTATTCAAAAAATAATTTTTTACTGTCGCAAATTTTAAATACGCCAGGGATTGCCTTTTCTATAGTAAATTATTCAAAAAATAATTTTTTACTGTCGCAAATTTTAAATACGCCAGGGATTGCCTTTTCTATAGTAAATTATTCAAAAAATAATTTTTTACTGTCGCAAATTTTAATGACGCCAGGGATTGCCTTTTCTATAGTAAATTATTCAAAAATTAATTTTTTACTGTCGCAAATTTTAAATACTCCAGGGGTTGCTTTTTCTATAGTAAATTATTCAAAAAATAATTTTTTACTGTCGCAAATTTTAAATAAGACAGGGATTGCCTTTTCTATAGTAAATTATTCAAAAAATAATTTTTTACTGTCACAAATTTTAATTACGCCAGGGATTGCCTTTTCTATAGTAAATTATTCAAAAATTAATTTTTTAATGTCGCAAATTTTAAATACGCCAGGGATTGCATTTTCTATAGTAAATTATTCAAAAAATAATTTTTTACTGTCGCAAATCTTAATTACGCCAGGGATTGCCTTTTCTGTATTAAATAATTCAAAAAATTATTTTTTTCTGTCGCAAATTTTAATTACGCCAGGGATTGCCTTTTCTATAGTAAATTATTAAAAATTAATTTTTCACTGTCGCATATTTTAAATACGCCAGGGATTGCCTTTTCTATAGTAAATTATTCAATAAAATAATTTTTTACTCTCGCAAATTTTAAATACGCCAGGGATTGCCTTTTCTATAGTAAATTATTCAAAAAATAATTTTTTACTGTCGGAAATTTTAAATACGCTAGGGATTGCCTTTTCTATATTAAATAATTCAAAAAATTATTTTTTTCTGTCGCAAATTTTAATTACGCCTGGGATTGCCTTTTCTATAGTAAAATATTCAAAAATTAATTTTTTACTTTCGCATATTTTAAATACGCCAGGGATTGCCTTTTCTATAGTAAATTATTCAAAAAATAATTTTATACTCTCGCAAATTTTAAATACGCCAAGGATTGCCTTTTCTATAGTAAATTATTCAAAAATTAATTTTTTACTGTCGCATGTTTTAATTACGCCAGGGATTGCCTTTTCTATAGTAAATTATTCAAAAATTAATTTTTTACTGTCGCAAATTTTAAGTACGCCAGGGATTGCCTTTTCTATAGTAAATTATTCAAAAAATAATTTTTTACTGTCGCAAATTTTAAATACGCCAGGGATTGCCTTTTCTATAGTAAATTATTCAAAAAATAATTTTTTACTGTCGCAAATTTTAATTACGACAGGGATTGACTTTCATATAGTAAATTATTCAAAAAATAATTTTTTACTGACACATATTGTAATTACGCCAGGGATTGCCTTTTCTATAGTAAATTATTCAAAAAATTATTTTTTACTCTCGCAAATTTTAAAGACGCCAGGGATTGCCTTTTCTAAAGTAAATTATTCAAAAAATAATTTTTTACTGTCGCAAATTTTAATTTCGCCAGGGATTGCCTTTTCTATAGTAAATTATTCAAAACATAATTTTTTACTGTCGCAAATTTTAATTACGCCAGGGATTGTCCTTTCTATAGTAAATTATTCAAAAATTAATTTTTTACCGTCACAAATTTTAAATACGCCAGGGATTGCCATTTTTATAGTAAATTTTTCAAAAAATTAATTTTTACTCTCGCAGATATTAAATACGCCAGGGATTGCCCTTCCTATAGTACATAATTCAAAAAATTATTTTTTACTGTCACAAATTATAAATACGCCAGGGATTGCCTTTTCTATAGTAAATTATTCAAAAAATAATTTTTTACTCTCGCGAATTTTAAATACGCCAGGGATTGCCTTTTCTATAGTACATTATTCAAAAAATAATTTTTTACTCTCGCAAATTTTAATTACGACAGGGATTGCCTTTTCTATAGTAAATTATTCAAAAAATAATTTTTTACTGTCGCAAATTTTAAATACGCCAGGGATTGCCTTTTCTATAGTAAATTATTCAAAAAATGATTTTTTGCTGTCACAAATTTTAAATACGCCAGGGATTTCATTTTCTATAGTAAATTATTCAAAAATTAATTTTTTACTGTCGCAAATTTTAATTACGCCAGGGATTGTCTTTTCTATAGTAAATTATTCAAAAAATTATTTTTTACTGTCGCAAATTTTAATTACGCCAGGGATTGCCTTTTCTATAGTAAATTATTCAAAAACTAATTTTTTACTGTCGCAAATTTTAATTACGACAGGGATTGCCTTTTCTATAGTAAATTATTCAAAGATTAATTTTTTACTGTCGCATATTTTAAATACGCCAGGTATTGCCTTTTCTATAGTAAATTATTCAAAAATTAATTTTTTACTGTCGCAAATTTTAAATACTCCAGGGGTTGCTTTTTCTATAGTAAATTATTCAAAAAATAATTTTTTACTGTCGCAAATTTTAAATACGCCAGGGATTGCCTTTTCTATAGTAAATTATTCAAAAAATAATTTTTTACTGTCACAAATTTTAATTACGACAGGGATTGCCTTTTCTATAGTAAATTATTCAAAAATTAATTTTTTACTGTCGCAAATTTTAAATACTCCAGGGGTTGCTTTTTCTATAGTAAATTATTCAAAAAATAATTTTTTACTGTCGCAAATTTTAAATACGCCAGGGATTGCCTTTTCTATAGTAAATTATTCAAAAATTAATTTTTTACTGTCCCAAATTTTAAATACTCCAGGGGTTGCTTTTTCTATAGTAAATTATTCAAAAAATAATTTTTTACTGTCGCAAATTTTAGATACGCCAGGGATTGCCTTTTCTATAGTAAATTATTCAAAAAATAATTTTTTACTGTCACAAATTTTAATTACAACAGGGATTGCCTTTTCTATAGTAAATTATCAAAAAATTAATTTTTTACTGTCGCATATTTTAAATACGCCAGGGATTGCCTTTTCTATAGTAAATTATTCAAAAAATAATTTTTTACTCTCGCAAATTTTAAATACGCCAGGGATTGCCTTTTCTATAGTAAATTATTCAAAAAATAATTTTTTACTGTCGCAAATTTTAATTACGCCAGGGTTTGCCTTTTCTATAGTAAATTATTCAAAAAATAATTTTTTACTGTCGCAAATTTTAATTACGCGAAGGATTGTCTTTTCTATAGTAAATTATTCAAAAATTAATTTTTTACCGTCACAAATTTTAAATACGCCAGGCATTGCCTTTTCTATAGTGAATTATTCAAAAATTAATTTTCTACTGTCGCAAATTTTAAATACTCCAGGGGTTGCTTTTTCTATAGTAAATTATTCAAAAAATAGTTTTTTACTGTCGCAAATTTTAAATACGCCAGGGATTGCCTTTTCTATAGTAAATTATTCAAAAAATAATTTTTTACTGTCCCAAATTTTAATTACGACAGGGATTGCCTTTTCTATAGTAAATTATTCAAAAATTATTTTTTTTTTACTGTCGCATATTTTAAATATGCCAGGGATTGCCTTTTCTATAGTAAATTATTCAAAAAATAATTTTTTACTCTCGCAAATTTTAAATACGCCAGGGATTGCCGTTTTTATAGTAAATTTTTCAAAAAATTAATTTTTACTCTCGCAGATATTAAATACGCCAGGGATTGCCCTTCCTATAGTACATAATTCAAAAAATAATTTTTTACTGTCACAAATTTTAAATACGCCAGGGATTGCCTTTTCTATAGTAAATTATTCAAAAAATAATTCTTTACTGTCGCGAATTTTAAATACAACAAGGATTGACTTTTCTATAGTAAATTTTCCAAAAAATAATTTTTTACTGTCGCAAAATTTTAAATACGCCAGGGATTGCATTTCAATAGTAAATTTTTCAAAAAATAATTTTTTAACCTCGCAAATTTTAATTATGCCAGGGAGTGCCTTTTCAATAGTAAATTTTTAAAAAAATTAATTTTTACTCTCGCAAATTTTAAATACGCCAGGGATTGCCTTTTCTATAGTAAATTTTTCAAAAAATTAATTTTTACTCTCGCAAATTTTAAATACGCCAGGGATTGCCTTTAGTAAATAATTCAAAAAATAATTTTTTACTGTCGCAAATTTTAAATACGCCAGGCATTGCCTTTTCTATTGTAAATAAATCAAAAAATTATTTTTTACTATCGCAAATTTTAAATAATCCAGGGATTGCCTTTTCAATAGTAAATTATTCAAAAAATTATTTTGTACTGTCGCAAATTTTAAATACGCCAGGGAGTGCCATTTCAATAGTAAATTTTTCAAAAAACAAATTTTTAATCTCGCAAGTTTTAATTATGCCAGTGTGTGCCTCTTCAATTGTAAAATTTTGAAAAAATTAATTTTTACTCTCGCAAATTTTAATTACGCCAGGGATTGCCTTTTCTATAGTAAATTATTCAAAAATTAATTTTTTACTGTCGCATATTTTAAATACGCCAGGGATTGCCTATTCTATTGTAAATTATTCAAAAAATAATTTTTTACTCTCGCAAATTTTAAATACGCCAGGGATTGCGTTTTGTATAGTAAATTATTCAAAAAATAATTTTTTACTCTCGTAAATTTTTAAATACGCCAGGGATTGCCTTTTCTATATTAAATAATTCAACAAATTATTTTTTTCTGTCGCATATTTTAATTACGCCAGGGATTGCCTTTTCTATAGTAAATTATTCAAAAATTAATTTTTTACTGTCGCATATTTTAAATACGCAAGGGGTTGCCCTTTCTATAGTAAATTATTCAAAAAATAATTTTTTACTCTCGCAAATTTTAAATACGCCAGGGATTGCCTTTTCTATAGTAAATTATTCAAAAAATATTTTTTTACTGTCGCAAATTTTAATTACGCCAGGGATTGCCTTTTCTATAGTAAATTATTCAAAAATTAATTTTTTACCGTCGCAAATTTTAAATACGCCAGGGATTGCCTTTTCTATAGTAAACTTTTCAAAAATTACTTTTTGCTCTCGCAAATTTTAAATACGCCAGGGATTGCCATTTATATAGTAAATTATTCAAAAAATATTTTTTACTGTCGCAAATTTTAATTACGGCAGGGATTGCCTTTTCTATAGTAAATTATTCAAAAATTAATTTTTTACTGTCGCAAATTTTAAATACGCCAGGGATTGCCTTTTCTATAGTAAATTGTTCAAAAAATAATTTTTTACTGTCACAAATTTTAATTACGACAAGGATTGCCTTTTCTATAGTAAATTATTCAAAAATTAATTTTTTACTGTCGCAAATTTTAAATACTCCAGGGGTTGCTTTTTCTATAGTAAATTATTCAAAAAATAATTTTTTACTGTCGCAAATTTTAAATACGTCAGGGATTGCCTTTTCTATAGTAAATTGTTCAAAAAATAATTTTTTACTGTCACAAATTTTAATTACGACAGGGACTGCCTTTTCTATAGTAAATTATTCAAAAATTAATTTTTTACTGTCGCAAATTTTAAATACTCCAGGGGTTCCTTTTTCTATATTAAATTATTCAAAAAATAATTTTTTACTGTCGCAAATTTTAAATACGCCAGGGATTGCCTTTTATATAGTAAATTATTCAAAAATTAATTTTTTACTGTCGCAAATTTTAAATACTCCAGGGGTTGCTTTTTCTATAGTAAATTATTCAAAAAATAATTTTTTACTGTCGCAAATTTTAAATACGCCAGGGATTGCCTTTTCTATAGTAAATTATAAAAAAAATATTTTTTTACTGTCGCAAATTTTAATTACGCCAGGGATTGTCCTTTCTATAGTAAATTATTCAAAAATTAATTTTTTACCGTCACAAATTTTAAATACGCCAGGGATTGCCGTTTTTATAGTAAATTTTTCAAAAAATTAATTTTTACTCTCGCAGATATTAAATACACCAGGGATTGCCCTTCCTATAGTACATAATTCAAAAAATAATTTTTTACTGTCACAAATTTTAAATACGCCAGGGATTGCCTTTTCTATAGTAAATTATTCAAAAAATAATATTTTACCATCGCAAATTTTAAATACGACAGGGATTGCCTTTTCTATAGTAACTATTTCAAAAAATTAATTTTTACTCTCGCAAATTTTAAATACGCCAGGGATTGCCACTTATATAGTAAATTATTCAAAAAATAATTTTTTACTGTGGCAAATTTTAATTACGCCAGGGATTGCCTTTTCTATAATAAATTATTCAAAAATTAATTTTTTACTCTCGCAAGTTTTAAATACTCCAGGGGTTGCTTTCTCTATAGTAAATTATTCAAAAAATAATTTTTTACTGTCGCAAATTTTAAATACGCCAGGGATTGCCTTTTCTATAGTAAATTGTTCAAAAAATAATTTTTTACTCTCACAAATTTTAATTACGACAGGGATTGCCTTTTCTATAGTAAATTATTCAAAAATTAATTTTTTACTGTCGCAAATTTTAAATACTCCAGGGGTTCCTTTTTCTATAGTAAATTATTCAAAAAATAATTTTTTACTGTCGCAAATTTTAAATACTCCAGGGGTTGCTTTTTCTATAGTAAATTATTCAAAAAATAATTTTTTACTGTCGCAAATTTTAAATACGCCAGGGATTGCCTTTTCTATAGTAAATTATTCAAAAAATAATTTTTTACTGTCGCAAATTTTGAATACGCCAGGGATTGCCTTTTCTATAGTAAATTATTCAAAAAATAATTTTTTACTGTCGCAAATTTTAATGACGCCAGGGATTGCCTTTTCTATAGTAAATTATTCAAAAATTCATTTTTTACTGTCGCAAATTTTAAATACTCCAGGGGTTGCTTTTTCTATAGTAAATTATTCAAAAAATAATTTTTTACTGTCGCAAATTTTAAATAAGACAGGGATTGCCTTTTCTATAGTAAATTATTCAAAAAATAATTTTGTACTGTCGCAAATTTTAAATACGCCAGGGAGTGCCATTTCAATAGTAAATTTTTCAAAAAACAAATTTTTAATCTCGCAAGTTTTAATTATGCCAGTGTGTGCCTCTTCAATTGTAAAATTTTGAAAAAATTAATTTTTACTCTCGCAAATTTTAATTACGCCAGGGATTGCCTTTTCTATCGTAAATTATTCAAAAATTAATTTTTTACTGTCGCATATTTTAATTACGCCAGGGATTGCCTATTCTATTGTAAATTATTCAAAAAATAATTTTTTACTCTCGCAAATTTTAAATACGCCAGGGATTGCGTTTTGTATAGTAAATTATTCAAAAAATAATTTTTTACTCTCGTAAATTTTTAAATACGCCAGGGATTGCCTTTTCTATATTAAATAATTCAACAAATTATTTTTTTCTGTCGCATATTTTAATTACGCCAGGGATTGCCTTTTCTATAGTAAATTATTCAAAAATTAATTTTTTACTGTCGCATATTTTAAATACGCAAGGGGTTGCCCTTTCTATAGTAAATTATTCAAAAAATAATTTTTTACTCTCGCAAATTTTAAATACGCCAGGGATTGCCTTTTCTATAGTAAATTATTCAAAAAATATTTTTTTACTGTCGCAAATTTTAATTACGCCAGGGATTGCCTTTTCTATAGTAAATTATTCAAAAATTAATTTTTTACCGTCGCAAATTTTAAATACGCCAGGGATTGCCTTTTCTATAGTAAACTTTTCAAAAAATTACTTTTTGCTCTCGCAAATTTTAAATACGCCAGGGATTGCCATTTATATAGTAAATTATTCAAAAAATATTTTTTACTGTCGCAAATTTTAATTACGGCAGGGATTGCCTTTTCTATAGTAAATTATTCAAAAATTAATTTTTTACTGTCGCAAATTTTAAATACGCCAGGGATTGCCTTTTCTATAGTAAATTGTTCAAAAAATAATTTTTTACTGTCACAAATTTTAATTACGACAAGGATTGCCTTTTCTATAGTAAATTATTCAAAAATTAATTTTTTACTGTCGCAAATTTTAAATACTCCAGGGGTTGCTTTTTCTATAGTAAATTATTCAAAAAATTATTTTTTACTGTCGCAAATTTTAAATACGTCAGGGATTGCCTTTTCTATAGTAAATGGTTCAAAAAATAATTTTTTACTGTCACAAATTTTAATTACGACAGGGATTGCCTTTTCTATAGTAAATTATTCAAAAATTAATTTTTTACTGTCGCAAATTTTAAATACTCCAGGGGTTCCTTTTTCTATATTAAATTATTCAAAAAATAATTTTTTACTGTCGCAAATTTTAAATACGCCAGGGATTGCCTTTTATATAGTAAATTATTCAAAAATTAATTTTTTACTGTCGCAAATTTTAAATACTCCAGGGGTTGCTTTTTCTATAGTAAATTATTCAAAAAATAATTTTTTACTGTCGCAAATTTTAAATACGCCAGGGATTGCCTTTTCTATAGTAAATTATAAAAAAAATATTTTTTTACTGTCGCAAATTTTAATTACGCCAGGGATTGTCCTTTCTATAGTAAATTATTCAAAAATTAATTTTTTACCGTCACAAATTTTAAATACGCCAGGGATTGCCGTTTTTATAGTAAATTTTTCAAAAAATTAATTTTTACTCTCGCAGATAAATACACCAGGGATTGCCCTTCCTATAGTACATAATTCAAAAAATAATTTTTTACTGTCACAAATTTTAAATACGCCAGGGATTGCCTTTTCTATAGTAAATTATTCAAAAAATAATATTTTACCATCGCAAATTTTAAATACGACAGGGATTGCCTTTTCTATAGTAACTATTTCAAAAAATTAATTTTTACTCTCGCAAATTTTAAATACGCCAGGGATTGCCACTTATATAGTAAATTATTCAAAAAATAATTTTTTACTGTCGCAAATTTTAATTACGCCAGGGATTGCCTTTTCTATAGTAAATTATTCAAAAATTAATTTTTTACTCTCGCAAGTTTTAAATACTCCAGGGGTTGCTTTCTCTATAGTAAATTATTCAAAAAATAATTTTTTACTGTCGCAAATTTTAAATACGCCAGGGATTGCCTTTTCTATAGTAAATTGTTCAAAAAATAATTTTTTACTCTCACAAATTTTAATTACGACAGGGATTGCCTTTTCTATAGTAAATTATTCAAAAATTAATTTTTTACTGTCGCAAATTTTAAATACTCCAGGGGTTCCTTTTTCTATAGTAAATTATTCAAAAAATAATTTTTTACTGTCGCAAATTTTAAATACTCCAGGGGTTGCTTTTTCTATAGTAAATTATTCAAAAAATAATTTTTTACTGTCGCAAATTTTAAATACGCCAGGGATTGCCTTTTCTATAGTAAATTATTCAAAAAATAATTTTTTACTGTCGCAAATTTTAAATACGCCAGGGATTGCCTTTTCTATAGTAAATTATTCAAAAAATAATTTTTTACTGTCGCAAATTTTAATGACGCCAGGGATTGCCTTTTCTATAGTAAATTATTCAAAAATTAATTTTTTACTGTCGCAAATTTTAAATACTCCAGGGGTTGCTTTTTCTATAGTAAATTATTCAAAAAATAATTTTTTACTGTCGCAAATTTTAAATAAGACAGGGATTGCCTTTTCTATAGTAAATTATTCAAAAAATAATTTTTTACTGTCACAAATTTTAATTACGACAGGGATTGCCTTTTCTATAGTAAATTATTCAAAAATTAATTTTTTACTGTCGCAAATTTTAAATACGCCAGGGATTGCCTTTTCTATAGTAAATTATTCAAAAAATAATTTTTTACTGTCGCAAATTTTAATTACGCCATTGATTGCCTTTTCTATAGTAAATTATTCAAAACATAATTTTTTACTCACGCAAATTTTAAATACTCCAGGGATTGCCTTTTCTATAGTAAATTATTCAAAAATTCATTTTTTACTGTCGCAAATTTTAAATACTCCAGGGGTTGCTTTTTCTATAGTAAATTATTCAAAAAATAATTTTTTACTGTCGCAAATTTTAAATACGCCAGGGATTGCCTTTTCTATAGTAAATTATTCAAAAAATATTTTTTTACTGTCGCATATTTTAATTACGCCAGGCATTGCCTATTCTATTGTAAATTATTCAAAATATAATTTTTTACTCTCGCAAATTTTAAATACGCCAGGGATTGCGTTTTGTATAGTAAATTATTCAAAAAATAATTTTTTACTCTCGCAAATTTTTAAATACGCCAGGGATTGCCTTTTCTATATTAAATAATTCAACAAATTATTTTTTTCTGTCACATATTTTAATTACGCCAGGGATTGCCTTTTCTATAGTAAATTATTCAAAAAATAATTTTTTACTGTCGCAAATTTTAATGACGCCAGGGATTGCCTTTTCTCTAGTAAATTATTCAAAAATTAATTTTTTACTCTCGCAAATTTTAAATACTCCAGGGGTTGCTTTTTCTATAGTAAATTATTCAAAAAAATTTTTTACTGTCGCAAATTTTAAATACGACAGGGATTGCCTTTTCTATAGTAAATTATTCAAAAAATAATTTTTTACTGTCACAAATTTTAATTACGACAGGGATTGCCATTTCTATAGTAAATTATTCAAAATTTAATTTTTTACTGTCGCAAATTTTAAATACGCCAGGGATTGCCTTTTCTATAGTAAATTATTCAAAAAATAATTTTTTACTGTCGCAAATTTTAATTACGCCAGGGATTGCCTTTTCTATAGTAAATTATTCAAAACATAATTTTTTACTCTCGCAAATTTTAAATACTCCAGGGATTGCCTTTTCTATAGTAAATTATTCAAAAATTCATTTTTTACTGTCGCAAATTTTAAATACTCCAGGGGTTGCTTTTTCTATAGTAAATTATTCAAAAAATAATTTTTTACTGTCGCAAATTTTAAATACGCCAGGGATTGCCTTTTCTATAGTAAATTATTCAAAAAATATTTTTTTACTGTCGCATATTTTAATTACGCCAGGCATTGCCTATTCTATTGTAAATTATTCAAAAAATAATTTTTTACTCTCGCAAATTTTAAATACGCCAGGGATTGCGTTTTGTATAGTAAATTATTCAAAAAATAATTTTTTACTCTCGCAAATTTTTAAATACGCCAGGGATTGCCTTTTCTATATTAAATAATTCAACAAATTATTTTTTTCTGTCACATATTTTAATTACGCCAGGGATTGCCTTTTCTATAGTAAATTATTCAAAAATTAATTTTTTACTGTCGCATATTTTAAATACGCCAGGGATTGCCCTTTCTATAGTAAATTATTCAAAAAATAAGTTTTTACTCTCGCAAATTTTAAATACGCCAGGGATTGCCTTTTCTATATTAAATTATTCAAAAAATATTTTTTTACTGTCGCAAATTTTAATTACGCCAGGGATTGCCTTTTCTATAGTAAATTATTCAAAAATTAATTTTTTACCGTCGCAAATTTTAAATACGCCAGGGATTGCCTTTTCTATAGTAAACTTTTCAAAAAATTACTTTTTGCTCTCGCAAATTTTAAATACGCCAGGGATTGCCATTTATATAGTAAATTATTCAAAAAATATTTTTTACTGTCGCAAATTTTAATTACGGCAGGGATTGCCTTTTCTATAGTAAATTATTCAAAAATTATTTTTTTACTGTCGCAAATTTTAAATACGCCAGGGATTGCCTTTTCTATAGTAAATTGTTCAAAAAATAATTTTTTACTGTCACAAATTTTAATTACGACAGGGATTGCCTTTTCTATAGTAAATTATTCAAAAATTAATTTTTTACTGTCGCAAATTTTAAATACTCCAGGGGTTGCTTTTTCTATAGTAAATTATTCAAAAAATAATTTTTTACTGTCGCAAATTTTAAATACGCCAGGGATTGCCTTTTCTATAGTAAATTGTTCAAAAAATAATTTTTTACTGTCACAAATTTTAATTACGGCAGGGATTGCCTTTTCTATAGTAAATTATTCAAAAATTAATTATTTACTGTCGCAAATTTTAAATACTCCAGGTGTTCCTTTTTCTATATTAAATTATTCAAAAAATAATTTTTTACTGTCGCAAATTTTAAATACGCCAGGGATTGCCTTTTATATAGTAAATTATTCAAAAATTAATTTTTTACTGTCGCAAATTTTAAATACTCCAGGGGTTGCTTTTTCTATAGTAAATTATTCAAAAAATAATTTTTTACTGTCGCAAATTTTAAATACGCCAGGGATTGCCTTTTCTATAGTAAATTATTCAAAAAATATTTTTTTACTGTCGCAAATTTTAATTACGCCAGGGATTGTCCTTTCTATAGTAAATTATTCAAAAATTAATTGTTACCGTCACAAATTTTAAATACGCCAGGGATTGCCGTTTTTATAGTAAATTTTTCAAAAAATTAATTTTTACTCTCGCAGATATTAAATACACCAGGGATTGCCCTTCTTATAGTACATAATTCAAAAAATAATTTTTTACTGTCACAAATTTTAAATACGCCAGGGATTGCCTTTTCTATAGTAAATTATTCAAAAAATAATATTTTACCATCGCAAATTTTAAATACGACAGGGATTGCCTTTTCTATAGTAAATATTTCAAAAAATTAATTTTTACTCTCGCAAATTTTAAATACGCCAGGGATTGCCACTTATATAGTAAATTATTCAAAAAATAATTTTTTACTGTCGCAAATTTTAATTACGCCAGGGATTGCCTTTTCTATAGTAAATTATTCAAAAATTAATTTTTTACTCTCGCAAATTTTAAATACTCCAGGGGTTGCTTTTTCTATAGTAAATTATTCAAAAAATAATTTTTTACTGTCGCAAATTTTAAATACGCCAGGGATTGCCTTTTCTATAGTAAATTGTTCAAAAAATAATTTTTTACTGTCACAAATTTTAATTACGACAGGGATTGCCTTTTCTATAGTAAATTATTCAAAAATTAATTTTTTACTGACGCAAATTTTAAATACTCCAGGGGTTCCTTTTTCTATAGTAAATTATTCAAAAAATAATTTTTTACTGTCGCAAATTTTAAATATTCCAGGGGTTGCTTTTTCTATAGTAAATTATTCAAAAAATAATTTTTTACTGTCGCAAATTTTAAATACGCCAGGGATTGCCTTTTCTATAGTAAATTATTTAAAAAATAATTTTTTACTGTCGCAAATTTTAATTACGCCAGGGATTGCCTTTTCTATAGTAAATTATTCAAAACATAATTTTTTACTCTCGCAAATTTTAAATACGCCAGGGATTGCCTTTTCTATAGTAAATTATTCAAAAATTCATTTTTTACTGTCGCAAATTTTAAATACTCCAGGGGTTGCTTTTTCTATACTAAATTATTCAAAAAATAATTTTTTACTGTCGCAAATTTTAAATACGCCAGGGATTGCCTTTTCTATAGTAAATTATTAAAAATTAATTTTTTACTGTCGGATATTTTAATTACGCCAGGCATTGCCTATTCTATTGTAAATTATTCAAAAAATAATTTTTTACTCTCGCAAATTTTAAATACGCCAGGGATTGCGTTTTGTATAGTAAATTATTCAAAAAATAATTTTTTACTCTCGCAAATTTTTAAATACGCCAGGGATTGCCTTTTCTATATTAAATAATTCAACAAATTATTTTTTTCTGTCACATATTTTAATTACGCCAGGGATTGCCTTTTCTATAGTAAATTATTCAAAAATTAATTTTTTACTGTCGCATATTTTATATACGCCAGGGATTGCCCTTTCTATAGTAAATTATTCAAAAAATAATTTTTTACTCTCGCAAATTTTAAATACGCCAGGGATTGCCTTTTCTATAGTAAATTATTCAAAAAATATTTTTTTACTGTCGCAAATTTTAATTACGCCAGGGATTGCCTTTTCTATAGTAAATTATTCAAAAATTAATTTTTTACCGTCGCAAATTTTAAATACGCCAGGGATTGCCTTTTCTATAGTAAACTTTTCAAAAATTACTTTTTGCTCTCGCAAATTTTAAATACGCTCCAGGGATTGCCATTTATATAGTAAATTATTCAAAAAATATTTTTTACTGTCGCAAATTTTAATTACGGCAGGGATTGCCTTTTCTGTAGTAAATTATTCAAAAATTAATTTTTTACTGTCGCAAATTTTAAATACGCCAGGGATTGCCTTTTCTATAGTAAATTGTTCAAAAAATAATTTTTTACTGTCACAAATTTTAATTACGACAGGGATTGCCTTTTCTTTAGTAAATTATTCAAAAATTAATTTTTTACTGTCGCAAATTTTAAATACTCCAGGGGTTCCTTTTTCTATAGTAAATTATTCAAAAAATAATTTTTTACTGTCGCAAATTTTAAATACTCCAGGGGTTGCTTTTTCTATAGTAAATTATTCAAAAAATAATTTTTTACTGTCGCAAATTTTAAATACGCCAGGGATTGCCTTTTCTATAGTAAATTATTCAAAAAATAATTTTTTACTCTCGCAAATTTTAAATACGCCAGGGATTGCCGTTTTTATAGTAAATTTTTCAAAAAATTAATTTTTACTCTCGCATATATTAAATACGCCAGGGATTGCCCTTCCTATAGTACATAATTCAAAAAATAATTTTTTACTGTCACAAATTTTAAATACGCCAGGGATTGCCTTTTCTATAGTAAATTATTCAAAAAATAATTCTTTACTGTCGCGAATTTTAAATACACCAAGGATTGACTTTTCTATAGTAAATTTTCCAAAAAATAATTTTTTACTGTCGCAAAATTTTAAATACGCCAGGGATTGCATTTCAATAGTAAATTTTTCAAAAAATAATTTTTTAATCTCGCAAATTTTAATTATGCCAGGGAGTGCCTTTTCAATAGTAAATTTTTCAAAAAATTAATTTTTACTCTCGCAAATTTTAAATACGCCAGGGATTGCCTTTTCTATAGTAAATTTTTCAAAAAATTAATTTTTACTCTCGCAAATTTTAAATACGCCAGGGATTGCCTTTAGTAAATAATTCAAAAAATAATTTTTTACTGTCGCAAATTTTAAATACGCCAGGCATTGCCTTTTCTATTGTAAATAAATCAAAAAATAATTTTTTACTGTCGCAAATTTTAAATAATCCAGGGATTGCCTTTTCAATAGTAAATTATTCAAAAAATAATTTTGTACTGTCGCAAATTTTAAATACGCCAGGGAGTGCCATTTCAATAGTAAATTTTTCAAAAAACAATTTTTTAATCTCGCAAGTTTTAATTATGCCAGTGTGTGCCTCTTCAATTGTAAAATTTTCAAAAAAGTAATTTTTACTCTCGCAAATTTTAATTACGCCAGGGATTGCCTTTTCTATAGTAAATTATTCAAAAATTAATTTTTTACTGTCGCATATTTTAATTACGCCAGGGATTGCCTATTCTATTGTAAATTATTCAAAAAATAATTTTTTACTCTCGCAAATTTTAAATACGCCAGGGATTGCGTTTTGTATAATAAATTATTCAAAAAATAATTTTTTACTCTCGCAAATTTTTAAATACGCCAGGGATTGCCTTTTCTATATTAAATATTTCAACAAATTATTTTTTTCTGTCGCATATTTTAATTACGCCAGGGATTGCCTTTTCTATAGTAAATTATTCAAAAATTAATTTTTTACTGTCGCATATTTTAAATACGCAAGGGATTGCCCTTTCTATAGTAAATTATTCAAAAAATAATTTTTTACTCTCGCAAATTTTAAATACGCCAGGGATTGCATTTCTATAGTAAATTATTCAAAAAATATTTTTTTACTGTCGGAAATTTTAATTACGCCAGGGATTGCCTTTTCTATAGTAAATTATTCAAAAATTAATTTTTTACCCTCGCAAATTTTAAATACGCCAGGGATTGCCTTTTCTATAGTAAACTTTTCAAAAAATTACTTTTTGCTCTCGCAAATTTTAAATACGCCAGGGATTGCCATTTATATAGTAAATTATTCAAAAAATATTTTTTACTGTCGCAAATTTTAATTACGGCAGGGATTGCCTTTTCTATAGTAAATTATTCAAAAATTAATTTTTTACTGTCGCAAATTTTAAATACGCCAGGGATTGCCCTTTTCTATATTAAATAATTCAACAAATTATTTTTTTCTGTCGCATATTTTAATTACGCCAGGGATTGCCTTTTCTATAGTAAATTATTCAAAAATTAATTTTTTACTGTCGCATATTTTAAATACGCAAGGGATTGCCCTTTCTATAGTAAATTATTCAAAAGATTACTTTTTGCTCTCGCAAATTTTAAATACGCCAGGGATTTCCATTTATATAGTAAATTATTCAAAAAATATTTTTTACTGTCGCAAATTTTAATTACGGCAGGGATTGCCTTTTCTATAGTAAATTATTCAAAAATTAATTTTTTACTGTCGCATATTTTAAATACGCAAGGAATTGCCCTTTCTATAGTAAATTATTCAAAAATTAATTTTTTACTGTCGCAAATTTTAAATACTCCAGGGGTTGCTTTTTCTATAGTAAATTATTCAAAAAATAATTTTTTACTGTCGCAAAATTTTAAAATACGTCAGGGATTGCCTTTTCTATAGTAAATTGTTCAAAAAATAATTTTTTACTGTCACAAATTTTAAATACTCCAGGGGTTCCTTTTTCTATAGTAAATTATTCAAAAAATAATTTTTTACTGTCGCAAATTTTAAATACGCCAGGGATTGCCTTTTCTATAGTAAATTATTCAAAAAATATTTTTTTTACTGTCGCAAATTTTAATTACGCCAGGGATTGTCCTTTCTATAGTAAATTATTCAAAAATTAATTTTTTACCGTCACAATTTTAAATACGCCAGGGATTGCCGTTTTTATAGTAAATTTTTCAAAAAATTAATTTTTACTCTCATAGATATTAAATACACCAGGGATTGCACTTCCTATAGTACATAATTCAAAAAATAATTTTTTACTGTCACAAATTTTAAATACGCCAGGGATTGCCTTTTCTATAGTAAATTATTCAAAAAAATAATATTTTACCATCGCAAATTTTAAATACGACAGGGATTGCCTTTTCTATAGTAACTATTTCAAAAAATTAATTTTTACTCTCGCAAATTTTAAATATGCCAGGGATTGCCAATTTTATAGTAAATTATTCAAAAAATAATTTTTTACTGTCGCAAATTTTAATTACGCCAGGGATTGCCTTTTCTATAGTAAATTATTCAAAAATTAATTTTTTACTCTCGCAAAATTTTAAATACTCCAGGGGTTGCTTTCTCTATAGTAAATTATTCAAAAAATAATTTTTTACTGTCGCAAATTTTAAATACGCCAGGGATTGCCTTTTCTATAGTAAATTGTTCAAAAAATAATTTTTTACTGTCACAAATTTTAATTACGACAGGGATTGCCTTTTCTATAGTAAATTATTCAAAAATTAATTTTTTACTGTCGCAAATTTTAAATACTCCAGGGGTTCCTATTCTATAGTAAATTATTCAAAAAATAATTTTTTACTGTCGCAAATTTTAAATACTCCAGGGGTTGCTTTTTCTATAGTAAATTATTCAAAAAATAATTTTTTACTGTCGCAAATTTTAAATACGCCAGGGATTGCCTTTTCTATAGTAAATTATTCAAAAAATATTTTTTTACTGTCGCAAATTTTAATTACGCCAGGGATTGTCCTTTCTATAGTAAATTATTCAAAAATTAATTTTTTACCGTCACAAATTTTAAATACGCCAGGGATTGCCGTTTTTATAGTAAATTTTTCAAAAATTAATTTTTACTCTCGCAGAT
Source organism: Dioctria linearis (assembly GCA_963930735.1). Classification (NCBI taxonomy): domain Eukaryota; kingdom Metazoa; phylum Arthropoda; class Insecta; order Diptera; family Asilidae; genus Dioctria; species Dioctria linearis. Next base: position 149,192,063 of record OZ005740.1, on the reverse strand, counting down.
ATTAAATACACCAGGGATTGCCCTTCCTATAGTACATAATTCAAAAAATAATTTTTTACTGTCACAAATTTTAAATACGCCAGGGATTGCCTTTTCTATAGTAAATTATTCAAAAAAATAATATTTTACCATCGCAAATTTTAAATACGACAGGGATTGCCTTTTCTATAGTAACTATTTCAAAAAATTAATTTTTACTCTCGCAAATTTTAAATATGCCAGGGATTGCCACTTTTATAGTAAATTATTCAAAAAATAATTTTTTACTGTCGCAAATTTAATTACGCCAGGGATTGCCTTTTCTATAGTAAATTATTCAAAAATTAATTTTTTACTCTCGCAAATTTTAAATACTCCAGGGGTTGTTTCTCTATAGTAAATTATTCAAAAAATAATTTTTTTACTGTCGCAAATTTTAAATACGCCAGGGATTGCCTTTTCTATAGTAAATTGTTCAAAAAATAATTTTTTACTGTCACAAATTTTAATTACGACAGGGATTGCCTTTTCTATAGTAAATTATTCAAAAATTAATTTTTTACTGTCGCAAATTTTAAATACTCCAGGGGTTCCTTTTTCTATAGTAAATTATTCAAAAAATAATTTTTTACTGTCGCAAATTTTAAATACTCCAGGGGGTTGCTTTTTCTATAGTAAATTATTCAAAAAATAATTTTTTACTGTCGCAAATTTTAAATACGCCAGGGATTGCCTTTTCTATAGTAATTATTCAAAAAATAATTTTTTACTGTCGCAAATTTTAAATACGCCAGGGATTGCCTTTTCTATAGTAAATTATTCAAAAAATAAAATATTACTGTCGCAAATTTTAATGACGCCAGGGATTGCCTTTTCTATAGTAAATTATTCAAAAATTAATTTTTTACTGTCGCAATTTTAAATACCCCAGGGGTTGCTTTTTCTATAGTAAATTATTCAAAAAATAATTTTTTACTGTCGCAAATTTTAAATACGACAGGGGATTGCCTTTTCTATAGTAAATTATTCAAAAAATAATTTTTTAAACTCGCAAATTTTAATTATGCCAGGGATTGCCTTTTCTATAGTAAATTATTCGAAAATTAATTTTTTACTGTCGCATATTTTAATTACGCCAGGCATTGCCTATTCTATTGTAAATTATTCAAAAAATAATTTTTTACTCTCGCAAATTTTAAATACGCCAGGGATTGCGTTTTGTATAGTAAATTATTCAAAAAATAATTTTTTACTCTCGCAAATTTTTAAATACGCCAGGGATTGCCTTTTCTATATTAAATAATTCAACAAATTATTTTTTTCTGTCACATATTTTAATTACGCCAGGGATTGCCTTTTCTATAGTAAATTATTCAAAAATTAATTTTTACTGCCGCATATTTTAAATACGCCAGGGATTGCCCTTTCTATAGTAAATTATTCAAAAAATAATTTTTTACTCTCGCAAATTTTAAATACGCCAGGGATTGCCTTTTCTATAGTGAATTATTCAAAAAATATTTTTTTACTGTCGCAAATTTTAATTACGCCAGGGATTGCCTTTTCTATAGTAAATTATTCAAAAATTAATTTTTTACCGTCGCAAATTTTAAATACGCCAGGGATTGCCTTTTCTATAGTAAACTTTTCAAAAAATTACTTTTTGCTCTCGCAAATTTTAAATACGCCAGGGATTGCCATTTATATAGTAAATTATTCAAAAAATATTTTTTACTGTCGCAAATTTTAATTACGGCAGGGATTGCCTTTTCTATAGTAAATTATTCAAAAATTAATTTTTTACTGTCGCAAATTTTAAATACGCCAGGGATTGCCTTTTCTACAGTAAATTGTTCAAAAAATAATTTTTTACTGTCACAAATTTTAATTATGACAGGGATTGCCTTTTCTATAGTAAATTATTCAAAAATTAATTTTTTACTGTCGCAAATTTTAAATACTCCAGGGGGTTGCTTTTTCTATAGTAAATTATTCAAAAAATAATTTTTTACTGTCGCAAATTTTAAATACGCCAGGGATTGCCTTTTCTATAGTAAATTGTTCAAAAAATAATTTTTTACTGTCACAAATTTTAATTACGGCAGGGATTGCCTTTTCTATAGTAAATTATTCAAAAATTAATTTTTTACTGTCGCAAATTTTAAATACTCCAGGTGATCCTTTTTCTATATTAAATTATTCAAAAAATAATTTTTTACTGTCGCAAATTTTAAATACGCCAGGGATTGCCTTTTATATAGTAAATTATTCAAAAATTAATTTTTTACTGTCGCAAATTTTAAATACTCCAGGGGTTGCTTTTTCTATAGTAAATTATTCAAAAAATAATTTTTTACTGTCGCAAATTTTAAATACGCCAGGGATTGCCTTTTCTATACTAAATTATTCAAAAAATATTTTTTTACTGTCGCAAATTTTAATAACGCCAGGGATTGTCCTTTCTATAGTAAATTATTCAAAAATTAATTTTTTACCGTCACAAATTTTAAATACGCCAAGGATTGCCGTTTTTATAGTAAATTTTTCAAAAATTAATTTTTACTCTCGCAGATATTAAATACACCAGGGATTGCCCTTCTTATAGTACATAATTCCCAAAAATAATTTTTTACTGTCACAAATTTTAAATACGCCAGGGATTGCCTTTTCTATAGTAAATTATTCAAAAAATAATATTTTACCATCGCAAATTTTAAATACGACAGGGATTGCCTTTTCTATAGTAAATATTTCAAAAAATTAATTTTTACTCTCGCAAATTTTAAATACGCCAGGGATTGCCACTTATATAGTAAATTATTCAAAAAATAATTTTTTACTGTCGCAAATTTTAATTACGCCAGGGATTGCCTTTTCTATAGTAAATTATTCAAAAATTAATTGTTTACTCTCGCAAATTTTAAATACTCCAGGGGTTGCTTTTTCTATAGTAAATTATTCAAAAAATAATTTTTTACTGTCGCAAATTTTAAATACGCCAGGGATTGCCTTTTCTATAGTAAATTGTTCAAAAAATAATTTTTTTACTGTCACAAATTTTAATTACGACAGGGATTGCCTTTTCTATAGTAAATTATTCAAAAATTAATTTTTTACTGTCGCAAATTTTAAACACTCCAGGGGTTCCTTTTTCTATAGTAAATTATTCAAAAAATAATTTTTTACTGTCGCAAATTTTAAATATTCCAGGGGTTGCTTTTTCTATAGTAAATTATTCAAAAAATAATTTTTTACTGTCGCAAATTTTAAATACGCCAGGGATTGCCTTTTCTATAGTAAATTATTCAAAAAATAATTTTTTACTGTCGCAAATTTTAAATACGCCAGGGATTGCCTTTTCTATAGTAAATTATTCAAAAAATAATTTTTTTACTGTCACAAATTTTAATTACGACAGGGATTGCCTTTTCTATAGTAAATTATTCAAAAATTAATTTTTTACTGTCGCAAATTTTAAATACGCCAGGGATTGCCTTTTCTATAGTAAACTATTCAAAAATAATTTTTTACTGTCGCAAATTTTAATTACGCCAGGGATTGCCTTTTCTATAGTAAATTATTCAAAACATAATTTTTTACTCTCGCAAATTTTAAATACGCCAGGATTGCCTTTTCTATAGTAAATTATTTAAAAATTCATTTTTTACTGTCGCAAATTTTAAATACTATAGGGGTTGCTTTTTCTATAATAAATTATTCAAAAAAATAATTTTTTACTGTCGCAAATTTTAAATACGCCAGGGATTGCCTTTTCTATAGTAAATTATTAAAAATTAATTTTTTACTGTCGCATATTTTAATTACGCCAGGCATTGCCTATTCTATTGTAAATTATTCAAAAAATAATTTTTTACTCTCGCAAATTTTAAATACGCCAGGGATTGCGTTTTGTATAGTAAATTATTCAAAAAATAATTTTTTACTGTCGCAAATTTTAAATACGCCAGGGATTGCCTTTTCTATAGTAAATTATTCAAAAAATAATTTTTTACTGTCGCAAATTTTAATTACGCCAGGGATTGCCTTTTCTATAGTAAATTATTCAAAACATAATTTTTTACTCTCGCAAATTTTAAATACGCCAGGGATTGCCTTTTCTGTAGTAAATTATTCAAAAATTCATTTTTTACTGTCGCAAATTTTAAATACTCCAGGGGTTGCTTTTTCTATAGTAAATTATTCAAAAAATAATTTTTTACTGTCGCAAATTTTAATTACGCCAGGGATTGCCTTTTCTATAGTAAATTATTCAAAACATAATTTTTTACTCTCGCAAATTTTAAATACGCCAGGGATTGCCTTTTCTATAGTAAATTATTCAAAAATTCATTTTTTTTACTGTCGCAAATTTTAATTACGCCAGGGATTGTCCTTTCTATAGTAAATTATTCAAAAATTAATTTTTTACCGTCACAAATTTTAAATACGCCAGGGATTGCCGTTTTTATAGTAAATTTTTCAAAAAATTAATTTTTACTCTCGCAGATATTAAATACACCAGGGATTGCCCTTCTTATAGTACATAATTCCAAATATAATTTTTTACTGTCACAAATTTTAAATACGCCAGGGATTGCCTTTTCTATAGTAAATTATTCAAAAAATAATATTTTACCATCGCAAATTTTAAATACGACAGGGATTGCCTTTTCTATAGTAAATATTTCAAAAAAATTAATTTTTACTCTCGCAAATTTTAAATACGCCAGGGATTGCCACTTATATAGTAAATTATTCAAAAAATAATTTTTTACTGTCGCAAATTTTAATTACGCCAGGGATTGCCTTTTCTATAGTAAATTATTCAAAAATTAATTGTTTACTCTCGCAAATTTTAAATACTCAGGGGTTGCTTTTTCTATAGTAAATTATTCAAAAAATAATTTTTTACTGTCGCAAATTTTAAATACGCCAGGGATTGCCTTTTCTATAGTAAATTGTTCAAAAAATAATTTTTTACTGTCACAAATTTTAATTACGACAGGGATTGCCTTTTCTATAGTAAATTATTCAAAAATTAATTTTTTACTGTCGCAAATTTTAAACACTCCAGGGGTTCCTTTTTCTATAGTAAATTATTCAAAAAATAATTTTTTACTGTCGCAAATTTTAAATATTCCAGGGGTTGCTTTTTCTATAGTAAATTATTCAAAAAATAATTTTTTACTGTCGCAAATTTTAAATACGCCAGGGATTGCCTTTTCTATAGTAAATTATTCAAAAAATAATTTTTTACTGTCGCAAATTTTAAATACGCCAGGGATTGCCTTTTCTATAGTAAATTATTCAAAAAATAATTTTTTACTGTCACAAATTTTAATTACGACAGGGATTGCCTTTTCTATAGTAAATTATTCAAAAATTAATTTTTTACTGTCGCAAATTTTAAATACGCCAGGGATTGCCTTTTCTATAGTAAACTATTCAAAAAATAATTTTTTACTGTCGCAAATTTTAATTACGCCAGGGATTGCCTTTTCTATAGTAAATTATTCAAAACATAATTTTTTACTCTCGCAAATTTTAAATACGCCAGGGATTGCCTTTTCTATAGTAAATTATTCAAAAATTCATTTTTTACTGTCGCAAATTTTAAATACTCCAGGGGTTGCTTTTTCTATAATAAATTATTCAAAAAATAATTTTTTACTGTCGCAAATTTTAAATACGCCAGGGATTGCCTTTTCTATAGTAAATTATTAAAAATTAATTTTTTACTGTCGCATATTTTAATTACGCCAGGCATTGCCTATTCTATTGTAAATTATTCAAAAAATAATTTTTTACTCTCGCAAATTTTAAATACGCCAGGGATTGCCTTTTCTATAGTAAATTATTCAAAAAATATTTTTTTACTGTCGCAAATTTTAATTACGCCAGGGATTGTCCTTTCTATAGTAAATTATTCAAAAATTAATTTTTTACCGTCACAAATTTTAAATACGCCAGGGATTGCCGTTTTTATAGTAAGTTTTTCAAAAAATTAATTTTTACTCTCGCAGATATTAAATATACCAGGGATTGCTCTTCCTATAGTACATAATTCAAAAAATAATTTTTTACTGTCACAAATTTTAAATACGCCAGGGATTGCCTTTTCTATAGTAAATTATACAAAAAATAATGTTTTACCATCGCAAATTTTAAATACGACAGGGATTGCCTTTTCTATAGTAAATATTTCAAAAAATTAATTTTTACTCTCGCAAATTTTAAATACGCCAGGGATTGCCACTTATATAGTAAATTATTCAAAAAATAATTTTTTACTGTCGCAAATTTTAATTACGCCAGGGATTGCCTTTTCTATAGTAAATTATTCAAAAATTAATTTTTTACTCTCGCAAATTTTAAATACTCCAGGCGTTGCTTTTTCTATAGTAAATTATTCAAAAAATAATTTTTTACTGTCGCAAATTTTAAATACGCCAGGGATTGCCTTTTCTATAGTAAATTGTTCAAAAAATAATTTTTTACTGTCACAAATTTTAATTTCGACAGGGATTGCCTTTTCTATAGTAAGTTATTCAAAAATTAATTTTTTACTGTAGCAAATTTTAAATAATCCTGGGGTTCCTTTTTCTATAGTAAATTATTCAAAAAATAATTTTTTACTGTCGCAAATTTTAAATACTCCAGGGGTTGCTTTTTCTATAGTAAATTATTCAAAAAATAATTTTTTACTGTCGCAAATTTTAAATACGCCAGGGATTGCCTTTTCTATAGTAAATTATTCAAAAAATAATTTTTTACTGTCGCAAATTTTAAATACGCCAGGGATTGCCTTTTCTATAGTAAATTATTCAAAAAATAATTTTTTACTGTCGCAAATTTTAATTACGCCAGGGATTGCCTTTTCTATAGTAAATTATTCAAAAATTAATTTTTTACTGTCGCAAATTTTAAATACTCCAGGGGTTGCTTTTTCTATAGTAAATTATTCAAAAAATAATTTTTTACTGTCGCAAATTTTAAAAATGCCAGGGATTGCCTTTTCTATAGTAAATTATTCAAAAAATAATTTTTTACTGTCACAAATTTTAATTACGACAGGGATTGCCTTTTCTATAGTAAATTATTCAAAAATTAATTTTTTACTGTCGCAAATTTTAAATACGCCAGGGATTGCCTTTTCTATAGTAAATTATTCAAAAAATATTTTTTTACTGTCGCAAATTTTAAATACGCCAGGGATTGCCTTTTCTATAGTAAATTATTCAAAAAATAATTTTTTACTGTCGCAAATTTTAATTACGTCAGGGATTGCCTTTTCTATAGTAAATTATTCAAAACATAATTTTTTACTCTCGCAAATTTTAAATACGCCAGGGATTGCCATTTCTATAGTAAATTATTCAAAAATTCATTTTTTACTGTCGCAAATTTTAAATACTCCAGGGGTTGCTTTTTCTATAGTAAATTATTCAAAGAATAATTTTTAACTGTCGCAAATTTTAAATACGCCAGGGATTTCCTTTTCTATAGTAAATTATTCAAAAATTAATTTTTTACTGTCGCAAATTTTAAATACGACAGGGATTGCCTTTTCTATAGTAAATTATTCAAAAATTAATTTTTTACTGTCGCATATTTTAAATACGCCAGGGATTGCCTTTTCTATAGTAAATTATTCAAAAATTAATTTTTTACTGTCGCAAATTTTAAACACTCCAGAGGTTGCTTTTTCTATAGTAAATTATTCAAAAAATAATTTTTTTCTGTTGCAAATTTTAAATACGCCAGGGATTGCCTTTTCTATAGTAAATTATTCAAAAAATAATTTTTTACTGTCACAAATTTTAATTACGACAGGGATTGCCTTTTCTATAGTAAATTATTCAAAAATTAATTTTTTACTGTCGCAAATTTTAAATACGCCAGGGATTGCCTTTTCTATAGTAAATTATTCAAAAATTAATTTTTTACTGTCGCAAATTTTAAATACTCCAGGGGTTGCTTTTTCTATAGTAAATTATTCAAAAAATAATTTTTTGCTGTCGCAAATTTTAAATACGCCAGGGATTGCCTTTTCTATAGTAAATTATTCAAAAAATAATTTTTTACTGTCACAAATTTTAATTACGACAGGGATTGCCTTTTCTATAGTAAATTATTCAAAAAATAATTTTTTACTGTCGCATATTTTAAATACGCCAGGGATTGCCTTTTCTATAGTAAATTATTCAAAAAATAATTTTTTACTCTCGCAAATTTTAAATACGCCAGGGATTGCCTTTTCTATAGTAAATTATTCAAAAAATAATTTTTTACCATCGCAAATTTTAAATACGACAGGGATTGCCTTTTCTATAGTAAATATTTCAAAAAATTAATTTTTACTCTCGCAAATTTTCAATACGCCAGGGATTGCCACTTATATAGTAAATTATTCAAAAAATAATTTTTTACTGTCGCAAATTTTAGTTACGCCAGGGATTGCCTTTTCTATAGTAAATTATTCAAAAATTAATTTTTTACTGTCGCAAATTTTAAATACTCCAGGGGTTGCTTTTTCTATAGTAAATTATTCAAAAAATAATTTTTTACTGTCGCAAATTTTAAATACGCCAGGGATTGCCACTTATATAGTAAATTAGTCAAAAAATAATTTTTTACTGTCGCAAATTTTAATTACGCCAGGGATTGCCTTTTCTCTAGTAAATTATTCAAAAATTAATTTTTTACTCTCGCAAATTTTAAATACTCCAGGGATTGCTTTTTCTATAGTAAATTATTCAAAAAATAATTTTTTACTGTCGCAAATTTTAAATACGTCAGGGATTGCCTTTTCTATAGTAAATTGTTCAAAAAATAATTTTTTACTGTCACAAATTTTAATTACGACAGGGATTGCCTTTTCTATAGTAAATTATTCAAAAATTAATTTTTTACTGTCGCAAATTTTAAATACTCCAGGGGTTCCTTTTTCTGTAATAAATTATTCAAAAAATAATTTTTTACTGTCGCAAATTTTAAATACGCCAGGGATTGCCTTTTCTATAGTAAATTATTCAAAAAATAAAATATTACTGTCGCAAATTTTAATGACGCCAGGGATTGCCTTTTCTATAGTAAATTATTCAAAAATTAATTTTTTACTGTCGCAAATTTTAAATACCCCAGGGGTTGCTTTTTCTATAGTAAATTATTCAAAAAATAATTTTTTACTGTCGCAAATTTTAAATACGACAGGGATTGCCTTTTCTATAGTAAATTATTCAAAAAATAATTTTTTACTGTCACAAATTTTAATTACGACAGGGATTGCCTTTTCTATAGTAAATTATTCAAAAATTAATTTTTTACTGTTGCAAATTTTAAATACGCCAGGGATTGCCTTTTCTATAGTAAATTATTCAAAAAATAATTTTTTACTGTCGCAAATTTTAATTACGCCAGGGATTGCCTTTTCTATAGTAAATTATTCAAAACATAATTTTTTACTCTCGCAAATTTTAAATACTCCAGGGATTGCCTTTTCTATAGTAAATTATTCAAAAATTCATTTTTTACTGTCGCAAATTTTAAATACTCCAGGGGTTGCTTTTTCTATAGTAAATTATTCAAAAAATAATTTTTTACTGTCGCAAATTTTAAATACGCCAGGGATTGCCTTTTCTATAGTAAATTATTCAAAAAATATTTTTTTACTGTCGCATATTTTAATTACGCCAGGCATTGCCTATTCTATTGTAAATTATTCAAAAAATAATTTTTTACTCTCGCAAATTTTAAATACGCCAGGGATTGCGTTTTGTATAGTAAATTATTCAAAAAATAATTTTTTACTCTCGCAAATTTTTAAATACGCCAGGGATTGCCTTTTCTATATTAAATAATTCAACAAATTATTTTTTTCTGTCACATATTTTAATTACGCCAGGGATTGCCTTTTCTATAGTAAATTATTCAAAAATTAATTTTTTACTGTCGCATATTTTAAATACGCCAGGGATTGCCCTTTCTATAGTAAATTATTCAAAAAATAATTTTTTACTCTCGCAAATTTTAAATACGCCAGGGATTGCCTTTTCTATAGTAAATTATTCAAAAAATATTTTTTTACTGTCGCAAATTTTAATTACGCCAGGGATTGCCTTTTCTATAGTAAATTATTCAAAAATTAATTTTTTACCGTCGCAAATTTTAAATACGCCAGGGATTGCCTTTTCTATAGTAAACTTTTCAAAAAATTACTTTTTGCTCTCGCAAATTTTAAATACGCCAGGGATTGCCATTTATATAGTAAATTATTCAAAAAATATTTTTTACTGTCGCAAATTTTAATTACGGCAGGGATTGCCTTTTCTAGAGTAAATTATTCAAAAATTAATTTTTTACTGTCGCAAATTTTAAATACGCCAGGGATTGCCTTTTCTATAGTAAATTGTTCAAAATATAATTTTTTACTGTCACAAATTTTAATTATGACAGGGATTGCCTTTTCTATAGTAAATTATTCAAAAATTAATTTTTTACTGTCGCAAATTTTAAATACTCCAGGGGTTGCTTTTTCTATAGTAAATTATTCAAAAAATAATTTTTTACTGTCGCAAATTTTAAATACGCCAGGGATTGCCTTTTCTATAGTAAATTGTTCAAAAAATAATTTTTTACTGTCACAAATTTTAATTACGGCAGGGATTGCCTTTTCTATAGTAAATTATTCAAAAATTAATTTTTTACTGTCGCAAATTTTAAATACTCCAGGTGTTCCTTTTTCTATATTAAATTATTCAAAAAATAATTTTTTACTGTCGCAAATTTTAAATACGCCAGGGATTGCCTTTTATATAGTAAATTATTCAAAAATTAATTTTTTACTGTCGCAAATTTTAAATACTCCAGGGGTTGCTTTTTCTATAGTAAATTATTCAAAAAATAATTTTTTACTGTCGCAAATTTTAAATACGCCAGGGATTGCCTTTTCTATAGTAAATTATTCAAAAAATATTTTTTTACTGTCGCAAATTTTAATTACGCCAGGGATTGTCCTTTCTATAGTAAATTATTCAAAAATTAATTTTTTACCGTCACAAATTTTAAATACGCCAGGGATTGCCGTTTTTATAGTAAATTTTTCAAAAAATTAATTTTTACTCTCGCAGATATTAAATACACCAGGGATTGCCCTTCTTATAGTACATAATTCAAAAAATAATTTTTTACTGTCACAAATTTTAAATACGCCAGGGATTGCCTTTTCTATAGTAAATTATTCAAAAAATAATATTTTACCATCGCAAATTTTAAATACGACAGGGATTGCCTTTTCTATAGTAAATATTTCAAAAAATTAATTTTTACTCTCGCAAATTTTAAATACGCCAGGGATTGCCACTTATATAGTAAATTATTCAAAAAATAATTTTTTACTGTCGCAAATTTTAATTACGCCAGGGATTGCCTTTTCTATAGTAAATTATTCAAAAATTAATTTTTTACTCTCGCAAATTTTAAATACTCCAGGGGTTGCTTTTTCTATAGTAAATTATTCAAAAAATAATTTTTTACTGTCGCAAATTTTAAATACGCCAGGGATTGCCTTTTCTATAGTAAATTGTTCAAAAAATAATTTTTTACTGTCACAAATTTTAATTGCGACAGGGATTGCCTTTTCTATAGTAAATTATTCAAAAATTAATTTTTTACTGTCGCAAATTTTAAACACTCCAGGGGTTCCTTTTTCTATAGTAAATTATTCAAAAAATAATTTTTTACTGTCGCAAATTTTAAATATTCCAGGGGTTGCTTTTTCTATAGTAAATTATTCAAAAAATAATTTTTTACTGTCGCAAATTTTAAATACGCCAGGGATTGCCTTTTCTATAGTAAATTATTCAAAAAATAATTTTTTACTGTCGCAAATTTTAAATACGCCAGGGATTGCCTTTTCTATAGTAAATTATTCAAAAAATAATTTTTTACTGTCACAAATTTTAATTACGACAGGGATTGCCTTTTCTATAGTAAATTATTCAAAAATTAATTTTTTACTGTCGCAAATTTTAAATACGCCAGGGATTGCCTTTTCTATAGTAAACTATTGAAAAAATAATTTTTTACTGTCGCAAATTTTAATTACGCCAGGGATTGCCTTTTCTATAGTAAATTATTCAAAACATAATTTTTTACTCTCGCAAATTTTAAATACGCCAGGGATTGCCTTTTCTATAGTAAATTATTCAAAAATTCATTTTTTACTGTCGCAAATTTTAAATACTCCAGGGGTTGCTTTTTCTATAGTAAATTATTCAAAAAATAATTTTTTACTGTCGCAAATTTTAAATACGCCAGGGATTGCCTTTTCTATAGTAAATTATTAAAAATTAATTTTTTACTGTCGCATATTTTAATTACGCCAGGCATTGCCTATTCTATTGTAAATTATTCAAAAAATAATTTTTTACTCTCGCAAATTTTAAATACGCCAGGGATTGCGTTTTGTATAGTAAATTATTCAAAAAATAATTTTTTACTGTCGCAAATTTTAAATACGCCAGGGATTGCCTTTTCTATAGTAAATTATTCAAAAAATAATTTTTTACTGTCGCAAATTTTAATTACGCCAGGGATTGCCTTTTCTATAGTAAATTATTCAAAACATAATTTTTTACTCTCGCAAATTTTAAATACGCCAGGATTGCCTTTTCTGGAGTAAATTATTCAAAAATTCATTTTTTACTGTCGCAAATTTTAAATACTCCAGGGGTTGCTTTTTCTATAGTAAATTATTCAAAAAATAATTTTTTACTGTCGCAAATTTTAAATACGCCAGGGATTGCCTTTTCTATAGTAAATTATTAAAAATTAATTTTTTACTGTCGCATATTTTAATTACGCCAGGCATTGCCTCTTCTATTGTAAATTATTCAAAAAATAATTTTTTACTCTCGCAAATTTTAAATACGCCAGGGATTGCGTTTTTTATAGTAAATTATTCAAAAAATAATTTTTTACTCTCGCAAATTTTTAAATACGCCAGGGATTGCCTTTTCTATATTAAATAATTCAACAAATTATTTTTTTCTGTCACATATTTTAATTACGCCAGGGATTGCCTTTTCTATAGTAAATTATTCAAAAATTAATTTTTTACTGTCGCATATTTTAAATACGCCAGGGGTTGCCCTTTCTATAGTAAATTATTCAAAAAATAATTTTTTACTCTCGCAAATTTTAAATACGCCAGGGATTGCCTTTTCTATAGTAAATTATTCAAAAAATATTTTTTTACTGTCGCAAATTTTAATTACGCCAGGGATTGCCTTTTCTATAGTAAATTATTCAAAAATTAATTTTTTACCGTCGCAAATTTTAAATACGCCAGGGATTGCCTTTTCTATAGTAAACTTTTCAAAAAATTACTTTTTGCTCTCGCAAATTTTAAATACGCCAGGGATTGCCATTTATATAGTAAATTATTCAAAAAATATTTTTTACTGTCGCAAATTTTAATTACGGCAGGGATTGCCTTTTCTGTAGTAAATTATTCAAAAATTAATTTTTTACTGTCGCAAATTTTAAATACGCCAGGGATTGCCTTTTCTATAGTAAATTGTTCAAAAAATAATTTTTTACTGTCACAAATTTTAATTACGACAGGGATTGCCTTTTCTATAGTAAATTATTCAAAAATTAATTTTTTACTGTCGCAAATTTTAAATACTCGAGGGGTTGCTTTTTCTATAGTAAATTATTCAAAAAATAATTTTTTACTGTCGCAAATTTTAAATACGCCAGGGATTGCCTTTTCTATAGTAAATTGTTCAAAAAATAATTTTTTACTGTCACAAATTTTAATTACGGCAGGGATTGCCTTTTCTATATTAAATTATTCAAAAATTAATTTTTTACTGTCGCAAATTTTAAATACTCCAGGGGTTCCTTTTTCTATATTAAATTATTCAAAAAATAATTTTTTACTGTCGCAAATTTTAAATACGCCAGGGATTGCCTTTTATATAGTAAATTATTCAAAAATTAATTTTTTACTGTCGCAAATTTTAAATACTCCAGGGGTTGCTTTTTCTATAGTAAATTATTCAAAAAATAATTTTTTATTGTCGCAAATTTTAAATACGCCAGGGATTGCCTTTTCTATAGTAAATTATTCAAAAAATATTTTTTTACTGTCGCAAATTTTAATTACGCCAGGGATTGTCCTTTCTATAGTAAATTATTCAAAAATTAATTTTTTACCGTCACAAATTTTAAATACGCCAGGGATTGCCGTTATTATAGTAAATTTTTCAAAAAATTAATTTTTACTCTCGCAGATATTAAATACACCAGGGATTGCTCTTCCTATAGTACATAATTCAAAAAATAATTTTTTACTGTCACAAATTTTAAATACGCCAGGGATTGCCTTTTCTATAGTAAATTATACAAAAAATAATGTTTTACCATCGCAAATTTTAAATACGACAGGGATTGCCTTTTCTATAGTAAATATTTCAAAAAATTAATTTTTACTCTCGCAAATTTTAAATACGCCAGGGATTGCCACTTATATAGTAAATTATTCAAAAAATAATTTTTTACTGTCGCAAATTTTAATTACGCCAGGGATTGCCTTTTCTATAGTAAATTATTCAAAAATTAATTTTTTACTGTCGCAAATTTTAAATACGACAGGGATTGCCTTTTCTATAGTAAATTATTCAAAAATTAATTTTTTACTGTCGCATATTTTAAATACGCCAGGGATTGCCTTTTCTATAGTAAATAATTCAAAAATTAATTTTTTAATGTCGCAAATTTTAAACACTCCAGAGGTTGCTTTTTCTATAGTAAATTATTCAAAAAATAATTTTTTTCTGTTGCAAATTTTAAATACGCCAGGGATTGCCTTTTCTTTAGTAAATTATTCAAAAAATAATTTTTTACTGTCGCAAATTTTAAATACGACAGGGATTGCCTTTTCTATAGTAAATTATTCAAAAAATAATTTTTTACTGTCGCAAATTTTAATTACGCCAGGGATTGCCTTTTCTATAGTAAATTATTCAAAAATTAATTTTTTACTGTCGCAAATTTTAAATACTCCAGGGGTTCCTTTGCTATAGTAAATTATTCAAAAAATAATTTTTTACTGTCGCAAATTTTAAATACTCCAGGAGTTGCTTTTTCTATAGTAAATTATTCAAAAAATAATTTTTTACTGTCGCAAATTTTAAATACGCCAGGGATTGCCTTTTCTTTAGTAAATTATTCAAAAAATAATTTTTTACTGTCGCAAATTTTAAATACGCCAGGGATTGCCTTTTCTATAGTAAATTATTCAAAAAATAATTTTTTACTGTCGCAAATTTTAATTACGCCAGGGATTGCCTTTTCTATAGTAAATTATTCAAAAATTAATTTTTTACTGTCGCAAATTTTAAATACTCCAGGGGTTCCTTTGCTATAGTAAATTATTCAAAAAATAATTTTTTACTGTCGCAAATTTTAAAAATGCCAGGGATTTCCTTTTCTATAGTAAATTATTCAAAAAATAATTTTTTACTGTCACAAATTTTAATTACGACAGGGATTGCCTTTTCTATAGTAAATTATTCAAAAATTAATTTTTTACTGTCGCAAATTTTAAATACGCCAGGGATTGCCTTTTCTATAGTAAATTATTCAAAAAATAATTTTTTACTGTCGCAAATTTTAAATACGCCAGGGATTGCCTTTTCTATAGTAAATTATTCAAAAAATAATTTTTTACTGTCGCAAATTTTAATTACGCCAGGGATTGCCTTTTCTATAGTAAATTATTCAAAATATAATTTTTTACTCTCGCAAATTTTAAATACGCCAGGGATTGCCATTTCTATAGTAAATTATTCAAAAATTCATTTTTTACTGTCGCAAATTTTAAATACTCCAGGGGTTGCTTTTTCTATAGTAAATTATTCAAAAAATAATTTTTTACTGTCGCAAATTTTAAATACGCCAGGGATTTCCTTTTCTATAGTAAATTATTCAAAAATTAATTTTTTACTGTCGCAAATTTTAAATACGACAGGGATTGCCTTTTCTATAGTAAATTATTCAAAAATTAATTTTTTACTGTCGCATATTTTAAATACGCCAGGGATTGCCTTTTCTATAGTAAATAATTCAAAAATTAATTTTTTAATGTCGCAAATTTTAAACACTCCAGAGGTTGCTTTTTCTATAGTAAATTATTCAAAAAATAATTTTTTTCTGTTGCAAATTTTAAATACGCCAGGGATTGCCTTTTCTATAGTAAATTATTCAAAAAATAATTTTTTACTGTCACAAATTTTAATTACGACAGGGATTGCCTTTTCTATAGTAAATTATTCAAAAATTAATTTTTTACTGTCGCAAATTTTAAATACGCCAGGGATTGCCTTTTCTATAGTAAATTATTCAAAAAATAATTTTTTACTGTCGCAAATTTTAAATACGCCAGGGATTGCCTTTTCTATAGTAAATTATTCAAAAAATAATTTTTTACTTTCGCAAATTTTAATTACGCCAGGGATTGCCTTTTCTATAGTAAATTATTCAAAACATAATCTTTTACTCTCGCAAATTTTAAATACGCCAGGGATTGCCTTTTCTATAGTAAATTATTCAAAAATTCATTTTTTACTGTCGCAAATTTTAAATACTCCAGGGGTTGCTTTTTCTATAGTAAATTATTCAAAAAATAATTTTTTACTGTCGCAAATTTTAAATACGTCAGGGATTGCCTTTTCTATAGTAAATTATTCAAAAATTAATTTTTTACTGTCGCAAATTTTAAATACTCCAGGGGTTGCTTTTTCTATAGTAAATTATTCAAAAAATATTTTTTTGCTGTCGCAAATTTTAAATACGCCAGGGATTGCCTTTTCTATAGTAAATTATTCAAAAAATAATTTTTTACTGTCACAAATTTTAATTACGACAGGGATTGCCTTTTCTATAGTAAATTATTCAAAAAATAATTTTTTACTGTCGCATATTTTAAATACGCCAGGGATTGCCTTTTCTATAGTAAATTATTCAAAAAATAATTTTTTACTCTCGCAAATTTTAAATACGCCAGGGATTGCCTTTTCTATAGTAAATTATTCAAAAAATAATTTTTTACCATCGCAAATTTTAAATACGACAGGGATTGCCTTTTCTATAGTAAATATTTCAAAAAATTAATTTTTACTCTCGCAAATTTTCAATACGCCAGGGATTGCCACTTATATAGTAAATTATTCAAAAAATAATTTTTTACTGTCGCAAATTTTAGTTACGCCAGGGATTGCCTTTTCTATAGTAAATTATTCAAAAATTAATTTTTTACTGTCGCAAATTTTAAATACTCCAGGGGTTGCTTTTTCTATAGTAAATTATTCAAAAAATAATTTTTTACTGTCGCAAATTTTAAATACGCCAGGATTGCCACTTATATAGTAAATTAGTCAAAAAATAATTTTTTACTGTCGCAAATTTTAATTACGCCAGGGATTGCCTTTTCTATAGTAAATTATTCAAAAATTAATTTTTTACTCTCGCAAATTTTAAATACTCCAGGGATTGCTTTTTCTATAGTAAATTATTCAAAAAATAATTTTTTACTGTCGCAAATTTTAAATACGTCAGGGATTGCCTTTTCTATAGTAAATTGTTCAAAAAATAATTTTTTACTGTCACAAATTTTAATTACGACAGGGATTGCCTTTTCTATAGTAAATTATTCAAAAATTAATTTTTTACTGTCGCAAATTTTAAATACTCCAGGGGTTCCTTTTTCTGTAATAAATTATTCAAAAAATAATTTTTTACTGTCGCAAATTTTAAATACGCCAGGGATTGCCTTTTCTATAGTAAATTATTCAAAAATTAATTTTTTACTGTCGCAAATTTTAAATACTCCAGGGGTTGCTTTTTCTATAGTAAATTATTCAAAAAATAATTTTTTACTGTCGCAAATTTTAAATACGCCAGGGATTGCCTTTTCTATAGTAAATTATTCAAAAAATAATTTTTTACTGTCACAAATTTTAATTACGACAGGGATTGCCTTTTCTATAGTAAATTATTCAAAAATTAATTTTTTACTGTCGCATATTTTAAATACGCCAGGGATTGCCTTTTCTATAGTAAATTATTCAAAAAATAATTTTTTACTCTCGCAAATTTTAAATACGCCAGGGCTTGCCTTTTCTATAGTAAATTATTCAAAAAATATTTTTTTACTGTCGCAAATTTTAATTACGCCAGGGATTGCCTTTTCTATAGTAAATTATTCAAAAAATAATTTTTTACTGTCACAAATTTTAATTACGACAGGGATTGCCTTTTCTATAGTAAATTATTCAAAAATTAATTTTTACTGTCGCAAATTTTAAATACGCCAGGGATTGCCTTTTCTATAGTAAATTATTCAAAAAATAATTTTTTACTGTCGCAAATTTTAAATACGCCAGGGATTGCCTTTTCTATAGTAAATTATTCAAAAAATAATTTTTTACTGTCGCAAATTTTAATTACGCCAGGGATTGCCTTTTCTATAGTAAATTATTCAAAACATAATTTTTTACTCTCGCAAATTTTAAATACGCCAGGGATTGCCTTTTCTATAGTAAATTATTCAAAAATTCATTTTTTACTGTCGCAAATTTTAAATACTCCAGGGGTTGCTTTTTCTATAGTAAATTATTCAAAAAATAATTTTTTACTGTCGCAAATTTTAAATACGCCAGGGATTGCCTTTTCTATAGTAAATTATTCAAAAATTAATTTTTTACTGTCGCAAATTTTAAATACTCCAGGGGTTGCTTTTTCTATAGTAAATTATTCAAAAAATAATTTTTTACTGTCGCAAATTTTAAATACGCCAGGGATTGCCTTTTCTATAGTAAATTATTCAAAAGATAATTTTTTACTGTCACAAATTTTAATTACGACAGGGATTGCCTTTTCTGTAGTAAATTATTCAAAAAATAATTTTTTACTCTCGCATATTTTAAATACGCCAGGGATTGCCTTTTCTATAGTAAATTATTCAAAAAATAATTTTTTACTCTCGCAAATTTTAAATACGCCAGGGATTGCCTTTTCTATAGTAAATTATTCAAAAAATTATTTTTTACCATCGCAAATTTTAAATACGACAGGGATTGCCTTTTCTATAGTAAATATTTCAAAAAATTAATTTTTACTCTCGCAAATTTTCAATACGCCAGGGATTGCCACTTATATAGTAAATTATTCAAAAAATAATTTTTTACTGTCGCAAATTTTAATTACGCCAGGGATTGCCTTTTCTATAGTAAATTATTCAAAAATTAATTTTTTACTGTCGCAAATTTTAAATAATCCAGGGGTTGCTTTTTCTATAGTAAATTATTCAAAAATTAATTTTTTACTGTCGCAAATTTTAAATACGCCAGGGATTGCCTTTTTTATAGTAAATTTTTCAAATAATTAATTTTTACTCTCGCAGATAATAAGTACGCCATGGATTGCCCTTCCTATAGTACATAATTCAAAAAATAATTTTTTACTGTCACAAATTTTAAATACGCCAGGGATTGCCTTTTCTATAGTAAGTTATTCAAAAATTAATTTTTTACCATCGCAAATTTTAAATATGACAGGGATTGCCTTTTCTATAGTAAATATTTCAAAAAATTAATTTTTACTCCCGCAAATTTTAAATACGCCAGGGATTGCCTTTTCTATAGTAAATTATTCAAAAAATAATTTTTTACTGTCGCAAATTTTAAATACGCCAGGGATTGCCTTTTCTATAGTAAATTATTCAAAAAATAATTTTTTACTGTCACAAATTTTAATTACGACAGGGATTGCCTTTTCTATAGTAAATTATTCAAAAATTAATTTTTTACTGTCGCATATTTTAAATACGCCAGGGATTGCCTTTTCTATAGTAAATTATTCAAAAAATAATTTTTTACTCTCGCAAATTTTAAATAAGCCAGGGATTGCCTTTTCTATAGTAAATTATTCAAAAAATAATTTTTTACTGTCGCAAATTTTAATTACGCCAGGGATTGCCTTTTCTATAGTAAATTATTCAAAACATAATTTTTTATTGTCACAAATTTTAATTACGACAGGGATTGTCTTTTCTATAGTAAATTATTCAAAAATTAATTTTTTACTGTCGCATATTTTAAATACGCCAGGGATTGCCTTTTCTATAGTAAATTATTCAAAAAATAATTTTTTACTCTCGCAAATTTTAAATACGCCAGGGCTTGCCTTTTTTCTATAGTAAATTATTCAAAAAATAATTTTTTACTGTCGCAAATTTTAATTCCGCCAGGGATTGCCTTTTCTATAGTAAATTATTCAAAAAATAATTTTTTACTGTCGCAAATTTTAATTACGCCAAGGATTGTCTTTTCTATAGTAAATTATTCAAAAATTAATTTTTTACCATCCCAAATTTTAAATACGCCAGGGATTGCCTTTTTTATAGTAAATTTTTCAAATAATTAATTTTTACTCTCGCAGATATTAAATACGCCATGGATTGCCCTTCCTATAGTACATAATTCAAAAAATAATTTTTTATTGTCACAAATTTTAAATACGCCAGGGATTGCCTTTTCTATAGTAAATTATTCAAAAATTAATTTTTTACCATCGCAAATTTTAAATATGACAGGCATTGCCTTTTCTATAGTAAATATTTCAAAAAATTAATTTTTACTCCCGCAAAATTTAAATACGCCAGGGATTGCCTTTTCTATAGTAAATTATTCAAAAAATAATTTTTTACTGTCGCAAATTTTAAATACGCCAGGGATTGCCTTTTCTATAGTAAATTATTCAAAAAATAATTTTTTACTGTCACAAATTTTAATTACGACAGGGATTGCCTTTTCTATAGTAAATTATTCAAAAATTAATTTTTTACTGTCGCATATTTTAAATACGCCAGGGATTGCCTTTTCTATAGTAAATTATTCAAAAAATAATTTTTTACTCTCGCAAATTTTAAATACGCCAGGGATTTCCTTTTCTATATTAAATTATTCAAAAAATAATTTTTTACTGTCGCAAATTTTAATTACGCCAGGGATTGCCTTTTCTATAGTAAATTATTCAAAACATAATTTTTTACTCTCGCAAATTTTAAATACGCCAGGGATTGCCTTTTCTATAGTAAATTATTCAAAAATTAATTTTTTACTATCGCAAATTTTAAATACTCCAGGGGTTGCTTTTTCTATAGTAAATTATTCAAAAAATAATTTTTTACTGTCGCAAATTTTAAATACGCCAGGGATTGCCTTTTCTATAGTAAATTATTCAAAAATTAATTTTTTACTGTCGCAAATTTTAAATACTCCAGGGGTTGCTTTTTCTATAGTAAATTATTCAAAAAATAATTTTTTACTGTCGCAAATTTTAAATACGCCAGGGATTGCCTTTTCTATAGTAAATTATTCAAAAAATAATTTTTTACTGTCACAAATTTTAATTACGACAGGGATTGCCTTTTCTATAGTAAATTATTCAAAAAATAATTTTTTACCGTCGCATATTTTAAATACGCCAGGGATTGCCTTTTCTATAGTAAATCATTCAAAAAATAATTTTTTACTCTCGCAAATTTTAAATACGCCAGTGATTGCCTTTTCTATAGTAAATTATTCACAAAATAATTTTTTACCATCGCAAATTTTAAATACGACAGGGATTGCCTTTTCTATAGTAAATATTTCAAAAAATTAATTTTTACTCTCGCAAATTTTCAATACGCCAGGGATTGCCACTTATATAGTAAATTATTCAAAAAATAATTTTTTACTGTCGCAAATTTTAATTACGCCAGGGATTGCCTTTTCTATAGTAAATTATTCAAAAATTAATTTTTAACTGTCGCAAATTTTAAATACTCCAGGGGTTGCTTTTTCTATAGTAAATTATTCAAAAAATAATTTTTTACTGACGCAAATTTTAAATACGCCAGGGATTGCCTTTTCTATAGTAAATTATTCAAAAAATAATTTTTTACTGTCACAAATTTTAATTACGAAAGGGATTGTCTGTTCTATAGTAAATTATTCAAAAATTAATTTTTTACTGTCGCATATTTTAAATACGCCAGGGATTGCCTTTTCTATAGTAAATTATTCAAAAAAGAATTTTTTACTCTCGCAAATTTTAAATACGCCAGGGCTTGCCTTTTCTATAGTAAATTATTCAAAAAATAATTTTTTACTGTCGCAAATTTTAATTACGCCAGGGATTGCCTTTTCTATAGTAAATTATTCAAAAAATAATTTTTTACTGTCGCAAATTTTAATTACGCCAGGGATTGCCTTTTCTATAGTAAATTATTCAAAAAATAATTTTTTACCATCGCAAATTTTAAATACGACAGGGATTGCCTTTTCTATAGTAAATGTTTCAAAAAATTAATTTTTACTCTCGCAAATTTTCAATACGCCAGGGATTGCCACTTATATAGTAAATTATTCAAAAAATAATTTTTTACTGTCGCAAATTTTAATTACGCCAGGGATTGCCTTTTCTATAGTAAATTATTCAAAAATTAATTTTTTACCGTCACAAATTTTAAATACGCCAGGGATTGCCTTTTCTATAGTAAATTATTCAAAAAATAATTTTTTACTGTCGCAAATTTTAATTACGCCAGGGATTGTCTTTTCTATAGTAAATTATTCAAAAATTAATTTTTTACCGTCACAAATTTTAAATACGCCAGGGATTGCCGTTTTTATAGTAAATTTTTCAAAAAATTAATTTTTACTCTCGCAGATATTAAATACGCCAGGGATTGCCCTTCCTATAGTACATAATTCAAAAAATAATTTTTTACTGTCGCGAATTTTAAATACGCCAAGGATTGCCTTTTCTATAGTAAATTTTCCAAAAAATAATTTTTTACTGTCGCAAAATTTTAAATACGCCAGGGATTGCATTTCAATAGTAAATTTTTCAAAAAATAATTTTTTAATCTCGCAAATTTTAATTATGCCAAGGAGTGCCTTTTCAATAGTAAATTATTCAAAAAATTAATTTTTTACTGTCGCAAATTTTAAATACGCCAGGGATTGCCTTTTCTATAGTAAATTATTCAAAAATTAATTTTTTACCGTCACAAATTTTAAATACGCCAGGGATTTCCGTTTTTATAGTAAATTTTTCAAAAAATTAATTTTTACTCTCGCAAATTTTAAATACGCCAGGGATTGCATTTCAATAGTAAATTTTTCAAAAAATAATTTTTTACTGTCGCAAAATTTTAAATACGCCAGGGATTGCATTTCAATAGTAAATATTTCAAAAAATAATTTTTTAATCTCGCAAATTTTAATTATGCCAGGGAGTGCCTTTTCTATAGTAAATTATTCAAAAATTATTTTTTTACTGTCGCATATTTTAAATACGCCAGGGATTGCCTTTTCTATAGCAAATTATTCAAAAAATAATTTTTTACTCTCGCAAATTTTAATTACGCCAGGGATTGCCTTTTCTATAGTAAATTATTCAAAAATTAATTTTTTACTGTCGCAAATTTTAAATACTCCAGGGGTTGCTTTTTCTATAGTAAATTTTTCAAATAATTAATTTTTACTCTCGCAGATATTAAATACGCCATGGATTGCCCTTCCTATAGTACATAATTCAAAAAATAATTTTTTACTGTCACAAATTTTAAATACGCCAGGGATTGCCTTTTCTATAGTAAATTATTCAAAAATTAATTTTTTACCATCGCAAATGTTAAATATGACAGGGATTGCCTTTTCTATAGTAAATATATTGCAAAAAATTAATTTTTACTCCCGCAAATTTTAAATACACCAGGGATTGCCTTTTCTATAGTAAATTATTCAAAAAATAATTTTTTACTGTCGCAAATTTTAATTACGCCAGGGATTGCCTTTTCTATAGTAAATTATTCAAAAATTAATTTTTTACTGTCGCAAATTTTAAATACTCCAGGGGTTGCTTTTTCTATAGTAAATTATTCAAAAATTAATTTTTTACTGTTGCATATTTTAAATACGCCAAGGATTGCCTTTTCTATAGTAAATTATTCAAAAAATAATTTTTTACTCTCGCAAATTTTAAATACGCCAGGGATTGCCTTTTCTATAGTAAATTATTCAAAAAATAATTTTTTACTGTCGCAAATTTTAATTACGCCAGGGATTGCCTTTTCTATAGTAAATTATTCAAAAAATAATTTTTTACTGTCGCAAATTTTAATTACGCCAGGGATTGTCTTTTCTATAGTAAATTATTCAAAAATTAATTTTTTACCGTCACAAATTTTAAATACGCCAGGGATTGCCGTTTTTATAGTAAATTTTTCAAAAAATTAATTTTTACTCTCGCAGATATTAAATACGCCAGGGATTGCCCTTCCTATAGTACATAATTCAAAAAATAATTTTTTACTGTCGCGAATTTTAAATACGCCAAGGATTGCCTTTTCTATAGTAAATTTTCCAAAAAATAATTTTTTACTGTCGCAAAATTTTAAATACGCCAGGGATTGCATTTCAATAGTAAATTTTTCAAAAAATAATTTTTTAATCTCGCAAATTTTAATTATGCCAAGGAGTGCCTTTTCAATAGTAAATTATTCAAAAAATTAATTTTTTACTGTCGCAAATTTTAAATACGACAGGGATTGCCTTTTCTATAGTAAATTATTCAAAAATTAATTTTTTACCGTCACAAATTTTAAATACGCCAGGGATTTCCGTTTTTATAGTAAATTTTTCAAAAAATTAATTTTTACTCTCGCAAATTTTAAATACGCCAGGGATTGCATTTCAATAGTAAATTTTTCAAAAAATAATTTTTTACTGTCGCAAAATTTTAAATACGCCAGGGATTGCATTTCAATAGTAAATATTTCAAAAAATAATTTTTTAATCTCGCAAATTTTAATTATGCCAGGGAGTGCCTTTTCAATAGTAAATTTTTCAAAAAATTAATTTTTACTCTTGCAAATTTTAAATACGCCAGGGATTGCCTTTTCTATAGTAAATTTTTCAAAAAATTAATTTTTACTCTCGCAAATTTTAAATACGCCAGGGATTGCCTTTAGTAAATAATTCAAAAAATAATTTTTTACTGTCGCAAATTTTAAATACTCCAGGCATTACCTTTTCTATAGTAAATAAATCAAAAAATAATTTTTTACTGTCGCAAATTTTGAATAATCCAGGGATTGCCTTTTCAATAGTAAATTATTCAAAAAATAATTTTGTACTGTCGCAAATTTTAAATACGCCAGGGAGTGCCATTTCAATAGTAAATTTTTCAAAAAACAATTTTTTAATCTCGCAAGTTTTAATTATGCCAGGGAGTGCCTCTTCAATAGTAAAATTTTCAAAAAATTAATTTTTACTCTCGCAAATTTTAATTTCGCCAAGGATTGCCTTTTCTATAGTAAATTTTTCAAAAATTAATTTTTTACTGTCGCATATTTTAATTACGCCAGCGATTGCCTATTCTATTGTAAATTATTCAAAAAATAATTTTTTACTCTCGCAAATTTTAAATACGCCAGGGATTGCGTTTTGTATAGTAAATTATTCAAAAAATAATTTTTTACTCTCGCAAATTTTTAAATACGCCAGGGATTGCCTTTTCTAAATTAAATTATTCAACAAATTATTTTTTTCTGTCGCAAATTTTAATTACGCCAGGGATTGCCTTTTCTATAGTAAATTATTCAAAAATTAATTTTTTACTGTCGCATATTTTAAATACGCCAGGGATTGCCCTTTCTATAGTAAATTATTCAAAAAATAATTTTTTACTCTCGCAAATTTTAAATACGCCAGGGATTGCCTTTTCTATAGTAAATTATTCAAAAAATATGTTTTTACTGTCGCAAATTTTAATTACGCCAGGGATTGCCTTTTCTATAGTAAATTATTCAAAAATTAATTTTTTACCGTCGCAAATTTTAAATACGCCAGGGATTGCCTTTTCTATAGTAAACTTTTCAAAAAATTACTTTTTGCTCTCGCAAATTTTAAATACGCCAGGGATTGCCATTTATATATAGTAAATTATTCAAAAAATACTTTTTTACTGTCGCAAATTTTAATTGCGCCAGGGATTGCCTTTTCTATAGTAAATTATTCAAAAATTAATTTTTTACTGTCGCAAATTTTAAATACGCCAGGGATTGCCTTTTCTGTAGTAAATTATTCAAAAAATAATTTTTTACTGTCGGAAATTTTAAATACGCCAGGGATTGCTTTTCTATAGTAAATTTTCCAAAAATTGTTTTTTACTGTCGCAAATTTTAATTACGCCAGGGATTGCCTTTTCTATAGTAAATTATTCAAAAATTAATTTTTCTCGCTAACGCTAGCATATTGAATTTTTAGACAAAAATATTTGCAAAAAGAGTTTGTTGTTAACTTATTTAGTGGATCTTTCACCTTTTCCCTTTAAGCCTTGTTTTGATTATCAGAATCCCGAAAAGGGTTTGTATTTCCTCGTAAATCCACGTGCAGTAATCGATTCTCTCTATTTTGTACAGTAAATTCTTGCTTGACATATAAATTTTGCATAAGATAATTTTTCAAATCAGTATCCGGTTCGAAATGTACAGACATTAATTTACATAATATTGCTTGAGAAGAATTTTTCTGCAGGGCACTTGGGAGCACCTACCACTCGTAGGAAATTTAGAAAAGCCTTAGTTTCAGGTTAAACAATAGACACATAGATTTCCTCTTCCTCCGCCTATACCTTGAAGGGGTTAAATAAATTCGCTACACTTCCAAAATTGACTTCATCAAATCTTTAATACGATTCTCTTGGAAGAAAATAGAAAACTATCTGTTGTCTCTTCTTATTTTATTTTATTTTTTTATCAGCACCCTTTGGAAATTCCTAAAATATTTTATATCTCTAATTTGGCCTAGCGGAATTTATGCGAAAATATTACCTTTTCTTGGCTGGATGACTGAGAGAATTTTCGATAATAACGAATTCCTCCAGGATGTATTTCACTCGCGCACTTCTTTCGAGAAAATAAGACAGATTAAGATGTCTTCTTCTGCTTTTCTGTCATGTCAACATGGCACCTGAGCGTGAGGAAATGCATTTCTCTCGGTCGGGTGTGTTCAGTATGCGGTTTACTTTAAAGTCGGCGTACATGCTTCAGTATTTTCAATGTAGCATATTGCTATATGCAATACGCTACGACCATAACAGTTCCCGAGATATTTCCAAAATACCCTTGTTATGGTCGTAGCATATTGCATACAGCAATATGCTACACAAAGTACTGAAGCAAGCGTGTAAGCGGCCGCGCCGAGCAGAAAATTAAAACGCACCCCGGCCGAGAGAGATGCGTTGCCCCAAGCTCGATATGACAGGTATGAAGGTAGAAGAAGTTTTTGGAGAAGGTTGTCACTTTTTCTGTAAGTGTGATTTTGAGGAGGAAGAAACATTTTTTTGCTGTGGTCCCAAGAAGTAACGTGGTGGATAGAAATTATATCAGGAAGTAATCGTGTAATCAGTAGTTATTGGGGACACAAGAGTTCAAATTATTAAGTAATTTAAACCCCCGAATAAGGAGATAAGAATATTAAAAAGCCTGGCGCTGGAAATCAAGGTTCTGACGAGCTGAAAATAAGGCGAGCATTCGAGCACTTCGAGATGTAAGGATATCGACCAGTCTTATATAATAGCAAGTTGTCAGGACGTTTCAAGAAAGATACTAAGATCTTGTATTGGAATGACCACCGCTGAGCATATGGAGTAAACTTCCCAAGAGGGTTTGACACGACAACAATGTAGCACTAGAGGAAATGGTTTGAAAAATTTTAATCAAGAGCAATCTGCCGGACTAAAATTGCGAATAGGTTTAAATTAATGTTGAATTAATATCTGGTATAGATTTTCTGTAGAATCAATAGTAACAGGGGAATATTTTTGTGTTATTTTGCTCCCCGTCGTTCAGAATATTTAAAAATATTTGTTTAGGTGCTTCCGAGCACGTCATGTGGGCTTATATCTATATGTACATAGAAACAGAAGGAGCATAAAAGACTAGCTCAACGTAAACGATCGAAGAAAGTGAGTGCTTCGACTAACTAGATTTATTAGAATAAGTATCCAGTCATAATTTAAAGTAGCTTTGTTAAGGAAAAGTGAATTCTTTAGAGTTGTCATGCTGCTCTTCAATGTTCAAAACATTTGTTTATGTTTCCGGACACATCACTCGAGTCAGATAGTAGCTTACCTGTATATATAATATGCCTATTGGAAAAGGCTTAAATAGTTCAATGGATTAATGAAAATAACCGCATCGTTAGATTAGATTCATAAGGTTAGACTTGAATTAAGATGTATGGTAAGTTCAATCTGATTGTGTACAACCTTGTAAATGCTCATATTTTTTACACATTACTAGCAATATAGTTCTCAACAGAAATTTACATAGATAGATTCGCGGTTAGTAATATTGCACACACGGAAACTTTCTCGAGTCCACTGACTCAACGTATATAAGATTGCTGGCCCAAGCAGCCCAGTATCTAAATTTTGCTTATCACTAGTTGGACAGCGGGTTATCTTGATAATTCTTGCGTATCTAAATTTTGCTTATCACTAGTTGGACAG
This sequence comes from Dioctria linearis, assembly GCA_963930735.1. Classification (NCBI taxonomy): domain Eukaryota; kingdom Metazoa; phylum Arthropoda; class Insecta; order Diptera; family Asilidae; genus Dioctria; species Dioctria linearis. The sequence continues at coordinate 149,163,446 of OZ005740.1, read as the reverse complement.
CGGGTTATCTTGTTAATTCTTGCATAACAATTGGCATTTCTAAATACAGATACAATAGAACATTCAAGGAGGCGCCTCTACGATGGACCATATACCAAATGTAAGTGATTTTATCTTTGCTGTTTTACATATTGCATCTTTATTAGTAGTACATACATAGTAAATCCTGCAGAGTATTGCAGACATTTTTCTCACATATTATATATATTCCTAAAAAAAAAAAGAAAAAAAACACAAACAAGGTGAATTCTTTTGACTTAGTCCAAAGAAAGAAACTTTATTAAGAGCGTTAGCTGGTTCTTCATCCGGTGACGCAAAAGTAGACCCACCAGTTAGAGTAGTACCCTGTGATATAAAATAAAAGCAAAAATATATATATAAAGAAACAACGAGAAAAATTAATAATGAAATATAATGAAATCCGAATATGAAATTCTAAAAAGGGAAACGGCTTGGCGTCATTGATTGTTTGGCAGCGAGCATTGGGGCAGAGTTATCTCGCGACGGTTTTTGTGTTGTGACATGTAATAGAGACTTACCTTGTAGTTAACCTCATAAAACGTTAGTTCAGTAGTTCATAAAACGTTAGTTCAGTAGTTCCAGCTATACAATCTTGTACGATGCGCAATGTATAACGAATTTGTAAAGAATTTTTTTTGTAAATGAATTTTATAACGTAATGGAGATGTATTGAGCTTTTTAATTCTTCCCGTACTATCCTAGGGCCCTCTCACATAGGATGAAGGTCGTCTAGGCTCACCTAGTCTCTCTCTCTTTTACAGGTCAATTAGGGACTTTGGAAAATTGTGCCACCCAATGTCAATTGGGAGGATGGGGTTGGCAAAAGAAGGTATAACACCTACGCCTTGTACCAAAATACAGGTAAGTGACGTAAGGGTCCCTTCAGGACCGAATGTGTGCCGGCTTTTGTTAGTTTTAGGCACGAAGGCAGGTCTTTTTGTGGAACCCCCCCCATACTCACCGCCAATAGTTGAGGCGAACTAGCGTGCCGCCCTGCAGTCAACGCTGTCCGTAGGGTGATCTGTCAGCTCATGCTGGCAGTCTGGACTTCACGTCCTAGCCAATCACTCGTCATAATTCCATAACACCCTGACCTTTGCTCGATTCGAGAATTTTGTTTGTGATATCAAATAGGTCGGAACAGGTGGTCATAAAAGGTGTTCCGTCTTCCCGAATGCATTTAGCATGTGGAGTTCCTCAAGGTTCAGTCTTAGGACCTCTTCTCTTTAGTCTCTACATTAACGATTTATGTGATGTCGTGCATGCTGTTCAATTGCACCTTTATGCAGATGATTTATAGTTGTACTTTTGTAGACCTCGTGGACTGATTGAGGACTGTACCTGCAGAATAAACGATGATCTCTCAGAAATTTTTAGGTGGGCAATTGATAATAAACTGTTTCTTAACCCCAATAAATCGCAATGTAGAGCCCTCTCTAATTCTGATCTTAATATTGCGGATCTTCTCCCAATTATGCTTAATAAAGTGGAACTACCATATGTGAACTGTATAACCAATCTGGGAGTGAAAATTAATATTCGTTTGAGGTGCTGTGATCATATCAAATCTATGGTAAGCAAAATTTATGGTGGGCTTAGGAGACTCTGGCTGTCTGCAAATATACTTCCCGTCGATCTGCGTTTGAGACTAGTTAGGACACTTTTGGTGCCTCTTTTTGCTTATGGTAGTTTAATATACATGAGACTAGACTCAGTTTGCAATCGAAAGCTTGAGGTTGCTTTAAACGACTGTATATGTTTTGCTCTCGGTTTGCATCATTCTGCTCATATTTCTCCTTATAGATCATTGATTTTGGATTGTACTCTAGTTTCGTACCTAAAGGGTAAAGCACTGATTTTCCTGCATAATCTTATTCGCACAAGTGAGCCAGAGTATCTTTTTTGTAACGTCAATTTTCTGTAGTCCCTGAGAGGACGTGAACTTCTAATTCCTCGTTTCAATTCATCCATCCTTGAGGGATCTTACTTTGTTCAGGTTGCACGCCTTTGGAATTCCCTACCCCCCCCATGCACAGATTGTTACTTCTATCAGTGAATTTAAGAAGCTTATAACGTAATTGTTTTTCACTAATTACTAGCTGATTGTGTCGAACTCTTTTCTTCTTATCTTTTCACTATGTTTTTCTTTTCTTTTTCTTTTCTTTCCCTTTCGATTTTTACTCTTTTTCTAATATATTGTAAGTATTACGTTTTATTTTTCTCTCTCTTTTTATTTTAATTTTATTTTGTAGTTTACTAGCTAATCTAGCCGTTCTTTCATTGTACTAGTATAATATTTCTAATCTTGTGTACATATAAGGTAAATAAAATGATTGATTGATTGATTGATTGATATGTTATAATTGGTTAAATGTTTGTTCTTTTAAGGAAAGTTTGTTCTTTTAAGGAAAGTCCACCGTATTTTTGGACAGGATTATTATTTTAACGTTTAAAAGGATCTTCTGAAGGTTTCAAGATATATCCTAAGGTGTCAGCAGCAGTGGTTGCCGAGATATTTTCAAAATACCCTGACCTCTGCTCGATTCGGCAATTTCATTTCTGATATGTTATAATTGGTTAAATGTTTGTTCTTTTAAGGAAAGTTTGTTATTTTAAGGAAAGTCCACCGTATTTTTGGACTGGATTAATATTTTAACGTTTAGAAGGATCTTCTAAAGTTTTCAAGATATATCCTAAGGTGTCAGCAGGAGTGGTTTCCCGAGATATTTTCAAAATATCCTGACCCTTGCTCGTGGCTTCTGGTATCCCCCCATGGTTGCCCATGGCTTCTCAATATCCTTCACTCAGACCTTCTTCCTTTTATATCTAGTAGTTATCCCCAGCACCGATAGGGACTAGCTCCCTCTTATCTGAAGTCCATCTCGTTCACTCAGTGGTTATCCAGGACTCATCCCGCTGCCTCCTTACTATTACCTTATCCTACGGAGATACACTAGGGACACTGTGTCTTGGCTAGTCCTTGCTCCAACACTACTCACTTATTAGTACTATATCGCATTTCGTCCCTGATCAAATGATTCCTCCCCAGCTCTCGCCTCCGGTTATTAAAAGTTCAGTTTAAGTTTATTCCTTATACTTGAAGAAGACTCCAAAAGAACTCTTACTTCCTCAAGCCTTTATAATAAAACAGGGTAATAAGAGATGAACCCTAAACCCTGTCAAAGAAAATTTACCTACTCGAAAGTGTTGATCGTCAAGATGGTTTTGTATTTTCTACTGCTTGTTGTTGAATAGAACATTTTAGTCAATTAAATTTTTTGCAATAACGCGCATGTCCTATTTCATATTATTTTTCAACTAAGAAGAAATTGTACTCATTCCATTTTCCAACAAGGTAAAAATTTTCCTCTTCAAATTTTCAAATTTCCCTCTTAAATTCATCCGTTGCTTGAATTAATTCGATATTTTAATCCAAAAATTAATGGTGTTTCGAACAAAGCTTAAATAGAGTAACATATAAGATTTAAAAATAACACACTGACTAAATGCACATAAAATAATGATCCAAATATATATATATACAAAAAACAAAATTTCTTTGGGACAATAAAAAAATTTCAATAATTTCGTTATAGTGTATACTAATTGTAATTCACTTTTCTTGATGTTTACTTTAATCCAATACTATCAGTTAATGATTTCAATTTGGAAACATATGCCTCCATAGTTTCGTCGTTTGATGCTCCTTTTACGTTTATTTCATGCTTCCCCACTTTGCTTTTCCTTTGAAATCTTAAGAGACCTGGCTTATCTATATTGGAAAGTGCGTAAATACAGCTATTGTTAAGCATAAAATTGACTGAATACCTGTGTTACAATCTCCAACTGAAATCATTATCTGATGGCGTACTTTTTATATTTTTTAACATCTTCAGCGGCTTTATCGAAATCCTACGGACATTATTAGTTAAGTGTATTTACAATAATACAAAATTAATGTTGTGAGCTTTACCATTCTTCTGCGCCACTACCAGTATCCCTAATAAAAATACAATTATCAAATTCTGTGGCTTTATTAAATATTAAATGCACTACTAATAATGTACACCGATTGCGCAAAATTTGCCTTTGATGAAACTGCTTGTGGTCACGATGCATGAGTAAGGCTGTCATAGAAACTGACACACATTATTCATCAATCAGTTCACAAGACATTTACTGAAACGCTCCCTTTTTCTTAAGAGCTCGCATATAAAAGTGTGGTAAAAACCTATGTATTGTACAAAATACTTATTCTTCGCCAAGAAAAAGAAAAAACTTCGCAGTCACCCCATATAATATCGTCTGCATGCTATTTATATTTCAGCTTATACACAGATATTTAAGATCTACTTTCTAATCGCACAGAAAAATTATCATCACAATTAAGCTTGATATGTATATTTAGATTTAGAGGTGTACTATAAATAAACGCAATTTTTTTCTCTTAATTATTATTTAAAAAAACGGTGTATTATTACATTACATCTAGTGAAAAAAGCAATGATTTCTAATTATTGGCGTTTATTCCATAAAGTACCTAAATTAAAAAAAAACTCTTGACAACAGTATCAGTTCACAGATATAAATTGAAGCTAACAAAAATATTAACTGTCTTCGCAGGTATTTCCGAATCCTCAACAGTTTTCGTAGAAGGAACATAAACTTTGAACGAGAATTTCGTTTTAATGAAGGATCCCTGAAATTGTAATTTAAATATTTATATATTAAAAAATCAAATTTTATACTTACTGTATTTATAATGGTGCAACCATGTTGTTTTGTGTTAAACGGATGATTAGGATCTCCAACCACTACTAGGTATAGAAGAGGGTAAAGGGATAGGGTATAGTCCCAATATATAGGAAGCGCAATTGGATGCAGAGGAGAAAGCGTTGCCTGATAAATTAAGGTTCGACCTAACTACAATGGAAAGGAATAAGTTTGCTTCTTTAGTTACGTGATTATCTAATTGGTCTATATCGGGAAAATGAATAGTATTACGACAAAACTTCGTGATAAGATCAGATCGGCAAACTACTATTTGCTGTGTGCAATACTGTAATCGACATGGATTCGTAGCTGATTTTATCCTTGGCCATTTTTGTAATAAACCTGCTGTAACGAATTTCGGAAGTGGTCCTCTTGGCAGAATATTTGGAGCAACCATTAGCCAAATCAGCCAATGCTAAAAAAAGCTGTTTCAAATTGTGCATTTTTTCGACTGCCTTACTGAATGGGTCCATTAGAATTATTGCAACTGGTGGACAATCATCGTATCCTACAAACAGTTGTTTAAGTTTAGTCATAACGATTGGCAAATCTAAACGAACATCAGAGAGAAACACAATTGTTGCCTCAGTATTTGTTTGTTCAATTTCCATTAGTCGCGACGAATACTTGAGAAGTTTCTTAGATGGTCCACCCCAAGTATTTTGAACTCGCTGGCTTGTTCAGGAGGAGGAAATCCCAGGCCTGCAACTTTAAGAACACCATCTATGTACTTTCCTTCTGCTAAAACAAAACATCCTTCGCATGTAATTGCTCACTGGTTCAGCTGGTTGTCGGGTTATTGGAGTTTTGGTGCTCCGGGCTTTTTTGACCATTTCTGAAAGTTTTTTTCATTATCAGGGGTTGCTGACGCCGCCTCAGCGTCCTGCCGCCATTCTCTTGATTTGTGAAATTGCTTTAGATTTGTGAAATTACTTTAAAAACCTAAGTAATAGTTGTTAAAAAGCTGTATAACTAGCAATTAACGCATAAGTGGGGGACTAATGTCTTCCTACATAAGTTGTGATTGTTGATAACGAAAGGCAGCCACTGGTTAACCAATCTATATCTAATTGATATCTATGCAGCTTGAGCGTAATGTGGGTGTAAATGTGTAAAGGTTTATCCCTAGTGCAAATATCGTGGACCATCTAATATCCGCCAACTGGTATCCTTGCGGCGTAATCCTCTCTACCTCTGAAAATTAGCTTCTCTGGACACACGGATACTCCCAGATCAGTCAAAAACTGGGCGGCACAGTATCGTTCTGAAGCGTGTTCATCAGACCGTGGGGCTGCGTCTCAGCACTTTTCAAGACTTGCCGTTACATATTGATATAGTCAACACAAGAATAATTACTGGTGTTACAACAATTTACATTATTCAATTTAATATTTGTAAGACACACGGATACTCCCAGATCAGTCAAAAACTGGGCGGCACAGTATCGTTCTGAAGCGTGTTCATCAGACCGTGGGGCTGCGTCTCAGCACTTCTCAAGACTTGCCGTTACATATTGATATAGTCAACACAAGAATAATTACTGGTGTTACAAAAATTTACATTATTCAATTTAATATTTGCACCTAACCTACATCTATATTTCTCGAAGCATTTTGCATGGCTTTTGTTTGATAGTTACAGTGTCTAATTTTCGCAGTTAACGTTTTAACATTTATCATTATTTTAATTTTCTACTTTCATTCGTACTTAACCTTAAACATCTATCTATCTTTTGCATTTATCTATTAATATTATTAATTATTCAACATTCTATTTTACATTCTGACTATATATTTCGATCTAATCCTGTAAAGTGAACTAAATTGTAATCCTATTTAAGCTAAACATTTCGATCTAAACTTGTAAAGTGAACTAAATTGGAATCCTATTTAAAATCTTATTCTTTAATATTATATCTCTTTAAGGTATCTTTCTTTTGGATCTAACTTTTATCTATTAATATTATTAATTATTCAACATTCTATTTTATATTCTGACTATATATTTCGATCTAATCCTGTAAAGTGAACTAAATTGTAATCCTATTTAAACTAAACATTTCGATCTAAACCTGTAAAGTGAACTAAATTGGAATCCTATTTAAAATCTTATTCTTTAATATTATATCTCTTTGAGGTATCTTTCTTTTGGATCTAACTCTTAATTATATATCTAATTCAATTCTCTAATCATATTTAACCTACTACATTTATCTTTTTTGCATTTAGCCGTTAATAATTAATAATTTATATTACACAATTACCTATTCATACCTAACCTAACTATAATTCACTTAGCATTTTACATAGCCTTTGATAGCAGTAGCATCTAAATTTTGCATTTAACTATTAATATTTAACCTTACTAAATTCTATTTTCATTCATATTTAACCTATAACATATAACATTTATCCATCTTTTTTACTTATCGATCAATAATAGACATCGTTTGCATTTAACTAGTTATAATACACAACTTCAGTTATAATCTATATTAGTCAACTACTGATACTCGGGTTAATTGTAGTTGGACTCACTGTCTTTAAGGCAAGATATTACCTCAGTTGAAATTTCAGTTGAAATTTAGGAGTCTCATCTGATATCTGGTGCGGCATTGTGATTCAGGTTGTTATATGTGATTAGACTGCTAATCATTATCTATACTTATATATATATATATATATATATATATGCGTTTTATAACAGATAGTAATCATTGGGTCGTATCATTATGTATCAACTTCATTTTTGATTTATACAGACTCAACCGATATCCGGCACAGCATTTGGTGAAGGTTAAGGTTACTTAATTATTTCAGGCCTGGACCTGCAGTGACAGTGGATTGATATTGATGGCATGTGGTTGTAGTAACTGCTTAGTTGTCTCCATTTATATACTCACTAGTCAACAGGCTATCGACTAGTTTATATATTGGTACTGTGTTGCACCCCAGTACTGGATATTTCTAGCAATTCCTACACTGAGTCAGTTTATTGCACCGTATTTTACGTCTCATCACTAGGGATATATGCGTATCCCATACCATATCTATTGTCGCAACTAGGTCAAGGACCGAGTTCTAAAGACACAGACAACCTATACGGGTTTACTGTAATAGCGGTAAAACTTATCTGATTATACCTCACTTGGATATCTAGTTACTCTCTGTCACTAATAGAACATAACCTAGTATTTACTGGGGTTTGACATGCCAGGTCCCCAAAGTCGACTAGCTGGTACACTGAATGCTTCGATTTCCTCGACGAAGAAAAAACAATCTAACAAAGCGACTCGAGGTAAAAACGGCTCAGCAAAAAAATTGAGGAAAAAGTCGGGCAAGGTAATCAAACCTGCATCTGTGGATAGTCCAAGTGTGATTGAGGATCATCGTAAAAAGAGCACTCAAAATCGAACACTAACTCGCTCAGACAATCCGGAATCAATCCCTTGCGACGCCTGCAAATCGATTAAGGATCCTCCTAAAAAGTTTCCGAGAGAAAAGGTGGTCTTGTGGCTACTGTGAGCTACTCTCGGATACCTTCTGTCAGTCCTACTACGGCTAATTCAGCCTCTTCATACACCCCCCATAGCAGTGGACTAAAACAGGTTCCACTACAAACTGAATTGACGGATCAAACACCAGGAGAGGGGACTGTCGATAGTATTAGGGCACTGCTCCAACAGCTGACTGAAAGGGTTGATGCAATAACAGCAACCTCCCCCACTGTTGGTGGGCCCTCTGTTGATCTTGACGTACTCTCGCGCCTATATGTGAAAAATAGATCGCTTGTAATTAGCAATCTGTCTAGTGCACTAACTGGCAGTGGGATCAGGGACGTGCTGCTTCCAGCGCTGTGTAGAGGTGTAGATCTGGAGAGCTTTTTCTGTAACAATGTTGAGCTCATTGTACCGTTCCAACCGAAGCTAGGTACACCTTCCCCTATCCTTCCTAAGGTGTGCCTAAGATTCTATAGAGAGGAGGATTGTTCTATTTTCTTCCGAGCCTATCTAGCGAAACTTAAAACAAAACCGCTCACCCTGAATGTGATCTATCCTCAAGGAGCAAACACCAGAATATACATCAACGAAGATCTGTTGCCGCAGGCTCTATACCTCTTGCACACGGCTTTTCGCCTCAGGAAATTGAACCTAGTGGAAGGGGTATACACCAGAAACCGGAGAATATACATTCTGCATAGGTCGGCTGAGTGTGCACCTAATCGAGTTGCAGCTCGATTTACAATTGAACTTGCGCAACGTCTCTCAAAATCCTCTGCTTTACCTGAGAAATCTACCCCTCCCCCCTCCCCCCTGCATTGTCCAATATAACTAAAATGCCGCATCATAGTCTATTAACTCAGGCTGATCTGTCCAATGTTCTACAGCCGAATAATTTTAATATACTTTCATTTAACGCAAGATCCACTTCCAAAAACATAACAAACATCAGGCATCTGGCTGAGCTTGGAGATGTCGGGGCTCTGCTGGTATGCAAGATGTGGGCTAAAGGGCACCACACTTCCAGAATGCTTGACATTCCAGCATATAGACTGCATAGGCTCGACAGACTCGCCAAAAAAGGCGGGGGTGTCGCGGTCTACGTGGTCGACACGATGAGGTCAAGGGTCTTTTTTCGTTTCATCGACAACAGCTGGGACATCTTGGCTGTACAGGTGGAGGGCTGTGATGATGATGTGGAGCCTGTGACTTTAGTGGTCATATACAGATGCGCAGCAACGTACACGGACAATGATATGGCGGTCTTTTCCAATGCTCTCGAGCAAATTACGAGTCGCACGTCACGTGTCCTGATTGGCGGTGATTTTAATGTGGATGTTGGAAGCTTGTCTACTTTGTCTCGCTCACTGAAAGACCAATTGAGCGAAAGAGGACTTGTAATCATCCACAATCTACCCACGCGTCATGGGCTCGGCTCTGCAACAACCCTTCACCTGCTCATCTTGTTCTCGCATTTTCAGCCGGTTTTCTCTGGTCAGTGCCCCGGCATCTCTGATCATGAGTTGCTCTTTGCCTCGTTCAACTTTCGTTGTCTTCCTTCTAACCTATGGAGAACCTTCAGAAATTTTTCAGCAATACAAACAGACGCTCTTCAAGCGGACCTTTCTAAGACTGACTGGTCACCCATTTTTAACCATTCCGACCCCGGCTTAGCTGCACAACATTTTTCAGACTCGTTGTGCTCCATATTCATGAGGCAAGTGCCACTGAAATCCATCAAAGTTTGCACAGTTAAAAAAATTATTTTTAAGTATCCTGAGATCTTGCTCAAATGTCAACTTCGCGATCTTGCCTAAAGGAAGTGGAAAAATGACAAAACAACGCAAAATCTGGTGGAATTTCGTCGCTTGCGTAAATCAGGCTGACTACTTAGTCAGAGCAAAGGTGATAGAAGACACATTGAAAGGCATTAGAGAGGGCAGTGTCACAAATTGGAATAAGGTCAACGATCTTGGCTTGGGTTCGAAAGCTAGAGCTCAATCGACTGTTGACCCTGAAGAATATGCCGACTTTCTTTGTCCCAGCCCCTTAGTGCTGCCAAACGTTACAAGCGACAGATTAGATAATGTTCGACATATTCCCAGTCATAGACGCTCTACTGTTGCTGATGATGCCTTCAGCTTTTCAAATGTGTCTGAGCTTGAGGTTGTGAACGCCTTCCGCAAACTTAAATCAAATGCTACTGGATACAATGACGTGCCTCTCAAGTGTTACAAAACAGTTCTTCCCTTCATCCTACCTATCATCACGCATCTGCTTAACAGATTAATTTCATCCTCACACTTTCCTGATCACTGGAAGATGGGTCTAATCACTCACATCCCCAAAGTAAACTCCCCATCCCATATTTCTGAATGGAGACCAATCTCCATATTGCCGACGATCTCCAAGGTCCTGGAGATTATCATTGCTGATCAGATCACAGAACATGTAGGCTCTCACAATCTACTCTCAAGATTCCAATCATGCTTCAGGAGGCAGCACTAAACGGGTACAGCTCTTCTCGAGGTGACGGCGGGCATTCGTGACCTGTGTGACAGGGGCAAAGGCGTAATTCATGTGTTTACTAGACTTCAGCAAGGCCTTTGACTCGGTCCCACACACTATGCTGCTTGCTAGGCTGGGTTCCTGTTTTGGGTTCTCCGCCACTGCATGTACCTAAATAACCGATATTTTATGGTAAATAGCAATGGCACATACTCGTCCATGAGGCCAGTGGTGGAAGGAGTCCCTCATGGGGCTGTTTTGGTGCCGCTCCTGTTCACACTCCTCATGGATGACATCACCATCGTGCTGAGCGATGTACACTTCCACATCTATGCAGACGATCGTCAAATTTACTCCTAGAGACAACCTCAGTGAGGCAGCAATGGTCATTAACAGGACTCTGGCAGGGATAGCTGAATGGTCAGCTAATAACAGGCCATCTCTTAATCCCACTAAAACACAAGCCATTATTTACTCCATTCGTCCATCGAATAGATCTAACTCTTCAGACTTTCCAGCATTGAATTTATTAGGACACAATATCGAGTTATCTGCGATGGCGATCCTCAACCTGGGCTTGCTCATGGATCCTGGTCTGACTTGGGAACCACAGATTAATAAAATCTGTGCTAGAGTGTATTACGGTTTGCGCTCACTTTATGCAGCGTCACAACACCTAGATGGGGCAACACGTATTAGACTCTTCTCTGCTCTGATCTTACCACATTTCTTCTATGCAGATGTGGTACTGTTTCCTATCTCCTGCGGCAACCTCGATAAGCTGGGCCGTGCTTTCATGGCTTGCGCCAGATATGTGTTCGGCTTTAAGCGTGGTTCACGTGTGCCAGCTTGTCTGCTTGAAATGCTTATCCCATGTCAACTTGCCAAGATGTACGATCTCAATGTCTTGAAGTTGATTTTCAAAGCTAGACATAGTCTATTGCCCGGCTACCTGATGCGTCGGATCAAGTGGAGCACTTTGAACCGGTCGAGAGTTGTCCTCCCAAGAGTACTGTCGCAGTATGGTAGAAGAAACATTTTCCTGCGGCGGGCGACCATCTGGAATCAGATGACTGATGAAGCCAGGGGCAGCGACTCACTAAACTCATTTAGGTCAGCAGCGATCGACTGGTGAATGCAGGGTAGCATTTGCTAACTTCTATAATACCGTCTATAACACCATCTTCCTCACGTCACTCATCAACTAATCTCCCCCTCTAGTATTAATTCTGCATGATGCAGCTGGATCGCTTAGAACCAAACTGCTCTGAGGGGCCACCCTCCACATCGTTTATTTTCTCTGTCCGATATGTTTAACTCCATAACCAAGCTAAGTCAAATCAAATCAAATCAGGTCAGGTCAGTCTTGCTACCAATGTAGAAACAGTAAAAGCCGTGGGGATGGTTCATTTTTTTTTATATATATGTATAATGTACATAATTCAGTTGAATCAGAAATTCAAGCCGATTGTTCAGGGGTCACCTCTACTAAGGGACGATTCATGTCATTTGGTGTATATAGTTAATTTTACTTTAAGTTTAACCTTAAGTAGTCATTAGTTACCTGTAATATAGGTATCGCCTAGTTGCTGGTGTCCTCTGATTCTAGTTTAAGCTAAAAGTTCAATGTTTTGCCTTTGGTAAGGGATGATTCATGTCATTCATGTCATTTTGGTGTATATGGTTAAGTTTACTTTTATGTTCAGTATTAAGTGGTCATTAGTTACCTCTAATATAGGTATTGCTTAGTTGCTAAAATCCTCCACTACTTGACGCTAGTCTATTCACGTTTATCAATCTTTCTATTTTATTGTTACCATGTTATATCACACTGTAAATCACGCTATAAGTTTTATAATTTATATTTTGCTGTAATCTTTAATATTGTTTGCTCTTAATGCTCTAAGCCTCCACTGCTCTTACTTGTTTATGTTTCGTTTTGCTATAATATGTATCTACTATGTAACTCGCTATGATGTGTCCAACGCTCGGCGTGCCTTTGGCAGGGGTGCTCAAATAAATGGGTGTTTATGTTTATGTTTATGTTAAAAAAATCCAACATGAAAGCGAGCCTGTAGTGTCTTCGATATAATATTTTCCTTCAACAAGGTGAATTAATGAATCAAGTACAAATGTTTCCTTTTTCCTCTACTTTTGATGTACAAAGTAAATTTTCAATGTAATACAATTTGAATTTCTTAAGATGACTGGAAGTTCCTTCGATCACTGGAGAAAACAATTCATGTCTAGATGTCTTCTGGTGAAGCATTGCGTACCTACCTTATATGAAATTAAGAAACACCTTTGCAATTTTGTTTTTGACCTACCTATCGGCGAGGTATTTTGCTTTCATTTCTGCCTGAGATAAAAAACTCGGTTTTGAATTCAATTCAAATTTTTTTCTTTGACTATTGAATGCACTGACATATAATAAGAATGGACTGAGCGTTTTTGCTTCAAAAATGGCACAAATATTGAAGAGGCCGTGAAAACCCTTTATTTCGTACAATTCAAATCAAATCAAATCAAATCAAAGTATATTTATTTCAAAGCCCCTGCTTAAAGCAACGTATAACGCTGGGCTCCACGACGATACATAGTTTAGTAATTAGTTTACATAAAAAAATGAATCAATCAATCAACCAATAGCAAAATAAACAATATTAAATTAAAGATAATTAGTTTAGAACAACTTAAATTAGTATGTTTAGCGTGTTAAACAGTCACACCAATTCATAATTTATTATTATTTGTCCATTGGAAACACTAAAGATGTTATAAAATAGTATTGCATTAAATTAAAACTATTTAGGACGTTAAACTTGTTTTAATGAACCCAAAAATTCATTTGTAATATTACTGAAAAATGTGCTGCTCTGCAGATTTGTTGTCAAATTTCCATGAGCTTGTAAGAGATAGACGTATAAAAACAATATATTTGTCTGAATTTTTATGTCAATTCCAATGCATTCCAATTAATACAGCCGAACTGTTTCCAAGATTGGATACAGTTCAGTGTACATTTTGAGCTTGAAAGAGACAAATAGATTTTAGCAAAACTTTGTGCCATTTTTAACTGTAGGAATTAGATAGGATGGCTCAGTCCCTTCTTATTATATGTCAGTGCTTGGGAAGTATTATTTCAGGCTTTGCTATCTTTTGCGGAACTGAAAATGCTGTTAAAGAACGAGATGAATATGTGATACCGATTACGTTTAGCAGAGGTGTAGGAACTATGGATGCAATTATAAGGAAAAAAGTGGATCCATCGAAAGGTATGTCTTGAAATGCTTCTAAAAATTTTACCTTTACCAAAACAAAAATTCTTTTAAGGTATGCTCTTAGCAAAAATTGTAGGCTCTGAATACCGTATTGGTGTTGGAGGAGTAGCAAGCTCTGTTGAAGTGTAAGGAGATTCCAGCACCGAATTACGTTTTAATGCATTTTGTCTACGAGGGAATTGCATCATCCATAGGAACACAACCGATAAAAGGACTAAGTATATGAAGATATCAGGAAAAACTTATCAGGAAAGAATGGAATGACATGGGAAGTGGAACACAACAGATTTTTTCAAAAAGCCTAACATATTTTAATGCTTATTTATATATTTACATGTTTGAAGTGCACTTTAATAAATAATAAAGATTGATAATTTACTAATAGAGACTTTTTGTTTTATAGATTCCCAATTCGGTGCAACTTAATGCACTTTTCACCTTGTTTTCAGAACATCGTGTGTGTTATTTTCATATTTTCTTTTTTAAGGAAAGTCCACCGTATTTTTGGACAGGATTACTACTTTAACGTTTAAAAGGATCTTCTGAAGGTTTCAAGATATATCCTAAGGTGTCAGCAGGAGTGGTTCCCGAGATATTTTCAAAATACCCTGACCTTTGCTCGATTCGGGAATTTCGTTTGTGATATGTTATAATTGGTTAAATGTTTGTTCTTTTAAGGAAAGTCCACCGTATTTTTGGACTGGATTACTACTTTAACGTTTAAAAGGATCTTCTGAAGGTTTCAAGATATATCCTAAGGTATCAGCAGGAGTGGTTCCCGAGATATTTTCAAAATACCCTGACCTTTGCTCGATTCGGGAATTTCGTTTGTGATATGTTATAATTGGTTAAATGTTTGTTCTCTTAAGGAAAGTTTGTTATTTTAAGGAAAGTCCACCATATTTTTGGACTGGATTAGCAGAATTTGTTTGATATACTCATGCCTGGTTAACTCAGATTTTTTTAATTCGACTTATAAAGAAACAACAACAACAAGGCCTTAATCGCATCGCGGTCAAATTCAAGTTTTAAAATTTGTAAGATCTACAAGAAATATGCCTGCTATTGAATAATGACGTAAAGAAGTGTGACTAACTGATCAAGTCTGGCTGGAGCGGCAGAAAAAATTACTAAGTGCTGTTAAGCATTGGAGTACAAAAAAAGAAATGCAACAACAGCCGAAGATGTGAAAATATCGATGCAGGCTTAAACCATGCTTGCTAGCTGCATGAGCTCTTAAGCAAGATTTTGTGTTTTGGTTATCTGCTTGCCTGGTAGTGCAAATTTAAAGTGATGCAGTACTTATAAATATATAAATGCAGTGGTGTGTGTGTGTGTGTGTGTGCGAGATAAAAGGTAAAAGACCTCGTATAAGGTCACTACCTGGCGCCTGTGACGTCAGAGAATGTTTGGCCAAACCGCCAATATTGGCTTTTGTAGGAAATATATCGAATAGGATTGGATGAAGGTGAATCTGTGTTTGGTCTCATAAACGCTTTTGACGTGCCAAGATTCACATTCAATAATCAAAGAAAAAAATTTGAATTGAATTCCAAACCGAGTTTTTTATCTCAGGCAGAAATGAAAGCAAAATACCTCGCCGATAGGTAGGTCAAAAACAAAATTGCAAAAGTGTTTCTTAATTTCATATAAGGTAGGTACGCAATGCTTCACCAGAAGACAGCTAGACATGAATTGTTTTCTCCAGTGATCGAAGGAACTTCCAGTCATCTTAAGAAATTCAAATTGTATTACATTGAAAATTTACTTTGTACATCAAAAGTAGAGGAATAGGGAAACATTTGTACTTGATTTATTAATTCAACTTGTTGAAGGAAAATATTATATCGAAGACACTACAGGAGTAGTACCATTGGACTTAAGCGAAGCTCGCTTTCATGCTGGATTTTTTTGCGAAGGATGTTTTGTTTAAGCAGAAGGAGAGTACATAGATGGTCTTCTTAAAGTTGCAGGCCTGGGATTTCCTCCTCCTGAACAAGCCAGTAGTAGCCGTGCATTTTTTGGAGTTCAAAATAATTGGGGTGGACCATCTAAGAAACTTCTCAAGTATTCGTCGCGACTAATGGAAATTGAACAAACAAATACTGAGGCAACAATTGTGTTTCTCTCTGATGTTCGTTTAGATTTGCCAATCGTTATGACTAAACTTAAACAACTGTTTGTAGGATACGATGATTGTCCACCAGTTGCAATAATTCTAATGGGCCCATTCAGTAAGGCAGACGAAAAAATGCACAATTTGAAACAGCTTTTTTTAGCATTGGCTGATTTGGCTAGTGGTTGCTCCAAATATTCTGCCAAGAGGACCACTTCCGAAATTCGTTACAGCAGGTTTATTACAAAAATGGCCAAGGATAAAATCAGCTACGAATCCATGTCGATTACAGTATTGCACACAGCAAATAGTAGTTTGCCGAGCTGATCTTATCACGAAGTTTTGTCGTAATACTATTCATTTTCCCGATATAGACCAATTAGATAATCACGTAACTAAAGAAGCAAACGTATTCTTTTCCATTGTAGTTTGCGCGAACCTTAATTTATCAGGGAACGCTCTCTCCTGTGCATCCAATTGCACTTCCTATATATTGGGACTATGATGCCACCCTCTCTCTTTACCCTCTTCTATACCTAGTAGTGGTTGGAGATCGTAATCATCCGTTTAACACAACACAACATGGTTGCACCATTATAAATACAGTAAGTATAAAATTTAATTTTTTAATATATAAATATTTAAATTGCAATTTCAGGGATCCTTCATTAAAACGAAATTCTCGTTCAAAGTTTATGTTCCTTCTACGAAAACTGTTGAGGATTCGGAAATACCTGCGAAGACAGTTAATATTTATGTTAGCTTCAATTTATATCTGTGAACTGATACTGTTGTCAAGAGTTTTTTTTTTAATTTAGGTACTTTATGGAATTAACGCCAATAATTAGAAATCATTGCTTTTTTCACTAGATGTAATGTAATAATTCACCGTTTTTTAAATAATAATTAAGAGAAAAAAAATTGCGTTTATTTATAGTACACCTCTAAATCTAAATATACATATCAAGCTTAATTGTGATGATAATTTTTCTGTGCGATTAGAAAGTAGATTTTAAATATCTGTGTATAAGCTGAAATATAAATAGCATGCAGACGATATTATATGGGGTGACTGCAAAGTTTTTCTTTTTCTTGGCGAAGAATAAGTATTTTGTACAATACATAGGTTTTACCACACTTTTATATGCGAGCTCTTAAGAAAAAGGAGCGTTTCAGTAAATGTCTTGTGAACTGATTGATGATAATGTGTGTCAGTTTCTATGATAGCCTTACTCATGCATCGTGACCACAAGCAGTTTCATCAAAGGCAAATTTTGCGCAATCGGTGTACATTATTAGTAGTGCATTTAATATTAAATAAAGCCACAGAATTTGATAATTGTATTTTTATTAGGATACTGGTAGTGGCGCAGCAGAATGTAATGCTCACAACATTAATTTTGTATTATTGTAAATAAACTTAACTAATAATGTCCGTAGGATTTCGATAAAGCCGCTGAAGATGTTAAAAATCTAAAAAGTACGCCATCAGATAATGATTTCAGTTGGAGATTGTAACACAGGTATTCAGTCAATTTTATGGTTAACAATAGCTGTATTTACGCACTTTCCAATATAGATAAGCCAGGTCTCTTAAGATTTCAAAGGAAAAGCAAAGTGGGAAGCATGAAATAAACGTAAAGGAGCATCAAACGACGAAGCTATGGAGGCATATGTTTCCAAAGTGAAATCATTAACTGATAGTATTGGATTAAAGTAAACATCAAGAAAAGTGAATTACAATTAGTATACACTATAACGAAATATTGAAATTTTTTATTGTCCCAAAGAAATTTTTTCTTTATATATATATATATATTTGGATCATTATGTTATGTGCATTTAGTCAGTCTGTTATTTTAAATCTTATATGTTACTCTATTTTATTTATCATACTTTTGCTAATTTGTTCTATATTTTAGTTTCGATTATCTTCTGTTATCTTAGTTTATCTTATTTTATTTTATTCTATTTTATTTTATTGTGTTTTATTTTAGTTCATTATATTCTCTTTTTGTTTCGTTCGTACTTTGTATTTTGCACTACATCAACCTTAATTTAAGTCCTATTACTTTGTCACTCGTTATTACTACTACAATCTAGATAGTTTTCTACTGCAATGAGTTTGTTCGTTGCATTTTTGTTATTTTTCTAAGCTTTATATTCATTGGACATAATATCAATATCCAGTGTATACTCGATGTACCTAACGTGATAACGTAGCGTAACCTGAAGTTCTTTAATAAATGTTTTCCATTCTAAATATATTTTATTGTTAATGTTTAAAACATTTGCACTTAAAAAACTTGAAATAAAGCACCCTAGAAAGAAGCGTTTAACTTGCTCTGATTTATCATATAAAACTCATTTTGCAGTTCGCGTAGATTCATTTCCAATGTGGCGACTTCATCGAATCGCAGTTATCGTTTACAAATTCAGGAAGTGTAGTTAGAAAATTGCACGCATTTTTTTCGTTTAAATGCTAAACTAAGCTCTGTTCGAAACACCAAAAATTTTGCATTAAAATATCGAATTAATTCAAGCAACGGATGAATTCAAGAGGGAAATTTGAAAATTTGAAGAGGAAAATTTTACCTTGTTGGAAAATGGAATGAGTACAATTTCTCCTTAGCTGAAAAATAATATGAAATAGACATGCGCGTTATTGCAAAAAATTTAATTGACTAAAATGTTCTATTCAACAACAAGCAGTAGAAATACAAAACCATCTTGACGATCAACACTTTCGAGTAGGTAAATTATCTTTGACAGGGTTTAGGGTTCATCTTTTATTACCCTGTTTATTATAAAGGCTTGAGGAAGTAAGAGTTTTTTGGAGTCTTCTTCAAATATAAGGAATAAACTTAAACTGAACTTTTAATAACCGGAGGCGAGCGCTGGGGAGGAATCATTTGATCAGGACGAAATGCGATATAGTACTATTAAGTGAGTAGTGTTGGAGCAAGACTAGCCAAGACACAGTATCCTAGTGTATCTACATAGGATAAGGTAGAGAGTATGGAGGCAGCGGGATAAGTCCTGGTTAACCACTGAGTGAACGAGATGGACTTCAGATAAGAGGGAGCTAGTCCTATCGGTGTTGGCGATAACTACTAGATATAAAAGGAAGAAGGTCTGAGTGAAGGATATTGAGAAGCATGGCAACCATGGGGGATACCAGAAGCACGAGCAAAGGTCAGGATATTTTGAAAATATCTCGGGAACCACTCCTGCTGACACCTTAGGATATATCTTGAAACCTTCAGAAGATCCTTCTAAACGTTAAAATATTAATCCAGTCCAAAAATACGGTGGACTTTCCTTAAAATAACAAACTTTCCTTAAACGAACAAACATTTAACCAATTATAACATATCACAAACGAAATTCCCGAATCGAGCAAAGGTCAGGGTATTTTGAAAATATCTCGGAAACCACGCCTGCTGACACCTTAGGATATATCTTGAAACCTTCAGAAGATCCTTTTAAACGTTAAAATAGTAATCCAGTCCAAAGATACGGTGGACTTTCCTTAAAAAAGCAAATATGAAAATAACACACACGATATTCTGAAAACAAGGTGAAAAGTGCATTAAGTTGCACCGAATTGGGAATCTATAAAGCAAAAACTCTCAATTAGTAAATTATGAATCTTTGTTATTTATTAAAGTGCACTTCAAACATGTAAATATATAAATAAGCATTAAAATATGTTAGGCTTTTTGGAAAAAATCTGTTGTGTTCCACTTCCCATGTCATTCCATTCTTTCCTGATAAGTTTTTCCTGATATCTTCATATACTTACCATCGACTACGATATTCAATTGTGACATAAGCCTGCACATTTCCTGACAATTGTCAGAGCTTACCCATAGTATATTTATGCTTAGCTCCTTCTTCAGATAATTCTATAGCCCACATCCAATTTCCCGAACATTTTACATCAGCGAGCTCTGTAATGCCAGCAGAGATTGCTTCTCCAACAGAAAGAGATGCTCCAGATTTTGCATTAAGTAGTCCTTTTATCGGTTGTGTTCCTATGGATGATGCAATTCCCTCGTAGACAAAATGCATTAAAACGTAATTCGGTGCTGGAATCTCCTTACACTTCAACAGAGCTTCCTACCCCTCCAACACCAATACGGTAATCAGAGCCTACAATTTTTGCTAAGAGCATACCTAAAATGAATTTTTGTTTTGGTAAAGGTAAAATTTTTAGAAGCATTTCAAGACATACCTTTCGATGGACTCACATTTTCCTCATAATTGCATCCATAGTTCCTACACCTCTGCTAAACGTAATCGATATCACATTGTTAAGTCCCAATATGGGCTTAGCATAAAAAGGGGCAGGTGCCGGGTTTTAAATGATAAGACAGGATGTTTTTTTCTTCAAAATAACGAATTCAGCTTTTTATTATCACAAAATATTCTTAACCTAAAAATTCAATTTCATTAATTCACTAATTGTAAATTGACTATAAATCTTAACTCTAAGCGTTTTACGTTATTCACCTCTGTGTCGTGTAAGTAACCTTTACTGGTTATTATTTCTTGATCTGTAATAGAAAGAAATAATTATTAATTTTTTGAATAACCGAGGTTTGGTTGGGAGAATGAGCGTCAATGAACTGCTCAGACGGATTGTAGCTGGGTTCAGAAAACTCCCAGTATATGGTGCTGAAATATTATTAATGTTTTATATAAAAATATTAGTATCAATGGGAGTCAGAAATACTTCCCTTGGTTTTGTTAATCAAGACTTAATTTTGGTTTCAGAGCCACCGATCTGTCTTGTCGCTTGGTCAAATCGCAAGTGATTTCATCTTTCCAATCGCTCGCTATTTATAGGCAGAAACACAATGGAGATTGTGTCTGCCGGTGGCGTTGCCAATGACGCCCGCGTCTTTGCGTTAATTTTTACGTATTTGGTCCACAAATGGCGTCATCGTGTGATTTTTCATGTGTTTGGTCCAAGAATTATCCATTTTGGCCCAAAAATGGCGTCATCATAATTTTAACCGGAATACGTTGCTATGTTATGGGCCACCATTTTGATTATGTCAAATTGTTGGTGGCAGCTGATTGAACCTGGTAAGTGTTTACATTCTTTTTTAATGTTTATTTTATTTATTTTATTAATGATTTTGTCTTTTATTTCCTTTTAGGTGGTGGAGAGATGACTGTGGCGCGGGATTGTTTGCCTTGTTTAGTAAGTAAGTATTTGTTTTTTGGTAAAGTCTCAGATCATTTAAATTTGTAAATGATCTGAGATTTTACTATTTTGTTGATTTTATAAATACCCGCAGTTGTTTTTTCTTTTAGATTTTTCTTGGGTGCTCAGTGGGACATCGCGGGAATCATTGCCGATGCTCATCGTGGGATTCGTTGTGATAAATAGTGCGTGAGTTTTTAGTATTTTAGTGTTAGTTTTAATTGTTCTGCGACGGAACATCCTCCCGCCTCTCGAAAAGAGAGAAGTTATGTTTTTTGTTAGCAAGAATAAGTTAGTAAATAAATTGTGTGCAACTTACGTTACTGTCTTTTATTTGTAAACGAACCCTGATTTTTCCTGTTGCCAATTTTAGGAAACGAAGTGTATCCCCGTCCTCCGTTGGAATCCGATAGCACTTTTTAGCTGCCATGATTTTTAGCCATGGGATATTTTGATGCTGGATCTGCTCCCACAGCCGAGGATCAACCACAAAATTGGCTGGCGGCTTTGTGAATGCTCTTGGTGTTGCTGGAGTCGGGTGTCGCCTTTGAGGCATTAAGGCAGCCTCTTTTTGTGTTGCATCAACTGGTGCTGTGAATGGAGCCATCAATGCTGGCCTTTTGGGTGGTATGTCGTGTGGCGTGTCATGACGCGTTGTCGCTGCCGCCGTTGTTGTTGTGGCAAAGGCCGTCAGTGCTGACCTTTTGCGGTTTGTGTTGCTGTGTGATGTCGCGCCAGCCACAGGTTCAAGAGGCCGTTCCGCCTTTTGAAGACCTTGTCTTCTTGCCCCTGTAGGAGGTCTGGCAGGCCTTGTCGGTTTTCTGGTCGATATTTCATCAGCCAGATTTCTTATTTTTGGGCATGCTTGTAAGGCTTCGAAGGGCGGTAGGTATGTTTTCGGGCGCCTGGGCATATCGGTTAAACGGAGCTTGTCTTTCAAAGAACCTTCAAGCTCCGGCACGTCGTCGATATCTAGGCAGTCGTCTAAATCCGGAAGGCAATTCATTGTCCTAACGATTATGATAAAGACAAAAATAAAAAAAATAATAAATGATACCAAGCAGCAAATTGTAAGTTGTGCAAAAAAAAAATAAATAGATAAAAAAATAAAAATTAAGCGATAAAACTTACAAATTTGTTAGTAGAAATAAAAATGAAAATAGATAATTGCAAAATAATAAACAAAATAAATGAAAAACTAAAAAATGAAGAATGTGGTGTGTTGCTGCTTCTGATTTCGTTCGAGGTTGTCAATTTTTTGGCGCATTGAGTTAGTGATGAAGTTGGCTTGGTTTTGTTGCTAGTGCAGTGTATTATCGGCACTTTATTTACCCTGATTCAAATAGATGGCGCTGCAATTCCTTCTGTTGCGCCGTGTGGGCCATACGGTAGTAAATTACTCGTGGCTTTCGTTGCTGTTTTTTTGTTCTTCTGCTATTGGTAATCTAAATAATTTCGTGATCGGACGACAATATTCTTAGGATGCCTTTTTAACTGTGGCGACTCTAACGTGGTTGTCCGCCCCTGTATGGATCTTTGTGATTCTTCCTAATAACCATTTTGTCGGTGGGCAATGTTGGTTTTGAATTAAAACCAAGTCATTGATCTTTAAATTGGTTTTCGCAATTCTCCATTTTGTGCGTTGTTGCATATTGTGGATGTATTCGATAGACCATTTCTTCCAAAACTGTTCTGTCAAAATTTGTGCGTATTGCCATAGTTTAAGTAGATTGCAATTTTCTAATATAGATGGCTCTGGAACAGCTTTGATATTCCGGCCTGTCAAGAAATGACCGGGTGTCAGCACGTTGTAGTCATTAGGGTCATTTGAGAGTGGTGTCAATGGTCGAGAATTTACACATGCTTCTATCTGGCATAAGACCGTAGATAGTTCTTCGTATGTGAGTGTCGTATTCTGTAGTGTTCTCTTTAGATGCGTTTTTATTGCTTTCACGCCGGCCTCCCACAGCCCTCCGAAGTGAGGAGCCGCTGGTGGATTGAAGTGCCAAGTTATTTCTGTCAATGTGATGTCATTGGAGATGTCATGTGGGAGCTGACATGACAGTTTTTGCAACTGGCATGACAGTTCTTTGCTAGCTCCGATGAAGTTTGTACCACAATCGGAGTATAAGTGTCTGCATAGTCCTCTTCTACTGGTAAAGCGTTTGAGGGCTGCGAGAAATGCTGTTGTTGTGAGTTCTGTCACAATCTCAATGTGTATGGCTTTGGTGGCCATACATACAAATATACTGAGATATGCCTTTGCGATTTTGGCATTTCGTATTTTTGATGTTTTGATGTCGATTGGACCCGCATAGTCTACTCCCGTGTGTTCGAATGCCATAGATGGCGTTGTTCTTGGGGAGGGTAAATTCCCCATTAATTGATTTGATGTTTTTGGCTTAGTTCGAAAACATGTTATGCACTGGTAAATTCGTTGTCGGATAGTCTTTCTGGCATTTATTAGCCAATACTTATTTCTTAAGGTGTTGAGCACAAGTTGTGTTCCTCCGTGCAACGTGTATAAATGGATGTAATCGATGATTATTTTGGACACGTGATGATTGTTAGGTAGAATCATGGGGTGTTTTTGATCGTAAGTTAGGATGGCATTTTCAAGTCTGCCACCTACTCGAATGATTTGATTGGTGTCCAAAAATGGGTCTAAGCTTAATAATCGACTTTTGGTTGGAATTGGCTTCTGTTTGACTAAACTTTCATATTCGTCAGCAAATGTTTGCTTTTGGATTAGTGTGATAATTTTTGCTTCTGCCTGTCGAAGTTCATCACATGTTAGATATCCATTCTTGTGATTTGTTGAGGTTGTCTGACAATTGAAGTAGAATCTTCTACAATATGCAATGATGCGTATGAGTTTGGGAAATAATGAATACTTGTTTAACCAGTCGATATGGTTATCTGTGCAAATCAGAGCCTTGACTTTTCGCGACTCAAGTTCAAGACACTTGTTCGTTATGTGTTGTTGTGGCCACCTGTCAGCATGTTGCTGAAGCCAAGAGGGGCCGTTCCACCAGAGCTCGTAGTTACTGAGCTCGGTGGGGTATAATCCTCGAGTGGCGACATCTGCGGGATTATCCTTTGATGGCACAAAACGCCATAGCTGTGGCTGGATGTTCTCTTGGATTTCTGCCACTCTATTAGCGACGAATGTTTTCCATCGCGTCGGATGGCTTTGTATCCACGCCAACGTGATCTCAGAATCACACCATGCGATGGTTGCTATATCTTGTAGTTTCATGTCGTGTTGGATCTGTTTTAGAAGGCGTGATAAAATGAGAGCTCCACACAATTCCAATTTGGGGAGTGATGTTGTCTTTGTGGGAGCGACTCGCGTTTTGGATGTCAGCAGCTGTGTCGTGACCGAGTCGTTTTCATCGATGATTCGCATGAAGACGACGCTAGCGTAGGCCTTTGTTGACGCGTCACAGAATCCATGTAGCTGCATGTTTTTTATTTTTGGTGCATATTTTATCCATCTAGGTATTTTTATGAATTTGACATCTTGGAGTCCCCTTTGATATTTCGTCCACTCTTGAATTAATATGGGTGGTAATGGTTCGTCCCAAGCATATCCACCTAGCCATAGCCTTTGAATGAAGATTTTCGCAAGTATCACGCATGGGGCTAGCCATCCTAGTGGGTCAAATAAAGCAGCTGTCTCTGACAGAATGCTTCGTTTGGTGTCGCTGTCTTGTGCTACTGTTGGCTTAATAGTGAAGCTAAATTCATCTGTCATGGGATCCCATTGTAGGTCGAGAGTTTTTATCGTATTTTTTTCTGATAGATTTAGGATGGGTTTGAGTTCTTGCTCTGTTATCGGAATGTTCGCTAATAATTCTGGACTATTTGCTGTCCACTTCCTGAGGTTAAACCCTCCTTTGCTTAGAGTACTGATGAGTTCCCTTTGCAGTGATAAGCCTGTATTGATCTCGTGTGCTCCAGTTAGTAGGTCATCCACGTAGAATTCTGTTTTTATACTTTTGGCAGCGAGTGGAAAACTGTGCTCTTCATCGTTGGCCAGCTGATGGAGTGTTCGAATAGCCAGATATGGAGCTGCAGCTGTTCCAAATGTGACAGTTGTCAAACGAAAATCCTTTAATGGCTCGTCTGGGCTATCCCTCCATATAATCCTTTGGTATTCTTGATGGTTTGGATGCATGTGTATCATCCTGTACATTTTCTCAATGTCGGCTGTCAGTACATACTTATATAGCCGCCATTGTAGAATGATGGCCCACAATGTGGGTTGTATTGTTGGGCCTACTAACATTTGCTGGTTTAATGACTGACCGTTGGATGACCTGGCTGATGCGTTGAACACTACTCGCATCTTTGTGGTGGAGCTTTCTTTGGTGACTGCATGGTGAGGTAAATAATAGTGCTGGATTAGGTTTGCTCTGGCCATGCTCTGTTCAGTTTTTATTTGACTTGGCGGGATTTCTTTCATGTGTCCCAATCGTAGTTTAACTAGGTAAGCTCCATGGCTTAAACGTCGATGTGAGGTTTTGTATTTTTCCTCACATGATTGATCATCGGGATGGATCACTCTTTGTGGAATTTCCTCTAATTCCCAGAATTTCCTTAGTTGTTGACTCAACTTGTCATTGTCTGTCACTTGTACCGTGAGCGCGTTAATACTATCGGTGCTGTCACTTTTTCTAGTTTTACCCATTAGAATCCAACCTAGCTGAGTGTGCTGTGCTATGGGTTCTCCTGGTGCACCTTTAATAATTCCGTTTTCAATTATTTCCCCGTAGATGTCTGCTCCTAGTAAGATGTCAATTGGGCCGGGAGCGTAAAATTTAGGATCTGCAAGTAGTAGATGCTGCAGATAAGGCAATTTGCTGCTATTTATTGTGTCAGCTGGTATGAAATCTGTTATCTGTTTTAGTATGAATACTTCTATATTTGTTTCGAAGCTTGTGTGGAGTGACCTTAATTTGGATGACGTTTGTGCCTTTATGGAAGCTGTTTGTGTTTTGCCTAACCCTGTTACCTTGATTTTGATAGGGTTTGTCGGGAGCCTCATTCGTCTACTTGCCGCTTCTGTTATGAATGAAATTTGAGAGCCTGAATCTATCAGTGCTCTCATTTCGTGTTTTTGTCCGTTCGGCCCTTCAATGTGAACGAGAGCTGTTGACAACAATGCACGGTTGACATTCGTTGTGCAAAGTGATGTTGGCTCATTACTGCCACTAGGTTGGTTAAGCTTCATTTCTGCTTGCCTTTGGTCAATGTTTGTTATCTCGTTTTTTGTTTCAAGAGATTGGTTTACGTGTAGTAATGTGTTGTGTCGCTTGTGACACAGGAAGCAGGTTTTGTGGCTGGGACAATTATTGATGCTGTGTCCTGAGGCGAGACAATTTTTGCAAAGTTTAAACTGTTGCATAAATTGCAGCCTTGATGTTGGAGTTAATTTTTTGAACGCTGGGCAGTGGAACAGCGTGTGATTCTGTTTACACTTGACGCATGTATAAGATTTGTTCATAAATGCATATGCGCCTTTGTGCGTATGTTTTGTTGATGACGGGTGGTCATTTGTAGTTGTGGTTTTGTAACCACGACGATTTTCTAGCTGATTAGGAGACCTTGCTTGTCGTCCACAATCTAATGGTTTCAAGTTCTGACATACTTGAAGGGATTCTAGAGTACGGAAACGTGACTCTAGGAAAGTTGACAGATCGGCATATGTCGGTATGTCAGTTTTGCTGCCTTGGTCTTGCTCCCATAACTGATGCGTTTCTGATGGAAGGCGTTGAACCAAGTTGTAAATTAGTATTGCGTCCCATTGCTCAATGGGTAGCTCTAAATATTTGAGCTCGTGTAAGCTCTCTTCTGTCTGGTCTAAGAGAGAGCGAATGGCATTGGCAGACTCTGTTCTTATTGGTGACTGATTTAGTAACGTTTTTAAGTGTGTGTTAACTTGAGCCCGCTTGTTGTTATATCGTTTTTGTAGTAGCTCCCATGCCTTTACGTAATTTGCTTCTGTCACTTCAAACTGACGTAATAATCGTTCAGCTTCGCCAGTGACGCTGAGTTTGAGGTAGTGTAGCTTTTGGACCTTGGAGATATTTAGGTCTGTGTGAATTAATGAATTGAACAAATCATGGAACGTCCGCCATGATTTGTAATTACCGTCAAATGTCGGTATATGTATTGGTGGAAGCCGCGTTTCCGGCTTTGAAAGTCGTACTGACTGAATTCTGGGTTCATTTGTATTTGTTTTAGGAGGTAGTGCTGGGAATGACTCCTCTAATTCCTCTAGTAGAGTGGATAGGAGATTTATATATATGAGTTCGGTTTCCTCATATAGTTCTCCTTTGGCGTAGTCGCTTTGCGCGCCATCTTTGGTCGCCCAGATTGCTATATGCAGATCTGTGTACGATTTCCAGAGTTTCTCTAATGAGTCTATGCGTGCTGCATAGTATTTCTTGCCTGCCTTTGTATCACTATTTGCTTTGGTGTGATTTATGGCAGCTTTTTTTATTTGATCGTTAAGAGCTATCAGTGATAATGTTAAACTAGTGATATCCGCCATTTTGAAAATCCTCCTGTCTTATCCGGCTCGAAGGACCAATGTTAAGTCCCAATATGGGCTTAGCATAAAAAGGGGCAGGTGCCGGGTTTTAAATGATAAGACAGGATGTTTTTTTCTTCAAAATAACGAATTCAGCTTTTTATTATCACAAAATTTTCTTAACCTAAAAATTCAATTTCATTAATTCACTAATTGTAAATTGACTATAAATCTTAACTCTAAGCGTTTTACGTTATTCACCTCTGTGTCGTGTAAGTAACCTTTACTGGTTATTATTTCTTGATCTGTAATAGAAAGAAATAATTATTAATTTTTTGAATAACCGAGGTTTGGTTGGGAGAATGAGCGTCAATGAACTGCTCAGACGGATTGTAGCTGGGTTCAGAAAACTCCCAGTATATGGTGCTGAAATATTATTAATGTTTTATATAAAAATATTAGTATCAATGGGAGTCAGAAATACTTCCCTTGGTTTTGTTAATCAAGACTTAATTTTGGTTTCAGAGCCACCGATCTGTCTTGTCGCTTGGTCAAATCGCAAGTGATTTCATCTTTCCAATCGCTCGCTATTTATAGGCAGAAACACAATGGAGATTGTGTCTGCCGGTGGCGTTGCCAATGACGCCCGCGTCTTTGCGTTAATTTTTATGTATTTGGTCCACAAATGGCGTCATCGTGTGATTTTTCATGTGTTTGGTCCAAGAATTATCCATTTTGGCCCAAAAATGGCGTCATCATAATTTTAACCGGAATACTTTGCTATATTATGGGCCACCATTTTGATTATGTCAAATTGTTGGTGGCAGCTGATTGAACCTGGTAAGTGTTTACATTCTTTTTTAATGTTTATTTTATTTATTTTATTAATGATTTTGTCTTTTATTTCCTTTTAGGTGGTGGAGAGATGACTGTGGCGCGGGATTGTTTGCCTTGTTTAGTAAGTAAGTATTTGTTTTTTGGTAAAGTCTCAGATCATTTAAATTTGTAAATGATCTGAGATTTTATTATTTTGTTGATTTTATAAATACCCGCAGTTGTTTTTTCTTTTAGATTTTTGCTTGGGTGCTCAGTGGGACATCGCGGGAATCATTGCCGATGCTCATCGTGGGATTCGTTGTGATAAATAGTGCGTGAGTTTTTAGTATTTTAGTGTTAGTTTTAATTGTTCCGCGACGGAACACACATATTCATCTCATTCTTTAAAAGCATTTTCAGTTCCGTAAAAGATAGCAAAGCCTGAAATAATACTTCCCAAGCACTGAAATATAATAAGAATGGACTGAGCCATCCTATCTAATTCCTATAGTTAAAAATGGCACAAATTTTTGCTAAAATCTATTTGTCTCTTTCAAGCTAAAAATGTACACTGAACTGTATCCAATCTTGGAAACAGTTCGGCTGTATTAATTGGAATGCGTTGGATTTGACATAAAAATTCAGACAAATATATTGTTTTTATACGTCTATCTCTTACAAGCTCAAGGAAATTTGACATCAAATCTGCAGAGGAGCACATTTTTCAGTAATATTACAAATGAGTTTTTGTGTTCATTAAAACAAGTTTAACTTTCTAAATAATTTTAAATTAATGCAATACTATTTTATAACATCTTTACTGTTTCCAATCGACAAATAATATTAAATTATGAATTGGTGTGCAATTGTACGAAATAAAGGGTTTTCACAGCCTGTTCAATATTTGTGCCATTTTTGAAGCAAGAACGCTCAGTCCATTCTTATTATATGTCAGTGTTCCCAAGCCATGAAACAGAAACCTATATGTGTATGCGCGTAGTCCGTTTTCAAAAATGTTCTATATTTATACATATGGAAAAGTGCAAAACATTGACTTTAGATATGCTATAGAGCCTAAACTACTATCCATAAAGGAAAATAGTCTGGTATTAATTTAAACCTTGGTTGTTAACCTTCCCAAAGGCTACACGTCCTATATACCTTACTCCTATTAACCTTACCATTTTACGCTCAATACCTCTCAG
Source organism: Dioctria linearis (assembly GCA_963930735.1). NCBI lineage: Eukaryota > Metazoa > Arthropoda > Insecta > Diptera > Asilidae > Dioctria > Dioctria linearis. The sequence continues at coordinate 149,133,474 of OZ005740.1, read as the reverse complement.
CTGAGTGATAATTGCATGTGTGTATGTCCAGCCGTAGGCCGAATCTGTAGCCAGCTACATTCAATATCATCATTCCACGGCATGCCATGACGGCACAGCGATATTACAGTGATTACTCACCTGAGAATTTTTGTTTGAGGAATCGTAGTCATTTGGTTAAGATAATTTTTTTTAAATAATTTTGTTAGGAAAGGTATAAAAATGTTATTACAGTTCGGAAGATAAGAAAGCAATCTTAAGATTAACACAACGCCATTTTTCTGTATGAATAGTAGTTTAGGGCGGAGGAGCTATTCAAATCAAACATTTGTCAGTTTTACATAATAACACTGCAAATATTTTAGAATGTAAGGACTACGTTGGGCCACGCATGTGGTAGGGGGGAGTCTGTTTCATGGCTTGTGAAGTATTCTCGAGGGTTTTGGTCACGGCCTTAAGAAAAAAAAGACTATTCATATACATTCTCTTTCAACAGTTTTAACTAAGACAATCACTGACATATATATAAATGGAGCTTAATCTCCTGTTTCATGTGGCACCAATTTTGATTTCAGAAAGTATCCTCTCACTGTCAATGCTACCAACTGTCGTAAATTGGCGCTATATTTAAATTATTTGCGAATTTACTTATATGCATGTCCGTGGGATTTTCCGAACTTACCACAAAAGTATTTGGGACTATTTGCATCGTTAAATTTTAATTATGAGTCGAAGAAAGTGTTTTTTACAAGGACTTTTACAAGCAATTTCTCGTTCCTAATCGTTAGAGTTCAGTGGGAAAGTATGCTCTCATGGAAAGAGACAGGAATATGAAAGTGGTGCCGTTTGCTTTCATGCATTTTTGGTTCAACAAGCGGTCCATTTATATACATGTCAGTGAACACAATAGTCAATTTCTAATGCAAACGTTCCTATGTAAATCTAAAGTGGAAGAAACAGAGCTTACAGCATGCACAAACTTGTACCAGAGGAAGAGGGACAAAATTACAATCAAAACTATTTCTGCAAGAAAAAAAAAGCTAAAAACAATTTTTTCCACTTCCGATGCCATTCGGCTTGGTACACTAACATATAATAAGAATGGACTGAGCGTTCTTGCTTCAAAAATGGCACAATTATTGAACAGGCTGTGAAAACCCTTTATTTCGTACAATTGCACACAATTTAATATTATTTGTCGATTGAAAACACTAAAGATGTTATAAAATAGTATTGCATTAAACTAAAATTATTTAGAAAGTTAAACCTGTTTTAAATGAACCCAAAAACTCATTTGTAATATTACTGAAAAATGTGCTCCTTTGCAGATTTGTTGTCAAATTTCCTTGAGCGATAAACGTATAAAAACAATATATTTCTCTGAATTTTTATGTCAATTCCAATGCATTCCAATTAATTCAGCCGTACTGTTTCCAAGATTGGTTACAGTTCAGTGTACATTTTGAGCTTGAAAGAGGCAAATAGATTTTAGCAAAAATTTGTGCCATTTTTAACTGTAGGAATTAGGTAGGATGGCTCAGTCCGCTCTTATTATATGTCAGTGGCTTGGTAGAAACATCAAACTGTCACAAACATTCTTTCCTTAGAATATGTAGCAAATAGGAATGGTTGAATCGTGTATAATTCGTGTACATGAGCGTAATTTGTCAAATGTGCTTTTGTTTTGTGAGCAGATTTAGTCAATTTAAAATTCTTTTGTGAAATTTAAGAAAAGTACGTAATCAATTCTTTTCAAAACTATTTATCTTTGAAGTTTATTTAGTGCAAAGTGTTATAGTACCACTAGTGCCTACTAAAATCTTTATATCATTCTAGAAATACAGAAATGAAGTGCTCGGTCAGTGCTTGCAAATATAAATTGGATTATAAACTAGGGAATCCTGTTTGAGGCAACTGCACTATCTAAATTATCTTTTTTGTCAATAGAAGCAAAGATTTATATAAATTAATTATGTGAATTGTTTCAAAATAAAGTAGGAAAAGAACATTTTTTTACCACAGATGCTCCGATCAAAATCTTTGTTTAGTTTTTGCAAATTGACAAGTTGCTTAGAATAGGGATTGTGTGAAAAAATGGACTACCAACACAACCAGAAATTCATTACACAAATCTGGCACCATTCCTGTTTGCTATATACTCTAAGGTTATTACAGCCATTTGCCTGTTACACTGTCCATGGAACGAACACCACTTTGCAATCAAACAGCTGTTTGGGAATGGAACAATGCATTTGCAGGCTGGCACTGAGATGTGTACTTACATAAAACTAATACTTCTCCCAACCATTGCGCAACTACCTTGGTAGCCAACGCTCATCAGTTTACAAAATTTTAGTGATGGTGTGGGTCGGGGGTCTTGTTAACTAACACAACTTATATGTCAAGTACGACAGTGTGAGTGTAAATTATGTGGTCGTAACGACAACTAACTTTCTTACTGAGCGCCACGATGAGTTTTTTCGCTAACTCATCTATCAGCTCATCAATAAATTGGAATGCATACTGATATGTAGGTCTAGTGTATCTAACGTACGAGTGAAAGGAAATAAATATGGTATTGCGCTAGATATTTATTTCCTTTGGCTTTTGCTATGCGCCTGCAAAGTGGGACTGAATTTTATCATTCTTCATTCTTTTGTCAAAAACGAAACGACGAAGGGTCAAGTGCAATTTAAAGTGAAATGCTTTTAAGTTTAAGTGTTTTTTTAATCATTGGTAAGTAATTTTTCATATTTTTATAGATAGTATGTTCCTATTATAAACAAATTTGTTTATGATATGTGTAATGGGCATATAAAAAATATATATAAAATATTTCTTTACGTTTAAAATTATCACGCGTGTCGTATTCCTGCCCGAAAGTACAACAGTATATTTTCTAGGAAAAAAGGTGATTACATGCATTTCTATATAACTAGGGTACAGGTGGAGGACTACTTTGATCTTACTAATGCACTTTCGAGTTTTATGAGTTTATTACCTTTTATTACCTTGCGCTACGTATTTCAGTATTTATTTTAGCGCAGTAGTAAGCAAGGGAATGTCTGCATTCCCTTATTTTATTATTTCGCCAATAGGATTTTCAGTGGAATCGACAAATTGTTACTTCGTTTGTTCGTAATACCATGTTATTTTAGTTTTGAAAATTTTCCTTACTAAAACTCATATTATTTTTTAAAACAATAATGGGGGCATTCACTAATATAATATATAAACATGGACTAATGGGATATACTATAATAGATAGATGAGATATTATATTGAATTATTAACCTATCGTGTAAATTTAGATAGCTCAAAGTGTATGAGAATAAAATACATTTGCAGAAGAATTAACTTTACTTCTTTCAGCTAAATCCATTGCAGACCTTAGTGACATAGAAAGTAAACTAAGAGAAACTACGTTTGCTTCAAATATGGTATGTTTAAAAAAAATATTTACAAATTACTAATTTTATTAAACGAGAGCTCTTACTTTAGGTCACTCACTTTAAAACTATGTCTGGGAAAAAAAATTAGTGATGTATTTCGAACAATTGCGAGTGATGAAATATATATACACTTTAACTTGGATGGGAAATCTGGCAAGAGGAAACTGTTACAGCTACAATTATTTGATGATATTTTGTACCGTAAGTTCTTTTCTGAATATTAAATCTTTAAACGAATTCTTTATCTTTCTTGCCTCAAATAGATATACCTACATACATATGTTAAAACAAATTATTTGATAATCATGAAGTCATAATTTCAGAAACAGAAAGTGTATAATAAAAGTACAATAAAATCGTTTGAACTACATAAACAAATATTATTTTAATTAGGTAACGTTCATTTCAACATTCCCTTTTTAGAATCTTACCGCGGAAACTTATCCAGAAAAGAATATAAGGCTGAACTACGGAAAGACGTTTATTGGCACACAATCGCTATAATCGGGCCACATGTACATATATTATATAGTGGTCGCAACTTCAGGGCTGTTGAGTCATCTTCTCACTCCCGGCGCTGCAGTATATAGCTCAAACTGATATACATTTCACAGCATGGATTCATATCAAAGACGCAAAAATTTATATTGTGCTTAGAATAAAAGCTATAAAAGTTTTATGAAAAAAAACGTGTAGAACCACATGCTATTTACAAATGCCAAAATCAGAGCCAGCCTAACTCATCAAGCAGAGCGAGGTAGGTCTGCCCAGTGCCCATGCGTGAGCCGTCGCATGGGTTGTGGCCACTGACTTATAACAATGGACTGAGCGATTTGCTATTTCATGTGGCACAAAAAATATTGTGTTTCTGTATATCACCGTTAGAGCACCCTTTAAAACGATTACATAAAAAACATGTAAAACTCAATTAATCAGATGAAATTTTACATCCGTAAATCGAATTTAATTAAAAAAATATATTTTCTTGCGGCCAAGTGATATTTTAATCGCGTGTAAGCAATTAAACTCATTCCGACTTTAATTTTCAAAAGTTATTCTTAACTGAATCCTGCTTATGGGCAAGAGAGACGGAGGATGGTAAACACTATCTTTACCTTATTCCTTATGAGGTGATTGCATCTGTAGCCAACATAAAAAACATTAAATGGCATGAGCAAACATTCCAGAATGCAATACTTTGTGTTGGTAGCTCCAACTCTGCCATAGGGCGAAAGAGAGAACTATAAAACTTGTGCCATGCATTCCTATAGGAAAATGACAATACGCTCAGTCCATTGTTATAAGTCAGTGGTTGTGGCGTAGTAGACAACTGCTCTTACATAGAGAGGAGTAAGAGACGCAAATGCAGTGGTTTGCATTCATTTCATGTCCTTTTTCCATCTAGCGATAGGCATTTGTTTTCTGAGACATTTTTCTAAGAACTTGGATTGTTTGGTTGCTTGCCTGCCGCTTGGCAAAGGGAGAAGATAAAGATTTGAGAATTTTTTCCTGCGAATTTTTTGTTTTTAGTTTATTATGACTGCAGTTTTGCACATTCATTTGTTTTTATGGTTTTTAGGTGACTGCGAGTGCGTGGGGAAAGTTAAGCAGTTGTGACTGTGCGCTCCTATGATTTCAATAATTTGTTATAATGTTTCGTTATTAGATTTTTCAATTATTTTATTTTTTTGCTCTCCTCTAAAATATTTTTGTCCGACTTAAAATATGGTTTCCGGAAGCGCATCACAATTACCTCAGGGTTACCGAAATTACCGAATAAAACCGAAATTTTAACTAGTTTAAGTCGCTGCCTATGCCGTCTTTGTCGAAAATAGCTATCAGGAAAAAGCATAAAAAAACCAAAGCTCGGGAACAAAAAAAGAAAACAGGCAAATTTCACTAATTCGAAAAATGTGCGTTTTATTACAGCGTTTGCTACAAATTCACCGGTCGAGATCTTTAACAAGACTGATCTGAGAGACTAGAAAAATGAAGAATGAATTGCATTACTTCATTTACAAATACAATTTGGCAATACATAAAAGCAATCTCAACCACTAGTACAATATCAGATGCAACGTATATTTATTTTCTACAGTCTTTTCTTCAAATTGGTTCGCTGCTTATCGAGCACGGTATGGAAAATGAGTCTGGACGTTGGCTAACGTTTGCGTTATAATTTTAAAGAATAATGAGGATAAATTCGTCAGAAAAACAGAGATATTGCCATTTAAATGGAACATCAGATTCAAATTACGTTTTCTCCCATCCTTCTTTTCACCCTTTCTTCGTTAAAGATGAGGTGAATGTGATTAATTAATATTTCATTTTTAATCATTGAAGACGAACTCTTCCCCGCTCACAAAGAGGATTGGATGAACTTGTTGTATACGTAAAATATACCCAAATGGGGCATAAATAAATAAATATATTCACACTGAAGCAAATCTTGCGACTTTCATGATCCAGTCGTATGATTTGCTTGAGCGTGTGTAGCGGTCCTTACACTCCATAATCAATGGCATCCCAACTCTAGTCAATATAATTTATTCATTACATTCCATCCATCCATTCCTCCCGTGTAGTCAGCCATCCTTTCTATCCATCCATTAATTTTAACAAGTAAAAACGCTAGAATTGGTCTAACAATAACACCACTTCTTATGATACCCTAGATGAATGCCCGTATTGGATGTGGTATATATGTGACAGTCAAAACCCGATTTTACTAGGAAATTCTAGTTCTAACAAAGCGCTCTCGGTAATTCTAGTTTTAACTAATATAACACAGTTAAAACTAGAATTAACGAGAGCGCTTGGTTAGAACTAGTATTAACTAAAGAATATTTAATTATTTCTGGTTGTGGCTGAATTCTCACGTAGCTCTTAGTCAAATCTAGAACTGAGTGGTTGCTATTAGTAAATTTGAGTTACAATTGAATTCTCTCGCCATTAAACCTTGATGTTTATTAAGGATGTGGCTATTTATACATACAGTATGTATTCGCAATAGGTGAGGGGGGGGGGGGGGTACATATCAGTGACCCCCCCCCCCCAACACACACACGCACACACACACACACATTCGCGCGCATATAACTCGTGTGCTAGATATATTTACGGCATCTGCGGACGTGACCATGTGTCTATGTTTTCCAGAGCTACTTTAGGCTGTACGCTGAACAATTACATTAAATTTAAAATGTCTCATAATATTTCGCATAGTTAAGCGCATGTACCCTAATTACTTATATAAGAATATAAAATTCCCTGCATACGCTAGCACAAAACTGCTACTCATACCGAAACACAGGTCCCATTTCAGTAGTCGTTCATTTTTCGTTATGGTGTTCAACTCTGGAATAATCTGCCGATTGAAATAAGATCTACCCAGTGCCCTGATAGTTTCAAGAGATTATCATTTCAACACTTTTCTAGCATGTAGTTATTATTTTATTTTTATTTATTATTATTTTTTGCCTTATGTTATTCATGTTAGTTTCATATTAATTTCTAATTTCCTTTAATTCAAATATTTTCATTTCTTTAAAAACTTTCTATCATTTTATAATTTCTAATTGTGTGTATCTACTATTTCTCATATCTCTAGCTACTACTAGTATTATTTTACCTCATCTTATTTTATTACTTAAAAATATGTGAATGTTAAAGTGAACAACAAAAGGAGCAGTTTTTAACTCTTCCGTGTCTCACACGTTTAAATGTAGAAATCTTCAAATTAGACACAAAACTAAGAAACTTTCATGCCCAACACTTCTAAATCGAATTTATCTCAGCAAGTATGGCCATTGCTATCTTGAGACTGATAGATATCACATATCCTTAATAAACATCAAGGTTTAATGGCAAGAGAATTCAAGTGTAACGCAAATTTACTAATAGCAACCAGTCAGTTCTAGATTTAACTAGGAGCTACGCGAGAATTCAGCCATAACCAGAATTAACAAAATATTCTTTAGTTAATACTAGTTCTAACAAAGCGCTCTCGTTAATTCTAGTTTTAACTGTGTTATATTAGTTAAAACTAGAATTACCGAGAGCGCTTTGTTAGAACTAGAATTTCCTAGTAAAATCGGGGTTTGACGGATTTCGTGTTTTGACTGTAACATACATATACACCCATCAGCGCAATTTGGTTTTTGAAGTGGTTTTTCGCATATATTTCTAGAACGGTTCGTCAGAAAGTAAAAATGACTATGACCAATTTCATACGATACGTAAAAAAACTAAATTTTTGTATGGCAAGACCAAGAAGGGGTTGTCCTGTTTAGTCCAGTTTTAAAATTTTATTGACTATTTTTATGAAAACGCCATGTACAAAATTTCAACTGTTGTTAAAATGTTGTGGTCCATTCCAGCATGTTCCATCAACCATGTAAAACTTATACACTCTGCTCAATATACACAGTATACGTGTATACGTAAAAACCCTTCAGTTAAGTAAACGCGTTCTCAAGTTATTGCGCGGACGGACAGACAGGACAGATGAAAATACAAAAATCAAAATAACTAATATTATGTGTGGGTGTCCAATCCATTTTGCTCTACCATCATTATTTCTATGCCCTACAAACTGAGTGATAAACTTAAACTATAACTATAATAGCCGTAAACCCGTTACGAATTTCAACGAGAATGAGGTTTAATTACGAAAAATTGTCATTTTTATCACATTCCGTAAGGGTTATTATCTTCACATTTACTGTTTTCAATTTTTCGTAAGTAAACCATAGTCTCGTTGAAATCCGCTACGTCGTTACGACTATTGTAGTCGAGCCATTAGTATACCCTATGATTCAACATCTAGATTCTAGGATAAAAAAGATTTCAAGATTCTGACGTCAAACCCAAATCCAAAGCTAGTCAATAAAATCCTACAACCAAATCTGAATGATTTATCTAAATTAACCTAACAGAAGAAAAATCAAAAATCGTAAAATATGCACACTATAATTATAGCCATTTTGTTCTCAATACTATTATAAAATAATTTAGAAACTTATGATATTTGAAGAATAGATAGGTAAACATTATGCATTCGCCACCGAGGTATATACCATATATGCAACCACCAAATATATTACGTCAGTAATAGCGAATTCGAATGGGCTGCTCTATGTGCTCTAGAATTGCTCTACCTCAGAACTTGTGTTCGAATGACATTGTCATGTTGCTCTCTGTCAGATTTCGTGTTCGAATGAAAAAAAATTGTTCGCAGAAAGAGCGAAAAGAGCACTTTTTCAACTCTGTAAAGTGAAATGAGATTTGAGATTGCTCTTTCAGGTTATATAAAATTTGACAAGTAAAACGGAATTTATATTTGAATGTTTAAAGTTACTCGTGAAATATTATTTCTATTTGTGGTTTTGTAGATATGGATGCTTTGAAGTTGGCGGAGCTATTAAGCTCATCTTCTTCAAGTGATGATGAAGAAGTATTTTCCGTGATAGCTTTGGTATTCAATAGCGTCACCAAAAGAATAAAAGTGGATAATTTTGGGGCGACAATTTCTTCGTACACCAATGAAGAGGTACAATCTTGTTGTATAAATTTTTCTCAAGAGTTTCAAGAACAACGCTAGATTTTCTTTCAAAGCGTTACGCGAAATTCAATCCGCAGAATTTGAACCATGGAGGTGTCCCTCAACCTGATAATATAGTTCACATCCTTTCATTTTTATGGCAAATAAAAAATAATTATATATATATATATTTGGAGTACTAAGAAAATGTGTATAGGTTTGCAGGCAACAAGTCAACAATAAGAGAAGTCGCTAATTTATTCAACACATCGGAGTCATCATGTCATAAATATATTAATAAAGTAATGGACTTTTTCATACAATTGGCACCCAGTGTTATAAAATTTCCACGCAGTACTCAAGAAAAGGTAGTGGCTAGTCGTGAATTCGAAAGGGTAAAATAGAAAATTAGTTATTTTAAGTTGACCCTATTCCTATCGTTTTGATATTTTCAGATATCTGGCATACCTGATGTAATCGGATGTATAGATGGTTCATATATACCCTGTAGAACACCGGTCCATAAAATCCGGAGTACATATATCAACTACATACATACGTACATATATCACTATGTCAAAATTTGTTTTATCCTGCTGCGTATTACATAATATGTGTATAGATAATGATGACAATTGGGTAGAAAATTATGAACGAGATTCTCAAACCACACATATTGAAGTATCAGTTTCTGGAACCCAGCATTTGCGTAACAAAGGTGAAATAAAAAGAAATAATTTGAAAATATAATTGTTGGGGAAAGACCACAAATTTAAGTTTAGAAATAAGGGCTGCATATTTTAGAAATAAAGGCTACATATTTTATGTGAATTCATTTTAATAAACAAAAAGTATATATCTATAAATAAAACTTTTCAACAGTAAAATAACTAAAAGTATCAAACGTAAGATAGTTCAAAAAAATATTGCTTTTTATATGTGAAGTATAAAATAGGGCTGCTCATAAATATTAAATCCTTTTAGCATATAATTCTCTTATTAGTTCCATTTTCTCCCTGTGCCTACGGTCTTTTGCTTCTTCCTTTTTGTTATGTAGCTCTACCAAGGTATCTTTTATTACATTTTTTAAAGTTCTGGCGTCCTTTGAAACGTTCCTAGTTTTATCTGCTTTTTTAATAACAGTACCCATCCCTCTTTGTATCTCAGGTTCAATGCTATCGTCAATGGAGCTAATTAGACTTAACTTTTCCTCAAAAGGGACTGTTGCTCGAGAAGATCCAGACTTTTTATTATTGTCAATAGCAATTTTTTTTCTTTTCATCACAGTTTTGTACCAACTCTCACACTGTGTTGGGTTAAAATATGATTCAAATTGCTTTGTTAATTCATCACCAATCATCGCCCACATCCCTTTTTTATTTTTAAACGTTTTAAATGGTCCGATTTCACTAATATTGCTGTAATATTTTTCAAGGAGCGCTTTTGTTTCTATATCATTCCAGGCTACGATCAAACAAGGATATTTTTTAATTTTATGGTCAATTTCTAAAATGTCATAGTATAAATTTACCCATTTTTACCGGATGACTTTCTTCCAGGAAAGAGTAGGTAATCATAACAATCTACAAAAGAATTTCCTTTAAATGCTTTGCAAATAAATAGTCGTGTATAAATTTCTTACCAATATCTTCACTTCCCATTTTTCCAGAGTTAGAAAAGTACTTTTTCAAACAAGAATCTTCTTCTCACTTATGTCAAAAGCACATCTAGACTACAAGAATGCATGCAATCACAATCGAATACGTTTATATCTTCCCCAATCGGAGAGCAGAAAACGAACCGCATCTAGAGTAGAGTTAAAAGCCGCCTCGAAGCAAGGTTAAATCTAGATCTCCCATTCGAAATCACCATAACCTGATTTGTTCTACGTATAAATGTTTTATAACAAAGTTGTATAACAAAGCTCAATATTCTCAAACAAGTACAACTATAGCCATCTAGCGTGGAAGTGACTACTTAAAGTTGCGGCCACTATATAATATATACACAATGGTATTACTATTTTATCTGTCCAGTTCAACATACATACTTCTGAGACTAATGATTAATTTTTACAGCAAAAAGCAACGAGTACTGCAGATAGTTTCGGCGAGCTCCAATAAGAAAAAAGACAATTTTTTTTATATGGAGTTGAATTTTTGTTTTATTTGTTTTTCTATTAATATGAGTTTGAATTCGCGCAAAGGTCAGGGTATTTTGAAAATATCTCGGGAACCACTCCTGCTGACACCTTAGGATATATCGTGAAACCTTCAGAAGATCCTTTTAAACGTTAAAATATTCATCCAGTCCAAAAATACGGTGGACTTTCCTTAAAAAAGCAAATATGAAAATAACACACACGATATTCTGAAAACAAGGTGAAAAGTGCATTAAGTTGCACCGAATTGGGAATCTGTAAAACAAAAACTCTCAATTAGTAAATTATCAATCTTTGTTATTTATTAAAGTGCACTTCAAACATGTAAATATATAAATAAGCATTAAAATATGTTGGGCTTTTTGAAAAAAATCTGTTGTGTTCCACTTCCCATGTCATTCCATTCTTTCCTGATAAGTTTTTCCTGATATCTTCATATACTTACCACCGACTACGATATTCAATTGTGACATAAGCCTGCACATTTCCTGACAATTGTCAGAGCTTACCCACAGTATATTGTTACGTGCAATAGAAAGAGACAACTGGTGACCTCTACTGGCAATGGAGAGTAAACAACTTCAGGTTCGGAGAGTAAATGACTTCAGGTTCGGAGAATCGATTATGACATCTACAGGAAAGTTCAGGAATAGAACAAATAGAATAGTCAAGAAGCTTTTGGAATAGAACACTCCAGAATAATCCGGAGAGTTTCTAGGGTATAAATATAACAGTTGTCATCGCCAGAAAAGAGTCTTGTCTTAGACATTGCAGTGTTAACAAGTGAAAGTAATTAAGAAGCGAAAGTTTGTAATTAGATTGCGATATTTGAAAGTACAGTGTTAGCGATAATTAAAGTTGAGTTGATTAAATGAATGTTTTGTGAATTTTATTTGATTAAAGCGAAATAAAGAACTTGTATATTAATTATTTAATATTGTGTTTTAAGTAACGAACCAAAAGCCACGCTCGCAACAACTGGTGTCAGAAGTGAAATAAATTCGAGAAATAAAGTGGTGGCAATTGACTTAAAAATTCAAAGTGTGATTAATTTTGAGAATTTGTGTTAAATTGTGAGAGTTCTGGAAAGTAGTTTATATTCTACTGTAAGAGAATTATTAAAGTAATGGGGCGCAAACTGGAGGAGCTTCGGATACAGGATTTGAAAGTAGAGTTAGGGAACTGGTCGTTACAAACGACAGGTCCAAAGAATGTCCTCGTCGAGCGACTGAGACAAGCTTTGATAGAAGAAGGGCAGAATCCGGAGACATTTGTTTTCGAAGATAACTTGGAAGAAACTGAAGCGGAAGAAAAGTCTGTGATGAACATGGAACAAGTTTTGGGCACTTTAATGAGTAAATTAGAGCTTTCACTAGCTCTGCAGATGAAAAATGCTTTTGAGGAAACAAGCAATTCTTTAGAGAAACAAAAGAGATCTCTGGAGTCCCGTTTAGATGAGCAGAAAAAATCTATGGACGAACAAAAGAATTCTCTTGAGGAACAAAAGAATTCTCTTGAGGAGCAAAAGAAATCTCTGGAAGCCCGTTTTGATGAACAAAAGAATTCTCTCGACGAACAAAAGAGTTCTCTCGAGGAACAAAAGAAATCTATGGAAGCCCGTTTTGATGAACAAAAGATTGATTTTGAGGAACAAAAGAAATCTCTGGAAACCCGTTCGGACGAACAAAAGATCTCTCTGGAGAATTGTCTAGAAACTCGCTTGGAGGAACAGAAGACTTTCGTGAAAAGTTCTTTAGAAGAACAAAATTTGAAAATTGAAGGAATCGAGCACGAAGTTGCGGAAGCTCAACAAAAAGTCACCGATCAGCTTGACAGTTTTAAAGCAGATCTGGAAAGAATAAAGCATCGTCAGCCTCTAAACGTAGCAGCTGAAATATCCGGAGCCGGTAGAATGAAAGCTCCAATACTTGATGGACAAAATTCGTGGCATATCTTCAAGAGACAATTCGAGGCAGCTTCAGAGGTAAATGGATGGAATGATGAAAACAAAGCTATAGCTCTGGTGTTAGCACTTCAAGGTCCTGCGTCAGAACTCTTACAAACTGTACCGATTGAAAATCAACGTAATTACTCTTCATTAGTACAGGCGATAGAATTACGTTACGGAGATGAACACATGCAGGAAGTATATCGCCTACAATTACGCAACAGGATTCAAAAACATGGAGAATCACTACAGCAACTGCAGGCAGATGTAGAAAGATTAGCGCATCTTTCATACTCCAGCGTGAGTGCGGATTTTCTCAATGAAGTGGCGACGGAGGCATTTGTTAACGCTATTGCAGATCAAAATTTACAACAAGCGTTAAGGCTAGCAGGAAAGAAATCAACACAGCAGAAGCACTAGCCTATGCATTAGCATACGAATCCGCCAGACAAGCTTCACGGAGTGCAGTGCGAGTGAGAGAAATTTCAGTGGACGAATGTACTTGTAACATAGTGCAATCATCACAGAGCCCGCCTTCACGTGGTGTCCTTCGATGCTGGAATTGTAATAGACCAGGGCACCTTCAAAGAGACTGCAGAAAACGTCGACGAGTGGAATCATCAGAAGAAGAGGGGAAAGAAGAATGCCAAAGATGTCGGGCCAGGGAACAAGCTATTCGTGGAGAGACTAGATATCAAGCAGCGACTAGTCGCATCGCCTCTCCTCTTGAGCAGTCGGAAAACTAATAAAAACCAACTTTGTGGGGCAGAAGTTGGTTGGTGGAATCGAGAGCCCCGAAGTCATCATCCAAGTAGGTCAGCTACAGAGAAATAATAGCAGTCTTGTTATATATGGAAGTGTAGGAAAAAATGACTGCGCAGTCACTATCGATACTGGAGCTTCAAGATCAATTATTAGAGCAGATCTTGTTAAAAACAAATGGCTTCACAACACCACCAAATATATACTAAGAACAGCAACTGGAGCAGCAGTACAGGTGTTTGGAGAAATAAACCTAGATGTTCAACTAGGCGAACTACTATTTCCTCACACTTTCCTGGTTTCAGACTTAATGGATGAATGCATTCTTGGAATAGACTTCATGACCACATACAAAATAAATCTGGATGTCGGAGAGCGGATTCTCAAATATGGGAATATAGAAATTCCTATGAGACTAGGAGAAGGAGCAGATTATCCTGTGAAAGTTAGGACGATGGTCTGCGAAAATATTACTCTTTCGCCATGCTCCGAGACACTAATATGGACAAAGCTTACTGATGACATCGGGACCTGCCGATTCTATCTGGTGGAGCCTTACCCCACAAAAGCTACATCTAGCATCATTGTTGGCAAGACTTTAGTGAAGGCAGAAGGTGCAACATTAATACCAGTCAGAGTGCTTAACACATCCGAAAATGAGGTACAACTAAAAGAAGGTGCTATAATTGGAAATTGTGAACCCGTTTACCAAATCGTCAATTTGAATAATGGTAGTAATGTCAAGGAGAGAAAAACTATACCAGCTGCTACCAATCAGGTTCAGAAACTTCTTTCGTCCAGTGATTTAAGTGAACAACAACACAACGATGCCAAAGAGGTGATCGATGAATTTTCGGAATTATTTGCAATAAATGATGATGACTATGGTAAAACCAATCTTGTCGAGCATCGGATCGATACAGGAGATTCCAGGCCTATTCGACAGACACCACGAAGATTGCCATTAGCCAAACAACCAGAAGTAGCAGACATGATGAACTCCATGAAGAAACAACGCATAATAGAGCAATCTAACAGCCCTTGGACATCGCCGGTTGTTCTGGTTAAGAAAAAGGATGGCAGCACCCGATTCTGTGTAGACTACCGCCAACTAAATAACGTGACGAGAAAAGATAACCATCAATTACCAAGGATTGATGACACGTTGGATACCCTTTCCGGAGCGCATGGTTTTCCACGCTGGATTTCAAGAGCGGTTACTGGCAAGTGGAAATACATCCCGAGGACCGAGAGAAAACTGCTTTCTCAGTTGGCGGGGGCTTATGACAATTCAAAGTAATGCCATTTGGGTTATGTAATGCTCCAACCACATTCGAACGACTAATGAAATGTGTTCTACGTGGTTTAACCTGGAAAACATGTCTTGTCTATTGGGATGACATAATAGTAATCGGAAGGACATTCATGGAACATAAAAACAACTTACGGGACGTACTTCACAGAATCAAAGATGCAAAATTGAAGCTCAGTGCGAGTAAATGTGCTCTATTCAAAAATGAAGTTAAATATTTAGGGCACATAGTTTCATCACAAAGAGTGAGAACCGATCCCGAGAAGATCGAAGCCGTCAAAAATTGGCCAGTTCCAAAGGACAAACATCAATTACGGAGTTTTCTTGGTTTAGCTACCTACTACAGGCGATTCGTGAAAGGTTTCGCCGATATAGCAAGAAGCCTACATCAACTTACCGAAAAGGGAAAGCCGTTCATATGGTCGGATAAATGCAACGAAAGTTTTGAAAATTTGAAGCAACAGCTATGTGAAGCTCCAGTACTTCACTATCCAAAGCTGGGAAAAACATTTATATTAGACACGGATGCCAGCAATGAAGGTATTGGTGCAGTGCTTTCGCAGGAGGAGAATGGTCAAGAAGTTCCAGTAGCTTACTATAGCCAGGCACTTTCAAAGTCAGAGAAAAATTATTGTGCTACAAGAAAGGAGCTACTTGCCATTGTAAGTTCAACAAAGCATTTTCATAAATATCTCTATGGGCAGAAATTCATCCTTCGCACCGACCATGCAGTACTTAAATGACTTCTGCAGTTTAAGAATCCTGAGGGACAAGTGGCGAGATGGATAGAGCGACTCCAGGCTTATGATTTTGAAATACAATACCAAAGAGGTCGTATCCATGGAAATGCAGACGCCCTTTCACGACGTCCATGTAAACTTGAATGCAAACATTGCGCCCGGATAGAAGAAAAAGAAACAACAGCAACTATACAGTTGGTAACCGTGGAACCATCTACAGGTTGGGACAACGAGGACCTGCGAACAGCACAACGAGAAGATCCGGACATTTCACCTATTCTTGCTTGGAAAGAAGACATGGAAAGACCAGACTGGAAGGATATTTCGGAACGGAGTGAGAAGCTGAAAAGATACTGGGCTGGGCTGGAACTCTCTTCATGTTGAATGTGGTATATTAAAACCCAAGTGGGAAGCACCTAATGGCGAAACTTTCCGAATGCAGATAGTCGTGCTGGCAACAAACGTCAAAGATGTTCTAGAAGAAATGCACGGTGGAACCTCTGGAGGACATTTGGGAGTGAACAAAACCATTTCCAAAATACGAGAAAGGTTTTATTAGTTACATATGCGAGAAGATGTGGAGGACTGGTGCCGCAGATGCACTGTCTGCGCTGCTTGCAAAGGGCCGCAGCACAGAGGCAGAGGAGAAATGCATAAGTATAATGTCGGAGCCCCCTTTGAAAGGATAGCTATAGACATCGCTGGACCTTTTCCAGAAACGGATGGCGGTAATCGTTATATATTAGTTGCCATTGACTATTTCAGTAAATGGCCTGAAGCTTATGCAATCCCTAATCAAGAGGCAACCACAGTTGCGGAACAAATAATAACGAATTGGGTCAGTAGGTTTGGAGTGCCTCACGAACTTCATTCGGACCAAGGACGGAACTTCGAATCGCAAACTTTCTAGGAGATGTGTAAAATGTTGGGAATAAGAAAAACTAGAACAACTCCTCTACACCCACAATCTGATGGCATGGTAGAGCGCTTCAACAGAACATTGATCGAGCATCTAAAGAAAGTAGTTGACTATCATCACCGCGATTGGGATCGACATATTCCTATATTCCTAATGGCTTATAGATCAGTCGTTCATAGTACTACCGGACAAACCCCAGCTAAAGTCATATTCGGAAGAGAGATGCGATTACCTAGCGACCTCAAATTCGGTACCCCCCGAGGTGAGCAAAAGTTACCAGAAGACTACGTATCGGAGCTCAAACAACAATTAGCTGATGTACACGAGGCCACGAGGACGAAATTAGCAACAAATACTGATCGTATGAAGACCCGCTATGACTTACGTGCTAATTCCGCAGGATTTAACGAAGGTGATCTTGTTTGGCTGTACAACCCGAAACGACGTAAGGGACGTTCGCCAAAATTGCAACAACACTGGGAAGGACCGTATTCAGTAGTAACTAGAATTAATGACGTGGTATACAGGATTCAGCGTGGCACAAGAGGCAAGCATAAAATTGTTCATTTGGACCGCTTGTGTCAATACTACGAGCATCAAAACCGTGGACCACCTGTTGTTCGAGACGAACAAATTTAAGAAGGGGCAGTATTACGTGCAATAGAAAGAGACAACTGGTTACATCTACTGGCAATGGAGAGTAAACAACTTCTGGTTCGGAGAGTAAACGACTTCAGGTTCGGAGAATCGATTATGACATCTACAGGAAAGTTCAGGAATAGAACAAATAGAATAGTCAAGAAGCTTTTGGAATTGAACACTCCAGAATAATCCGGAGAGTTTCTAGGGTATAAATATAACAGTTGTCATCGCCAGAAAAAGAGTCTTGTCTTAGACATTGCAGTGTTAACAAGTGAAAGTAATTAAGAGCGGAAGTTTGTAATTAGATTGCTATATTTGAAAGTACAGTGTTAGCGATAATTAAAGTTGAGTTGATTAAATGAATTTTTTGTGAATTTTATATGATTAAAGCGAAATAAAGAACTTGTATATTAATTATTTAATATTGTGTTTTAAGTAACGAACCAAAGGCCACGCTCGCAACAATATTTATGTTTAGCTCCTTCTTCAGATAATTTTATAGCCCACATCCAATTTCCCGAACATTTTACATCAGCGAGCTCTGTAATGCCAGCAGAAACATGGTTTGAGATTGCTTCTGCAACAGAAAGAGATGCTCCAGATTTTGCATTAAGTAGTCCTTTTATCGGTTGTGTTCCTATGGATGATGCAATTCCATCGCAGACAAAATGCATTAAAACGTAATTCGGTGCTGGAATCTCCTTACACTTCAACAGAGCTTGCTACTCCTCCAACACCAATACAGTAATCAGAGCCTACAATTTTTGCTAAGAGCCAAAACCCTCGAGAATACTTCGCAAGCCATGAAACAGACTCCCTCCCTACCACATGCGAGGCCCAACGTAGTCCTTACATTCTAAAATATTTGCAGTGTTCTTAGGTAAAAGTGACAAAATTTTGATTTGAATAGCTCCTCCGCCCTAAACTACTATTCATACAAAAAAATGTCGTTCTGTTAATCTTAAGCTTGCTTTCTTATCTTCCGAACTGTAATAAAATTTTCATACCTTTCCTAACAAAATGATTTAAAAAAAATTATCTTAACCAAATGACTACGATTCCTCAAACAAAAATTCTCAGCTGAGTAATCATTGTAATGTCGCTGTGCCGTCATGGCATGCCGTGGGCTGATGATATCGAATGTAGCTGCCTACAGATTCGGACTACGGCTGCACATACACACATGGAATTATCACTCAGCTGAGAGGTATTGAGCGTAATCAAAGCTATTTTATTATTTTGTTAAGTAAGGTGTATAGGAAGTGTAGCCTTTGGGAAGGTAAGGAACCAAGCTTTAAATTAATACAAGGCTATTTTCCTTTATGGATAGTAGTTTAGGCTCTATGGCATATATAAAGCCAATGTTTAGCACTTTTCCATAAGTATCAATATAGAACATTGTAAAAAACGGACTAAGCACGTACACATATAGATTTCTGTTTCATGGCTTGGGAAGTGTTCTCGAGGGTTTTGTAAGAGCATACCTAAATGAATTTTTGTTTTGGTAAAGGTAAAATTTTAGAAGCATTTCAAGACATACCTGTTTTAATGAACCCAAAAACTCATTTGTAATATTACTGAAAAATGTTCTCCTTTGCAGATTTGTTGTCCAGCCATAGTCCGAATCTGTAGGCAGCTACATTCGATATCATCATCCCACGGCATGCCATGACGGGACAGCGATATTACAATGATTACTCAGCTGAGAATTTTTTTTTTGAGGAATCGTAGTCATTTGGTTAAGATAATTTTTTTAAATAATTTTGTTAGGAAAGGTATGAAAATGTTATTACACTTCGGAAGATAAGAAAGCAAGCTTAAGATTAACAGAACGCCATTTTTCTGTATGAATAGTAGTTTAGGGCGGAGGCTATTCAAATCAACCTTTTGTCACTTTTACATAAGAACACTGCAAATATTTTAGAATGTAAGCACTATGTTGGGCCACGCATGTGGTAGGGGAGTCGTAACTCCCGGAATATAATACAAGCCATGAAGTCGCCGAAGGCACCGACACATTAAATGGCCTTAACGTGCCGGGTACAGCATGCAGTAAGAGCTCACTCTCACTGCTTTTTGTATACTCGCCATGGAGGAAAAACTAAAATTTCATCTTAAACAGGTCCTAAAGCCCAAAACTGTCGCCCCCATAGCAAAATGAAGTTAAAACAAATTGCAGCCAAATATGTTTTTTTTCTAATAGTTTAAAAAAAATTGCATGCAGAACAAATTTATGGAAATTATAGCGTTTGAACAAAATACAAGCAACTTTTATATGAAAAACTCCTTCAGTAAGACAAGGCAAGAAGACTGTGGATGTCGCCTGCTGACCGGCCCGCTACTCTCTTTTTTCGACTTTGTTCATGGCTTGTATCTTGCGGGAGTTACGGGGGAGTCTGTTTCATGGCTTGTGAAGTATTCTCGAGGGTTTTGGTAACGGGGCCTTAAGAAAAAAAAGACTATTCATATACATTCTCTTTCAACAGTTTTAACTAACACAATCACTGACATATATATAAATGGAGCTTGATCTCCTGTTTCATGTGGCACCAATTTTGATTTCAGAAAGTATGCTCTCACTGTCAATGCTACCAACTGTCCTAAATTGGCGCTATATTTAAATTATTTGCGAATTTACTTATATGCATGTCCGTGGGATTTACCGAGCTTACCACAAAAGTATTTGGGGCTATTTGTATCGTTAAATTTTAATAATGAGTCGAAGAAAGTGTTTTTTACAAGGACTTTTACAAGCAATTTCTCGTTCCTAATCGTTAGAGTTCAGTGGGAAAGTATGCTCTCATGGAAAGAGACAGGAATATGAAAGTGGTGCCATTTGCTTTCATGCATTTTTGGTTCAACAAGCAGTCCATTTATATACATGTCAGTGAACACAATAGTCAATTTCTAATGCAAACGTTCCTATGTAAATCTAAAGTGGAAGAAACAGAGCTTACAGCATGCACAAACTTGTACCAGAGGAAGAGGGACAAAATGACTATCAAAACTATTTCTGCAAGAAAAAAAAGCTAAAAATAATTTGTTCCACTTCCCATGCCATTCGGCTTGGTACACTGACATATAATAAGAATGGACTGAACGTTCTTGCTTCAAAAATGGCACAAATATTGAACAGGCTGTGAAAACCCTTTATTTCGTACAATTGCACACAATTTAATATTATTTGTCGATTGGAAACACTAAAGATGTTATAAAATAGTATTGCATTAAATTAAAATTATTTAGAAAGTTAAACCTGTTTTAATGAACCCAAAAACCCATTTGTAATATTACTGAAAAATGTGCTCCTTTGCAGATTTGTTGTCAAATTTCCTTGAGCGATAGACGTATAAAAACAATATATTTGTCTGAATGCAAATATAAATTGCTTGCAAATATAAATTGGATTATAAACTAGGGAATCCTGTTTGAGGCAACTGCACTAACTAAATTATCTTTTTTGTCAATAGAAGCAAAGATTTATATAAATTAATTATGTGAATTGTTTCAAAATAAAGTAGGAAAGAACATTTTTTTACCACAGATGCTCCGATCAAAATCTTTGTTTACTTTTTGCAAATTGACAAGTTGCTTAGAATAGGGATTGTGTGTAAAAATGGACTACCAACACAACCAGAAATTCATTACACAAATCTGGCTTATCACCATTCCTGTTTCCTATATACTCTAAGGTTCTTACAGCCATTTGCCTGTTACATTGTCCATGGAACGAACAGCACTTTGCAATCAAACAGCTGATTGGGAATGGAACAATGCATTTGCATGCTTAAAACTAATACTTTTCCCAACCATTGCGCAACTACCCTGGTAGCCAACGCTCATCAGTTTACAAAATTTTATTAATGGTGCGGGTCGGAGGTCTTGTTAACTAACACAACTTTTATGTCAAGTACGACAGAGAGAGTGTAAATTATGTGGTCGTAGCGACAACTAACTTTCTTACAGAGCGCCTCGAGGAGTTTCTTCGCTAACATCTATCAGCTCATCAATAACTTGGAATGCATACTGATATGTAGGTCTAGTGCACTGACATATAATAAGAATGGACTGAGCCATCCCATCTAATTCCTATAGTTAAAAATGGCACAAATTTTTGCTAAAATCTATTTGTCTCTTTCAAGCTCAAAATGTACACTGAACTGTAACCAATTTTGGAAACAGTACGGCTGTATTAATTGGAATTCATTGGAATTGACATAAAAATTCAGACAAATATATTGTTTTTATACGTCTATCTCTTACAAGCTCAAGGAAATTTGACAACAAATCTGCAGAGGAGCACATTTTTCAGTAATATTACAAATGAGTTTTTGGGTTAATTAACACAAGTTTAACTTTCTAAATAATTTTAATTTAATGCAATACTATTTTATAACATCTTTAGTGTTTCCAATCGACAAATAATAATAAATTATGAATCGGTGTGCAATTGTACGAAATAAATGGTTTTCACAGCCTGTTCAATATTTGTGCCATTTTTGAAGCAAGAACGCTCAGTCCATTCTTATTATATGTCAGTGGTCTAGTGTATCTAACGTACGAGTGAAAGGGAGATAAATGTGGCGTTGCGCTAGATATTTATTTCCTTTGGCTTTTGCTATGCGCCTGCGAAGTGGGACTGAATTTTATCATTCTTCAGGCCTGAAACACAATTGGAGCTTTTCAGTCAGCTTTATGCCCAGCTTTCTGCTAAAGCAGTCATTGGGCTTGAAATTTGCAATTTGATCAAATCTCAAGTCAGCTTGAAGCTGGCAAAAAGGTTAAAGCTCCAATTGTGTTCTTCTACATTGATTTATATTGTGAACAAATCTCAAGCTGGCTGAAAAGCCCCAATTATGTTTCAGGCCTAATTCCTTTGTCAAAAGCGAAACGACGAATGGTCAAGTGCGATTTAAAGTGAAATGCTTTTAAGTTTAAGTGTTTTTTTAATCATTGGTGAGTAATTTTTCATATTTTTATAGATAGTATGTTCCTATTATAAACAAATTTGTTTATGATATGTGTAATGGGCATACATATATATATTAGGCGCATTCCAATAAAAATATTTCCTAACGTTTACAATTATCACGCGTGTCGTATTCCTGCCCTAAAGTACAACAGTATATTTTCTAGGAAAAAAGGTGATTACATGCATTTCTATATAACTAGGGTACAGGCGGAGGACTACTTTGATCTTACTAATGCACTTTCGAGTTTTATGAGTTTATTACCTTTTATTACCTTGCACTACGTATTTCAGTATTTATTTTAGCGCAGTAGTAAGCAAGGAAATGTCTGCATTCCCTTATTTTATTATTTGTGTCGCCAATAGGATTTTCAGTGGAATCGACAAATTGTTACTTCGTTTGTTCGTAATACCATGTTATTTTAGTTTTGAAATTTTTCCTTACTAAAACTCATATTATTTTTTAAAACAATAATGGGGGCATTCACTAATATAATATATAAACATGGACTGATGGGATATACTATAATAGATAGATGAGATACTATTTTGAATTATTAATCTATCATGCAAATTTAGATAGCTCAAAGTGTATGAGAATAAAATACATTTGCAGAAGAATTAACTTTACTTCTTGCAGCTAAATCCATTGCAGACCTTAGTAACATATACCATGTTTACATGCAGAATTGAAAGATCGAGTCGAGATTGAGTTGAGTTTTCGACTCGTGTTTTTGAGCACGCAGGGTTGAGAAATTGAGTTGAGAACGGGTCCAACTATATACAGTTGAAGTGACAGTTCAACATAACATTATTTATGGTATTTTTGTTGATGAAGTTATAAAAGTTATAGGCTTCGTTTAAATAAATAAAATAAACTCACAATAAATACACAACACACCAATACTTTCGAGTAAAGAATGAATAAAATAAATTCCAACTGTTAGCTGCCAACTCGACTACTCAATCCGTGTTTATAGGACACTATTTCGACTCGACTACGCCAGCCAAGCGTGGTCGAGTCGAGGAGTCGAGTCGACCCAATTTCAACTCGAGCCGCGTTTACATGGAGTTGAACCCGAGTTGAACCATGGTTCAACCCTGCATGTAAACATGGTAATAGAAAGTAAACTAAGAGAAACTACGTTTGCTTCAAATATGGTATGTTTAAAAAAAATATTTACAAATTACTAATTTTATTAAACGAGAGCTCTTGCTTTATTGGCACACAATCGCTATAATCGGGCCACATGTACTGCAAGGTATTACCATTGTGTATATATTATATAGTGGTCGCAACTTCACTTCAGGGCTGTTGAGTCATCTTCTCACTCGCGGCATTGCAGTAAATAACTCAAACTGATATACATTTCACAACAGGGATTCATATCAAAGACGCAAAAATTTATATTGTGCTTAGAATAAAAGCTATAAAAGTTTTATGAAAAAAAAACGTGTAGTACCACATGCTATTTACAAATGCCAAAATCAGAGCCAGCCTAACTCATCAAGCAGGGCGAGGTAGGTCTGCCCAGTGCCCATGCGTGATGCGTCGCATGGGTTGTGGCGTGGTAGACAACTGCTCTTACATAGAGAGCAGTAAGAGCCGCAAATGCAATGGTTTGCATTCATTTCATGTCCTTTTTCCATCTAGCGATAGGCATTTGTTTTCCGAGACATTTTTCTTAGAACTTGGATTGTTTGGTTGCTTGCCTGCCGCTTGGCAAAGGGAGAAGATAAAGATTTGAGAATTTTTTGTTTTTAGTTTATTGTGACTGCAGTTTTGCACATTCGATTTGTTTTTATGGTTTTTATGTGACTGCGAGTGCGTGGGGAAAGTTAAGCAATTGGGACTGTGCGCTCCTATGATTTCAGTAATTTGTTATAATATTTCGTTATTAGATTTTTCAATTATTTTATTTTTTTGCTCTCCTCTAAAATATTTTTGTCCGACTTAAAATATGGTTTCCGTAAGCGCATCACAATTACCTCAGGGTTACCGAAATTACCGAATAAAAGCGAAATTTTAACTAGTTTAAGTCGCTGCCTATGCCGTCTTTGTCGAAAATAACTATCAGGAAAAAGCATAAAAAACCAAAGCTCGGGAACAAAAAAAGAAAACAGGCAAATTTTACTAATTCGAAAAATGTGCGTTTTATTACAGCGTTTGCTACAAATTCACCGGTCGAGATCTTTAACAAGACTGATCTGAGAGACTAGAAAAATGAAGAATGAATTGCATTACTTCATTCACAAATACAATTTGGCAATACATAAAAGCAATCTCAACCACTAGTACAATATCAGATGCAACGTATATTTATTTTCTACAGTCTTTTCTTCAAATTGGTTCGCTGCTTATCGAGCACGGTATGGAAAATGAGTCTGGATGTTGGCTAACGTTTGCGTTATAATTTTAAAGAATAATGAGGATAAATTCGTCAGAAAAACAGAGATATTGCCATTTAAATGGAACATCAGATTCAAATTACGTTTTCTCCCATCCTTCTTTTCACCCTTTCTTTCTTCGTTAAAGATGAGGTGAATGTGACTAATTAATATTTATTTTTTAATCATTGAAGACGAAGTCTTTCCCGCTAACAAAGAGGATTGGATGAACTTTTTGTATACGTAAAATATACCCAAATGGGGCATAAATAAATAAATATATTCACACTCAAGCAAATCTTGGACTTTCATGACCCAGTCGTATGATTTGCTTGAGCGTGTGTAGCGGTCTTTACACTCCATAATCAATGGCATCCCAACTCTAGTCAATATAATTTATTCATTACATTCCATCCATCCATTCCTCCCGTGTAGTCAGCCATCCTTTTATCCATCCATTAATTTTAACAAGTAAAAACGCTAGAATTGGTCTAACAAATGCTCGTATTGTATTTGGTATATATGTTACAGTCAAAACCCGTTTTTTTTTAGGAAATTCTAGTTCTAACAAAGCGCTCTCGGTAATTCTAGTTTTAACTAATATAACACAGTTAAAAGTAGAATTAACGAGATCGCTTGGTTAGAGCTAGTATTAACTAAAGAATATTTAGTTAATTCTGGTTGTGGCTGAATTCTCGCGTAGCTCTTGGTCAAATCTAGAACTAAGTGGTTGCTATTAGTAAATTTGAGTTACAATTGAATTCTCTCGCCATTAAACCTTGATGTTTATTAAGGATGTGGCTATTTATACATACAGTATGTATTCGCCATAGGTGAAGGGGGGGCGTACAGATCAGTGGCACGCCCCCACACTCACTCACTCTCACACACACACACACACTCACATTCGCGCGCATATAACTCGTGTGCTAGATATATTGACGGCATCTGCGGACGTGACCATGTGTCTATGTTTTCCAGAGCTACCTTAAGGCACTTTCACATCAAACACAAGAATCGAAAGAATGTAAACCGAAAAACTAAATTTATTCCACTTTAAAACAAAAGTTTTGCTTCAATGATTAATAAAATCATGGGAAATAGGATAAACTAATAATTTTACTAATAAAATAGTATATTTATCTTAGAATTTTTAAGAAAACACAACTTTTATGATTTATCGGACGAATTTTTCCGCCGAAAAAGTTTTCGGCCGATAAAACATAAAAGTTGTGTTCTTCTTCAAAATCTGAAATAAATATAACTATTTTCTCAGTAAAATTCTTAGTTTATCCTATTTCTCTGGATTTAATTAATCATTGGAACAAAAATCTTGTTTTAAAGTGGAATAAATTGAGTTTTTCGGTTTACATTTTTCTGTTCTTGTTTTTGATGTGAAAGTGCCTTTAGGCTGTACGCTGAACAATTACATTAAATTTAAAATGTCTCATAATATTTCGCATAGTTAAGTGCATGTACCCTAATTACTTATATAAGAATATAAAATTCCCTGCATACATACGCTAGCACAAAACTGCTACTCATACCGAAACACAGGTCCCATTTCAGTAGTCGTTCATTTTTCGTCTATGGTGATCAACTCTAGAATAATCAGCCGATTGAAATAAGATCTACCCAGTGCCGTGATAGTTTCAAGAGATTATCATTTCAATACTTTTCTAGCATGTAATTATTATTTTATTTTTATTTATTATTATTTTTTGCCTTATGTTATTCAAGTTAGTTTCATATTAATTTCTAATTTCCTTTAATTCAAATATTTTCATTTCTTTAAAAACTTTCTATCATTTTATAATTTCTAATTGTGTGTATCTACTATTTCTCATATCTCTAGCTACTACTAGTATTATTTTACCTCATCTTATTTTATCCCTAAAAAATATCTGAATGTTAAAGTGAACAACAAAAGGAGCAGTTTTTAACTCTTCCGTATCTCACACGTTTAAATGTAGAAATCTTCAAATTAGACACAAAACTAAGAAACTTTCATGCCCAACACTTCTAAATCGAATTTATCTCAGCAAGTATGGCCATTACTATCTTGAGACTGATAGATATCACATATCCTTAATAAACATCAAGGTTTAATGGCGAGCGAATTCAAGTGTAACGCAAATTTACTAATAGCAACCAGTCAGTTCTAGATTTAACTTAGAGCTACGCGACAATTCAGCCACAACGAGAATTAACAAAATATTCTTTAGTTAATACTAGTTCTAACAAAGCGCTCTCGTAATTCTAGTTTTAACTGTGTTATATTAGTTAAAACTAGAATTACCGAGAGCGCTTTGTTAGAACTAGAATTTCCTAGTAAAATCGGGTTTTGACGGATTTCATGTTTTGACTGTAACATATACACTCATCAGCGCAATTTGATTTTTGAAGTGGTTTTTCGCATATATTTCTAGAACGGTTCGTCGGAAAGTAAAAATGACTATGACCAATTTCATACGATACGTAAAAAAACTAAATTTTCGTATGGCAAGACCAAGAAGGGGTTGTCCTGTTTAGTCCAGTTTTAAAATTTTATTGACTATTTTTATGAAAACGCCATGTACAAAATTTCAAATGTTGTTAAAATGTTGTGGTCCATTCCAGCATGTTCCATCAACCATGTAAAACTTATACACTCTGCTCAATATACACAGTATACGTGTATACGTAAAAACCCTTCAGTTAAGTAAACGCGTTCTCAAGTTATTGCGCGGACGGACAGACAGGACAGATGAAAATACAAAAATCAAAATAACTTTTAATATTATGTGTGGGTGTCCAATCCATTTTGCTCTACCATCATTATTTCTATGCCCTACAAACTGAGTGAAAAACTTAAACTATAACTACAATAGCCGTAAACCCGTTACGGATTTCAACGAGACTGAGGTTTAATTACGAAAAATTGTCATTTTTATCACATTCCGTAAGGGTTATTATCTTCACATTTACTGTTTTCAATTTTTCGTAAGTAAACCATAGTCTCGTTGAAATTCGCTACGTCTTTACGACTATTGTAGTCGAGCCATTAGTATACCCTATGATTCATAATCTAGATTCTAGGATAAAAAAGATTTCAAGATTCTGACGTCAAACCCAAATCCAAAGCTAGTCAATAAAATCCTACAACCAAACCTGAATGATTTATCTAAATTAACCTAACAGAAGAAAAATCAAAAATCGTAAAATATGCACACTATAATTATAGCCATTTTGTTCTCAATACTATTATAAAATAATTTAGAAACTTATGATATTTGAAGAATAGATAGGTGAACATTATGCATTCGCCACCGAGGTATATACCATATATGCAACCATCAAATATATTACGTCATCAAAGCTTTAAAGAAACTCAACTCAACTAATAGCGAATGAAGAGGTACAATTTTGTTGTATAAAATTTTCTCAAGTATTATTTAACTTAATATTTGTGCATTCTTTTAGTTCCGAAAACATTTTCGAGTTTCAAGAACAACGCTAGATTTTCTTGCAAAGCATTACGCGAAATTCAATCCGCAGAATTTGAACCATGGAGGTGTCCCTCAACCTGATAATATAGTTCACATCCTTTCATTTTTATGGCAAATAAAAAATATTTATATATATATATATTTGGAGTACTAAGAAAATGTGTATAGGTTTGCAGGCAACAAGTCAACAATAAGAGAAGTCGCTAATTTATTCAACACATCGGAGTCATCATGTCATAAATATATTAATAAAGTAATGGACTTTTTCATACAATTGGCACCCAGTGTTATAAAATTTCCACGCAGTACTCAAGAAAAGGTAGTGGCTAGTCGTGAATTCGAAAGGGTAAAATAGAAAATTAGTTATTTTAAGTTGACCCTATTCCTATCGTTTTGATATTTTCAGATATCTGGCATACCTGATGTAATCGGATGTATAGATGGTTCATATATACCCTGTAGAACACCGGCCCATAAAATCCGGAGTACATATATCAACTACATACATACGTACATATATCACTATGTCAAAATTTGTTTTATCCTGCTGCGTATTACATAATATGTGTATAGATAATGATGACAATTGGGAAGAAAATTATGAACGAGATTCTCAAATCACACATATTGAAGTATCAGTTTCTGGAACCCAGCATTTGCGTAACAAAGGTGAAATAAAAAGAAATAATTTGAAAATATAATTGTTGGGGAAAGACCACAAATTTAAGTTTAGAAATAAGGGCTGCATATTTTAGAAATAAAGGCTACATATTTTATGTGAATTCATTTTAATAAACAAAAAGTATATATCTATAAATAAAACTTTTCAACAGTAAAATAACTAAAAGTATCAAACGTAAGATAGTTCAAAAAAATATTGCTTTTTATATGTGAAGTATAAAATAGGGCTGCTCATAAATATTAAATCCTTTTAGCATATAATTCTCTTATTAGTTCCATTTTCTCCCTGCACCTACGGTCTTTTGCTTCTTCCTTTTTGTTATGTAGCTCTACCAAGGTATCTTTTATTACATTTTTTAAAGCTCTGGCGTCCTTTGAAACGTTCCTAGTTTTATCTGCTTTTTTAATAACAGTACCCATCCCTCTTTGTATCTCAGGCTCAATGCTATCGTCAATGGAGCTAATTAGACTTAACTTTTCCTCAAAAGGGACTGTTGCTCGAGAAGATCCAGACTTTTTATTATTGTCAATAGCAATTTTTTTTCTTTTCATCACAGTTTTGTACCAACTCTCACACTGTGTTGGGTTAAAATATGATTCAAATTGCTTTGTTAATTCATCACCAATCATCGCCCACATCCCTTTTTTATTTTTAAACGTTTTAAATGGTCCGATTTCACTAATATTGCTGTAATATTTTTCAAGGAGCGCTTTTGTTTCTATATCATTCCAGGCTACGATCAAACAAGGATATTTTTTAATTTTATGGTCAATTTCTAAAATGTCATATTATAAATTTACCCATTTTTACCGGATGACTTTCTTCCAGGAAAGAGTAGGTAATCATAACAATCTACAAAACAATTTCCTTTAAATGTTTTGCAAATAAATAGTCGTGTATAAATTTCTTACCAATATCTTCACTTCCCATTTTTCCAGAGTTAGAAAAGTACTGTTTCAAACAAGAATCTTCTTCTCACTTATGTCAAAAGCACATCTAGACTACAAGAATGCATGCAATCACAATCGAATACGTTTATATCTTCCCCAATCGGAGAGCAGAAAACGAACCGCATCTAGAGTAGAGTTAAAAGCCGCCTCGAAGCAAGGTTAAATCTAGATCTCCCATTCGAAATCACCATAACCTGATTTGTTCTACGTATAAATGTTTTATAACAAAGTTGTATAACAAAGCTCAATATTCTCAAACAAGTACAACTATAGCCATCTAGCGTGGAAGTGACTACTTAAAGTTGCGGCCACTATATAATATATACACAATGGTATTACTATTTTATCTGTCCAGTTCAACATACATACTTCTGAGACTAATGATTAATTTTTACAGCAAAAAGCAACGAGTACTGCAGATAGTTTCGGCGAGCTCCAATAAGAAAAAAGACAAATTTTTTTATATGGAGTTGAATTTTTGTTTTATTTGTTTTTCTATTAATATGAGTTTGAATTCGCGCAAAGGTCAGGGTATTTTGAAAATATCTCGGGAACCACTCCTGCTGACACCTTAGGATATATCGTGAAACCTTCAGAAGATCCTTTTAAACGTTAAAATATTCATCCAGTCCAAAAATACGGTGGACTTTCCTTAAAAAAGCAAATATGAAAATAACACACACGATATTCTGAAAACAAGGTGAAAAGTGCA
Organism: Dioctria linearis; assembly: GCA_963930735.1. Classification (NCBI taxonomy): domain Eukaryota; kingdom Metazoa; phylum Arthropoda; class Insecta; order Diptera; family Asilidae; genus Dioctria; species Dioctria linearis. The sequence goes on along the minus strand of OZ005740.1, from coordinate 149,102,828 downwards.
TTAAGTTGCACCGAATTGGGAATCTGTAAAACAAAAACTCTCAATTAGTAAATTATTAATCTTTGTTATTTATTAAAGTGCACTTCAAACATGTAAATATATAAATAAGCATTAAAATATGTTGGGCTTTTTGAAAAAAATCTGTTGTGTTCCACTTCCCATGTCATTCCATTCTTTCCTGATAAGTTTTTCCTGATATCTTCATATACTTACCACCGACTACGATATTCAATTGTGACATAAGCCTGCACATTTCCTGACAATTTTCAGAGCTTACCCACAGTATATTGTTACGTGCAATAGAAAGAGACAACTGGTGACATCTACTGGCAATGGAGAGTAAACAACTTCAGGTTCGGAGAGTAAATGACTTCAGGTTCGGAGAATCGATTATGACATCTACAGGAAAGTTCAGGAATAGAACAAATAGAATAGTCAAGAAGCTTTTGGAATAGAACACTCCAGAATAATCCGGAGAGTTTCTAGGGTATAAATATAACAGTTGTCATCGCCAGAAAAGAGTCTTGTCTTAGACATTGCAGTGTTAACAAGTGAAAGTAATTAAGAAGCGAAAGTTTGTAATTAGATTGCGATATTTGAAAGTACAGTGTTAGCGATAATTAAAGTTGAGTTGATTAAATGAATGTTTTGTGAATTTTATTTGATTAAAGCGAAATAAAGAACTTGTATATTAATTATTTAATATTGTGTTTTAAGTAACGAACCAAAAGCCACGCTCGCAACAACTGGTGTCAGAAGTGAAATAAATTCGAGAAATAAAGTGGTGGCAATTGACTTAAAAATTCAAAGTGTGATTAATTTTGAGAATTTGTGTTAAATTGTGAGAGTTCTGGAAAATAGTTTATATTCTACTGTAAGAGAATTATTAAAGTAATGGGGCGCAAACTGGAGGAGCTTCGGATACAGGATTTGAAAGTAGAGTTAGGGAACTGGTCGTTACAAACGACAGGTCCAAAGAATGTCCTCGTCGAGCGACTGAGACAAGCTTTGATAGAAGAAGGGCAGAATCCGGAGACATTTGTTTTCGAAGATAACTTGGAAGAAACTGAAGCGGAAGAAAAGTCTGTGATGAACATGGAACAAGTTTTGGGCACTTTAATGAGTAAATTAGAGCTTTCACTAGCTCTGCAGATGAAAAATGCTTTTGAGGAAACAAGCAATTCTTTAGAGAAACAAAAGAGATCTCTGGAGTCCCGTTTAGATGAGCAGAAAAAATCTATGGACGAACAAAAGAATTCTCTTGAGGAACAAAAGAATTCTCTTGAGGAGCAAAAGAAATCTCTGGAAGCCCGTTTTGATGAACAAAAGAATTCTCTCGACGAACAAAAGAGTTCTCTCGAGGAACAAAAGAAATCTATGGAAGCCCGTTTTGATGAACAAAAGATTGATTTTGAGGAACAAAAGAAATCTCTGGAAACCCGTTCGGACGAACAAAAGATCTCTCTGGAGAATTGTCTAGAAACTCGCTTGGAGGAACAGAAGACTTTCGTGAAAAGTTCTTTAGAAGAACAAAATTTGAAAATTGAAGGAATCGAGCACGAAGTTGCGGAAGCTCAACAAAAAGTCACCGATCAGCTTGACAGTTTTAAAGCAGATCTGGAAAGAATAAAGCATCGTCAGCCTCTAAACGTAGCAGCTGAAATATCCGGAGCCGGTAGAATGAAAGCTCCAATACTTGATGGACAAAATTCGTGGCATATCTTCAAGAGACAATTCGAGGCAGCTTCAGAGGTAAATGGATGGAATGATGAAAACAAAGCTATAGCTCTGGTGTTAGCACTTCAAGGTCCTGCGTCAGAACTCTTATAAACTGTACCGATTGAAAATCAACGTAATTACTCTTCATTAGTAAAGGCGATAGAATTACGTTACGGAGATGAACACATGCAGGAAGTATATCGCCTACAATTACGCAACAGGATTCAAAAACATGGAGAATCACTACAGCAACTGCAGGCAGATGTAGAAAGATTAGCGCATCTTTCATACTCCAGCGTGAGTGCGGATTTTCTCAATGAAGTGGCGACGGAGGCATTTGTTAACGCTATTGCAGATCAAAATTTACAACAAGCGTTAAGGCTAGCAGGAAAGAAATCAACACAGCAGAAGCACTAGCCTATGCATTAGCATACGAATCCGCCAGACAAGCTTCACGGAGTGCAGTGCGAGTGAGAGAAATTTCAGTGGACGAATGTACTTGTAACAGAGTGCAATCATCACAGAGCCCGCCTTCACGTGGTGTCCTTCGATGCTGGAATTGTAATAGACCAGGGCACCTTCAAAGAGACTGCAGAAAACGTCGACGAGTGGAATCATCAGAAGAAGAGGGGAAAGAAGAATGCCAAAGATGTCGGGCCAGGGAACAAGCTATTCGTGGAGAGACTAGATATCAAGCAGCGACTAGTCGCATCGGCTCTCCTCTTGAGCAGTCGGAAAACTAATAAAAACCAACTTTGTGGGGCAGAAGTTGGTTGGTGGAATCGAGAGCCCCGAAGTCATCATCCAAGTAGGTCAGCTACAGAGAAATAATAGCAGTCTTGTTATATATGGAAGCGTAGGAAAAAATGACTGCGCAGTCACTATCGATACTGGAGCTTCAAGATCAATTATTAGAGCAGATCTTGTTAAAAACAAATGGCTTCACAACACCACCAAATATATACTAAGAACAGCAACTGGAGCAGCAGTACAGGTGTTTGGAGAAATAAACCTAGATGTTCAACTAGGCGAACTACTATTTCCTCGCACTTTCCTGGTTTCAGACTTAATGGATGAATGCATTCTTGGAATAGACTTCATGACCACATACAAAATAAATCTGGATGTCGGAGAGCGGATTCTCAAATATGGGAATATAGAAATTCCTATGAGACTAGGAGAAGGAGCAGATTATCCTGTGAAAGTTAGGACGATGGTCTGCGAAAATATTACTCTTTCGCCATGCTCCGAGACACTAATATGGACAAAGCTTACTGATGACATCGGGACCTGCCGATTCTATCTGGTGGAGCCTTACCCCACAAAAGCTACATCTAGCATCATTGTTGGCAAGACTTTAGTGAAGGCAGAAGGTGCAACATTAATACCAGTCAGAGTGCTTAACACATCCGAAAATGAGGTACAACTAAAAGAAGGTGCTATAATTGGAAATTGTGAACCCGTTTACCAAATCGTCAATTTGAATAATGGTAGTAATGTCAAGGAGAGAAAAACTATACCAGCTGCTACCAATCAGGTTCAGAAACTTCTTTCGTCCAGTGATTTAAGTGAACAACAACACAACGATGCCAAAGAGGTGATCGATGAATTTTCGGAATTATTTGCAATAAATGATGATGACTATAGTAAAACCAATCTTGTCGAGCATCGGATCGATACAGGAGATTCCAGGCCTATTCGACAGACACCACGAAGATTGCCATTAGCCAAACAACCAGAAGTAGCAGACATGATGAACTCCATGAAGAAACAACGCATAATAGAGCAATCTAACAGCCCTTGGACATCGCCGGTTGTTCTGGTTAAGAAAAAGGATGGCAGCACCCGATTCTGTGTAGACTACCGCCAACTAAATAACGTGACGAGAAAAGATAACCATCAATTACCAAGGATTGATGACACGTTGGATACCCTTTCCGGAGCGCATGGTTTTCCACGCTGGATTTCAAGAGTGGTTACTGGCAAGTGGAAATACATCCCGAGGACCGAGAGAAAACTGCTTTCTCAGTTGGCGGGGGCTTATGACAATTCAAAGTAATGCCATTTGGGTTATGTAATGCTCCAACCACATTCGAACGACTAATGAAATGTGTTCTACGTGGTTTAACCTGGAAAACATGTCTTGTCTATTGGGATGACATAATAGTAATCGGAAGGACATTCATGGAACATAAAAACAACTTACGGGACGTACTTCAAAGAATCAAAGATGCAAAATTGAAGCTCAGTGCGAGTAAATGTGCTCTATTCAAAAATGAAGTTAAATATTTAGGGCACATAGTTTCATCACAAGGAGTGAGAACCGATCCCGAGAAGATCGAAGCCGTCAAAAATTGGCCAGTTCCAAAGGACAAACATCAATTACGGAGTTTTCTTGGTTTAGCTACCTACTACAGGCGATTCGTGAAAGGTTTCGCCGATATAGCAAGAAGCCTACATCAACTTACCGAAAAGGGAAAGCCGTTCATATGGTCGGATAAATGCAACGAAAGTTTTGAAAATTTGAAGCAACAGCTATGTGAAGCTCCAGTACTTCACTATCCAAAGCTGGGAAAAACATTTATATTAGACACGGATGCCAGCAATGAAGGTATTGGTGCAGTGCTTTCGCAGGAGGAGAATGGTCAAGAAGTTCCAGTAGCTTACTATAGCCAGGCACTTTCAAAGTCAGAGAAAAATTATTGTGCTACAAGAAAGGAGCTACTTGCCATTGTAAGTTCAACAAAGCATTTTCATAAATATCTCTATGGGCAGAAATTCATCCTTCGCACCGACCATGCAGTACTTAAATGACTTCTGCAGTTTAAGAATCCTGAGGGACAAGTGGCGAGATGGATAGAGCGACTCCAGGCTTATGATTTTGAAATACAATACCAAAGAGGTCGTATCCATGGAAATGCAGACGCCCTTTCACGACGTCCATGTAAACTTGAATGCAAACATTGCGCCCGGATAGAAGAAAAAGAAACAACAGCAACTATACAGTTGGTAACCGTGGAACCATCTACAGGTTGGGACAACGAGGACCTGCGAACAGCACAACGAGAAGATCCGGACATTTCACCTATTCTTGCTTGGAAAGAAGACATGGAAAGACCAGACTGGAAGGATATTTCGGAACGGAGTGAGAAGCTGAAAAGATACTGGGCTGGGCTGGAACTCTCTTCATGTTGAATGTGGTATATTAAAACCCAAGTGGGAAGCACCTAATGGCGAAACTTTCCGAATGCAGATAGTCGTGCTGGCAACAAACGTCAAAGATGTTCTAGAAGAAATGGACGGTGGAACCTCTGGAGGACATTTGGGAGTGAACAAAACCATTTCCAAAATACGAGAAAGGTTTTATTAGTTACATATGCGAGAAGATGTGGAGGACTGGTGCCGCAGATGCACTGTCTGCGCTGCTTGCAAAGGGCCGCAGCACAGAGGCAGAGGAGAAATGCATAAGTATAATGTCGGAGCCCCCTTTGAAAGGATAGCTATAGACATCGCTGGACCTTTTCCAGAAACGGATGGCGGTAATCGTTATATATTAGTTGCCATTGACATATTCCTATATTCCTAATGGCTTATAGATCAGCCGTTCATAGTACTACCGGACAAACCCCAGCTAAAGTCATATTCGGAAGAGAGATGCGATTACCTAGCGACCTCAAATTCGGTACCCCCCGAGGTGAGCAAAAGTTACCAGAAGACTACGTATCGGAGCTCAAACAACAATTAGCTGATGTACACGAGGCCACGAGGACGAAATTAGCAACAAATACTGATCGTATGAAGACCCGCTATGACTTACGTGCTAATTCCGCAGGATTTAACGAAGGTGATCTTGTTTGGCTGTACAACCCGAAACGACGTAAGGGACGTTCGCCAAAATTGCAACAACACTGGGAAGGACCGTATTCAGTAGTAACTAGAATTAATGACGTGGTATACAGGATTCAGCGTGGCACAAGAGGCAAGCATAAAATTGTTCATTTGGACCGCTTGTGTCAATACTACGAGCATCAAAACCGTGGACCACCTGTTGTTCGAGACGAACAAATTTAAGAAGGGGCAGTATTACGTGCAATAGAAAGAGACAACTGGTTACATCTACTGGCAATGGAGAGTAAACAACTTCTGGTTCGGAGAGTAAACGACTTCAGGTTCGGAGAATCGATTATGACATCTACAGGAAAGTTCAGGAATAGAACAAATAGAATAGTCAAGAAGCTTTTGGAATTGAACACTCCAGAATAATCCGGAGAGTTTCTAGGGTATAAATATAACAGTTGTCATCGCCAGAAAAAGAGTCTTGTCTTAGACATTGCAGTGTTAACAAGTGAAAGTAATTAAGAGCGGAAGTTTGTAATTAGATTGCTATATTTGAAAGTACAGTGTTAGCGATAATTAAAGTTGAGTTGATTAAATGAATGTTTTGTGAATTTTATATGATTAAAGCGAAATAAAGAACTTGTATATTAATTATTTAATATTGTGTTTTAAGTAACGAACCAAAGGCTTAGCTCCTTCTTCAGATAATTTTATAGCCCACATCCAATTTCCCGAACATTTTACATCAGCGAGCTCTGTAATACCAGCAGAAACATTGTTTGAGATTGCTTCTGCAACAGAAAGAGATGCTCCAGATTTTGCATTAAGTAGTCCTTTTATCGGTTGTGTTCCTATGGATGATGCAATTCCATCGTAGACAAAATGCATTAAAACGTAATTCGGTGCTGGAATCTCCTTACACTTCAACAGAGCTTGCTACTCCTCCAACACCAATACAGTAATCAGAGCCTACAATTTTTGCTAAGAGCCAAAACCCTCGAGAATACTTCGCAAGCCATGAAACAGACTCCCTCCCTACCACATGCGAGGCCCAACGTAGTCCTTACATTCTAAAATATTTGCAGTGTTCTTAGGTAAAAGTGACAAAATTTTGATTTGAATAGCTCCTCCGCCCTAAACTACTATTCATACAAAAAAATGGCGTTCTGTTAATCTTAAGCTTGCTTTCTTATCTTCCGAACTGTAATAAAATTTTCATACCTTTCCTAACAAAATTATTTAAAAAAAATTATCTTAACCAAATGACTACGATTCCTCAAACAAAAATTCTCAGCTGAGTAATCATTGTAATGTCGCTGTGCCGTCATGGCATGCCGTGGGCTGATGATATCGAATGTAGCTGCCTACAGATTCGGACTACGGCTGCACATACACACATGGAATTATCACTCAGCTGAGAGGTATTGAGCGTAATCAAAACTATTTTATTATTTTGTTAAGTAAGGTGTATAGGAAGTGTAGCCTTTGGGAAGGTAAGGAACCAAGCTTTAAATTAATACAAGGCTATTTTCCTTTATGGATAGTAGTTTAGGCTCTATGGCATATATAAAGCCAATGTTTAGCACTTTTCCATAAGTATCAATATAGAACATTGTAAAAAACGGACTAAGCACGTACACATATAGATTTCTGTTTCATGGCTTGGGAAGTGTTCTCGAGGGTTTTGTAAGAGCATACCTAAATGAATTTTTGTTTTGGTAAAGGTAAAATTTTAGAAGCATTTCAAGACATACCTGTTTTAATGAACCCAAAAACTCATTTGTAATATTACTGAAAAATGTGCTCCTTTGCAGATTTGTTGTCCAGCCATAGTCCGAATCTGTAGGCAGCTACATTCGATATCATCATCCCACGGCATGCCATGACGGGACAGCGATATTACAATGATTACTCAGCTGAGAATTTTTTTTTTGAGGAATCGTAGTCATTTGGTTAAGATAATTTTTTTAAATAATTTTGTTAGGAAAGGTATGAAAATGTTATTACACTTCGGAAGATAAGAAAGCAAGCTTAAGATTAACAGAACGCCATTTTTCTGTATGAATAGTAGTTTAGGGCGGAGGCTATTCAAATCAACCTTTTGTCACTTTTACATAAGAACACTGCAAATATTTTAGAATGTAAGGACTATGTTGGGCCACGCATGTGGTAGGGGAGTCGTAACTCCCGGAATATAATACAAGCCATGAAGTCGCCGAAGGCACCGACACATTAAATGGCCTTAACGTGCCGGGTACAGCATGCAGTAAGAGCTCACTCTCACTGCTTTTTGTATACTCGCCATGGAGGAAAAACTAAAATTTCATCTTAAACAGGTCCTAAAGCCCAAAACTGTCGCCCCCATAGCAAAATGAAGTTAAAACAAATTGCAGCCAAATATGTTTTTTTTCTAATAGTTTAAAAAAAATTGCATGCAGAACAAATTTATGGAAATTATGGCATTTGAACAAAATACAAGCAACTTTTATATGAAAAACTCCTTCAGTAAGACAAGGCAAGAAGACTGTGGATGTCGCCTGCTGACCGGCCCGCTGCTCTCTTTTTTCGACTTTGTTCATGGCTTGTATCTTGCGGGAGTTACGGGGGAGTCTGTTTCATGGCTTGTGAAGTATTCTCGAGGGTTTTGGTCACGGGGCCTTAAGAAAAAAAAGACTATTCATATACATTCTCTTTCAACAGTTTTAACTAACACAATCACTGACATATATATAAATGGAGCTTGATCTCCTGTTTCATGTGGCACCAATTTTGATTTCAGAAAGTATGCTCTCACTGTCAATGCTACCAACTGTCCTAAATTGGCGCTATATTTAAATTATTTGCGAATTTACTTATATGCATGTCCGTGGGATTTACCGAGCTTACCACAAAAGTATTTGGGGCTATTTGTATCGTTAAATTTTAATAATGAGTCGAAGAAAGTGTTTTTTACAAGGACTTTTACAAGCAATTTCTCGTTCCTAATCGTTAGAGTTCAGTGGGAAAGTATGCTCTCATGGAAAGAGACAGGAATATGAAAGTGGTGCCATTTGCTTTCATGCATTTTTGGTTCAACAAGCAGTCCATTTATATACATGTCAGTGAACACAATAGTCAATTTCTAATGCAAACGTTCCTATGTAAATCTAAAGTGGAAGAAACAGAGCTTACAGCATGCACAAACTTGTACCAGAGGAAGAGGGACAAAATGACAATCAAAACTATTTCTGCAAGAAAAAAAAAGCTAAAAATAATTTGTTCCACTTCCCATGCCATTCGGCTTGGTACACTGACATATAATAAGAATGGACTGAACGTTCTTGCTTCAAAAATGGCACAAATATTGAACAGGCTGTGAAAACCCTTTATTTCGTACAATTGCACACAATTTAATATTATTTGTCGATTGGAAACACTAAAGATGTTATAAAATAGTATTGCATTAAATTAAAATTATTTAGAAAGTTAAACCTGTTTTAATGAACCCAAAAACTCATTTGTAATATTACTGAAAAATGTGCTCCTTTGCAGATGAACAGTTGAAGTGACAGTTCAACATAACATTATTTATGGTATTTTTGTTGATGAAGTTATAAAAGTTATAGGCTTCGTTTAAATAAATAAAATAAACTCACAATAAATACACAACACACCAATACTTTCGAGTAAAGAATGAATAAAATAAATTCCAGCTGTTAGCTGCCAACTCGACTACTCAATCTGTGTTTATAGGATACTATTTCGACTCGACTACGCCAGCCAAGCGTGGTCGAGTCGAGGAGTCGAGTCGACCCAATTTCAACTCGAGCCGCGTTTACATGGAGTTGAACCCGAGTTGAACCATGGTTCAACCCTGCATGTAAACATGGTAATAGAAAGTAAACTAAGAGAAACTACGTTTGCTTCAAATATGGTATGTTTAAAAAAAATATTTACAAATTACTAATTTTATTAAACGAGAGCTCTTGCTTTATTGGCACACAATCGCTATAATCGGGCCACATGTACTGCAAGGTATTACCATTGTGTATATATTATATAGTGGTCGCAACTTCACTTCAGGGCTGTTGAGTCATCTTCTCACTCGCGGCATTGCAGTAAATAACTCAAACTGATATACATTTCACAACATGGATTCATATCAAAGACGCAAAAATTTATATTGTGCTTAGAATAAAAGCTATAAAAGTTTTATGAAAAAAAAACGTGTAGTACCACATGCTATTTACAAATGCCAAAATCAGAGCCAGGCCAGTGCCCATGCGTGATGCGTCGCATGGGTTGTGGCGTGGTAGACAACTGCTCTTACATAGAGAGCAGTAAGAGCCGCAAATGCAATGGTTTGCATTCATTTCATGTCCTTTTTCCATCTAGCGATAGGCATTTGTTTTCCGAGACATTTTTCTTAGAACTTGGATTGTTTGGTTGCTTGCCTGCCGCTTGGCAAAGGGAGAAGATAAAGATTTGAGAATTTTTTGTTTTTAGTTTATTGTGACTGCAGTTTTGCACATTCGATTTGTTTTTATGGTATTTATGTGACTGCGAGTGCGTGGCGAAAGTTAAGCAATTGGGACTGTGCGCTCCTATGATTTCAGTAATTTGTTATAATATTTCGTTATTAGATTTTTCAATTATTTTAATTTTTTGGTCTCCTCTAAAATATTTTTGTCCGACTTAAAATATGGTTTCCGTAAGCGCATCACAATTACCTCAGGGTTACCGAAATTACCGAATAAAAGCGAAATTTTAACTAGTTTAAGTCGCTGCCTATGCCGTCTTTGTCGAAAATAACTATCAGGAAAAAGCATAAAAAAACCAAAGCTCGGGAACAAAAAAAGAAAACAGGCAAATTTTACTAATTCGAAAAATGTGCGTTTTATTACAGCGTTTGCTACAAATTCACCGTTCGAGATCTTTAACAAGACTGATCTGAGAGACTAGAAAAATGAAGAATGAATTGCATTACTTCATTTACAAATACAATTTGGCAATACATAAAAGCAATCTCAACCACTAGTACAATATCAGATGCAACGTATATTTATTTTCTACAGTCTTTTCTTCAAATTGGTTCGCTGCTTATCGAGCACGGTATGGAAAATGAGTCTGGATGTTGGCTAACGTTTGCGTTATAATTTTAAAGAATAATGAGGATAAATTCGTCAGAAAAACAGAGATATTGCCATTTAAATGGAACATCAGATTCAAATTACGTTTTCTCCCATCCTTCTTTTCACCCTTTCTTTCTTCGTTAAAGATGAGGTGACTGTGATTAATTAATATTTATTTTTTAATCATTGAAGACGAAGTCTTTCCCGCTAACAAAGAGGATTGGATGAACTTTTTGTATACGTAAAATATACCCAAATGGGGCATAAATAAATAAATATATTCACGCTCAAGCAAATCTTGCGACTTTCATGACCCAGTCGTATGATTTGCTTGAGCGTGTGTAGCGGTCTTTACACTCCATAATCAATGGCATCCCAACTCTAGTCAATATAATTTATTCATTACATTCCATCCATCCATTCCTCCCGTGTAGTCAGCCATCCTTTTATCCATCCATTAATTTTAACAAGTAAAAACGCTAGAATTGGTCTAACAAATGCTCGTATTGTATTTGGTATATATGTTACAGTCAAAACCCGTTTTTTTTAGGAAATTCTAGTTCTAACAAAGCGCTCTCGGTAATTCTAGTTTTAACTAATATAACACAGTTAAAAGTAGAATTAACGAGATCGCTTGGTTAGAACTAGTATTAACTAAAAAATATTTAGTTAATTCTGGTTGTGGCTGAATTCTCGCGTAGCTCTTGGTCAAATCTAGAACTAAGTGGTTGCTATTAGTAAATTTGAGTTACAATTGAATTCTCTCGCCATTAAACCTTGATGTTTATTAAGGATGTGGCTATTTATACATACAGTATGTATTCGCCATAGGTGAAGGGGGGGCGTACAGATCAGTGGCACGCCCCCACACTCACTCACTCTCACACACACACACACACTCACATTCGCGCGCATATAACTCGTGAGCTAGATATATTGACGGCATCTGCGGACGTGACCATGTGTCTATGTTTTCCAGAGCTACCTTAAGGCACTTTCACATCAAACACAAGAATCGAAAAAATGTAAACCGAAAAACTAAATTTATTCCACTTTAAAACAAAAGTTTTGCTCCAATGATTAATAAAATCATGGGAAATAGGATAAACTAATAATTTTACTAATAAAATAGTATATTTATCTTAGAATTTTTAAGAAAACACAACTTTTATGATTTATCGGACGAATTTTTCCGCCGAAAAAGTTTTCGGCCGATAAAACATAAAAGTTGTGTTCTTCTTCAAAATCTGAAATAAATATAACTATTTTCTCAGTAAAATTCTTAGTTTATCCTATTTCTCTGGATTTAATTAATCATTGGAACAAAAATCTTGTTTTAAAGTGGAATAAATTGAGTTTTTCGGTTTACATTTTTCTGTTCTTGTTTTTGATGTGAAAGTGCCTTTAGGCTGTACGCTGAACAATTACATTAAATTTAAAATGTCTCATAATATTTCGCATAGTTAAGTGCATGTACCCTAATTACTTATATAAGAATATAAAATTCCCTGCATACATACGCTAGCACAAAACTGCTACTCATACCGAAACACAGGTCCCATTTCAGTAGTCGTTCATTTTTCGTCTATGGTGATCAACTCTAGAATAATCAGCCGATTGAAATAAGATCTACCCAGTGCCGTGATAGTTTCAAGAGATTATCATTTCAATACTTTTCTAGCATGTAATTATTATTTTATTTTTATTTATTATTATTTTTTGCCTTATGTTATTCAAGTTAGTTTCATATTAATTTCTAATTTCCTTTAATTCAAATATTTTCATTTCTTTAAAAACTTTCTATCATTTTATAATTTCTAATTGTGTGTATCTACTATTTCTCATATCTCTAGCTACTACTAGTATTATTTTACCTCATCTTATTTTATCCCTAAAAAATATCTGAATGTTAAAGTGAACAACAAAAGGAGCAGTTTTTAACTCTTCCGTATCTCACACGTTTAAATGTAGAAATCTTCAAATTAGACACAAAACTAAGAAACTTTCATGCCCAACACTTCTAAATCGAATTTATCTCAGCAAGTATGGCCATTACTTTCTTGAGACTGATAGATATCACATATCCTTAATAAACATCAAGGTTTAATGGCGAGCGAATTCAAGTGTAACGCAAATTTACTAATAGCAACCAGTCAGTTCTAGATTTAACTAAGAGCTACGCGACAATTCAGCCACAACGAGAATTAACAAAATATTCTTTAGTTAATACTAGTTCTAACAAAGCGCTCTCGTAATTCTAGTTTTAACTGTGTTATATTAGTTAAAACTAGAATTACCGAGAGCGCTTTGTTAGAACTAGAATTTCCTAGTAAAATCGGGTTTTGACGGATTTCATGTTTTGACTGTAACATATACACTCATCAGCGCAATTTGATTTTTGAAGTGGTTTTTCGCATATATTTCTAGAACGGTTCGTCGGAAAGTAAAAATGACTATGACCAATTTCATAGGATACGTGAAAAAACTAAATTTTTGTATGGCAAGACCAAGAAGGGGTTGTCCTGTTTAGTCCAGTTTTAAAATTTTATTGACTATTTTTATGAAAACGCCATGTACAAAATTTCAAATGTTGTTAAAATGTTGTGGTCCATTCCAGCATGTTCCATCAACCATGTAAAACTTATACACTCTGCTCAATATACACAGTATACGTGTATACGTAAAAACCCTTCAGTTAAGTAAACGCGTTCTCAAGTTATTGCGCGGACGGACAGACAGGACAGATGAAAATACAAAAATCAAAATAACTTTTAATATTATGTGTGGGTGTCCAATCCATTTTGCTCTACCATCATTATTTCTATGCCCTACAAACTGAGTGATAAACTTAAACTATAACTACAATAGCCGTAAACCCGTTACGGATTTCAACGAGACTGAGGTTTAATTACGAAAAATTGTCATTTTTATCACATTCCGTAAGGGTTATTATCTTCACATTTACTGTTTTCAATTTTTCGTAAGTAAACCATAGTCTCGTTGAAATCCGCTACGTCTTTACGACTATTGTAGTCGAGCCATTAGTATACCCTATGATTCAACATCTAGATTCTAGGATAAAAAAGATTTCAAGATTCTGACGTCAAACCCAAATCCAAAGCTAGTCAATAAAATCCTACAACCAAATCTGAATGATTTATCTAAATTAACCTAACAGAAGAAAAATCAAAAATCGTAAAATATGCACACTATAATTATAGCCATTTTGTTCTCAATACTATTATAAAATAATTTAGAAACTTATGATATTTGAAGAATAGATAGGTGAACATTATGCATTCGCCACCGAGGTATATACCATATATGCAACCACCAAATATATTACGTCATCAAAGCTTTAAAGAAACTCAACTCAACTAATAGCGAATTCGAAAAATTGCTCGCAGAAAGAGCGAAAAGAGCGCTTTTTCAACTCTGTAAAGTGAAGTGAGATTTGAGATTGCTCTTTCAGGTTATATAAAATTTGACAAGTAAAACGGAATTTATATTTGAATGTTTAAAGTTACTCGTGAAATATTATTTCTATTTCTGGTTTTGTAGATATGGATGCTTTAAAGTTGGCGGAGCTATTAAGCTCATCTTCTTCAAGTGATGATGAAGAAGTATTTTCCGTGATAGCTTTGGTATTCAATAGCGTCACCAAAAGAATAAAAGTGGATAATTTTGGGGCGACAATTTCTTCGTACACCAATGAAGAGGTACAATCTTGTTGTATAAATTTTTCTCAAGAGTTTCAAGAACAACGCTAGATTTTCTTTCAAAGCGTTACGCGAAATTCAATCCGCAGAATTTGAACCATGGAGGTGTCCCTCAACAATAAGAGAAGTCGCTAATTTATTCAACACATCGGAGTCATCATGTCATAAATATATTAATAAAGTAATGGACTTTTTCATACAATTGGCACCCAGTGTTATAAAATTTCCACGCAGTACTCAAGAAAAGGTAGTGGCTGGTCGTGAATTCGAAAGGGTAAAATAGAAAATTAGTTATTTTAAGTTGACCCTATTCCTATCGTTTTGATATTTTCAGATATCTGGCATACCTGATGTAATCGGATGTATAGATGGTTCATATATTCCCTGTAGAACACCAGCCCATAAAATCCGGAGTACATATATCAACTACATACGTACATATATCACTATGTCAAAATTTGTTTTATCCTGCTGCGTATTACATAATATGTGTATAGATAATAATGACAATTGGGAAGAAAATTATGAACGAGATTCTCAAATCACACATATTGAAGTATCAAGTACAGTAACAGTTTCTGGAACCCAGCATTTGCGTAACAAATGTGAAATAAAAAGAAATAATTTGAAAAATGTAATTGTTGGGGAAAGACCACAAATTTAAGTTTAGAAATAGAGGCTAAATATTTTATGTGAATTCATTTTAATAAACAAAAAGTATATATCTATAAATAAAACTTTGCAACAGTAAAATAACTAAAAGTATCAAACGTAAGATAGTTCAAAAAAATATTGCTTTTTATATGTGAAGTATAAAATAGGGCTGCTCATAAATATTAAATCCTTTTAGCATATAATTCTCTTATTAGTTCCATTTTCTCCCTGTGCCTACGGTCTTTTGCTTCTTCCTTTTTGTTATGTAGCTCTACCAAGGTATCTTTTATTACATTTTTTAAAGTTTTGGCGTCCTTTGAAACGTTCCTAGTTTTATCTGCTTTTTTAATAACAGTACCAATCCCTCTTTGTATCTCAGGTTCTACGCTGTCATCAATGGAGCTAATTAGACTTAACTCTTCCTCAAAAGGGACTGTTGCTCGAGAAGATCCAGACTTTTTATTATTGTCAATAGCAATTTTTTTTCTTTTCATCACAATTTTGTACCAACTCTCACACAGTGTTGGGTTAAAATATGATTCAAATTGCTTTGTTAATTCATCACCAATCATCGCCCACATCTCTTTTTTATTTCTAAACGTTTTAAATGGTCCGATTTCACTACTATTGCTGTAATATTTTTCAAGGAGCGCTTTTGTTTCTATATCATTCCAGGCTACGAGCAAACAAGGATATTTTTTAAATTTATGGTCAATTTCTAAAATGTCATATTATAAATTTACCCATTTTTACCGGATGACTTTCTTCCAGGAAAGAGTAATCATAACAATCTATAAAAGAATTTCCTTTAAATGTTTTGCAAATATGTAGTCGTGTATAGTGTGCTAGAACAAAAATCAGCATTACATTCATCCAATCAATCATCATGAGCTAATCAGTGCGCTCATGATGATTGGGCTGCCAGGGTAGCTACTGTTCGTTCATTTACATCCGTATCATACTTAATAGTTCCCTCTTATGGGATAAATTTTGAGGTTTTTTTTTGTAATTAAAATTCTAAAATTCACTTTTCAGTATTGACATTGACTGATGTACTGATGTGCTGATAAGTGAGGATTGAGTTATAGGGCGGATACTGATGTCGGTATAGATAATTGTAGATAATTGTTAATATCGATATTAGGGTAATTTGACCACTAATCTAACAACTACTCAGGGTTAATCTAATCTTAATCTTAGTCCTAGTTAATTTAACTAAATGTAACTAATTGTAGAGGAACTGCTGTAATAAAGATTTAGATGATAAGATTATATGTGACTGTTTAACACGCTAAACATTCTAATTTAAGCTAAATCGAATAAATTCTCTTTAATTTAATATTGTTTATTTTGCTATTGATTGATTAATTCATTTATTTATTTATGTAAACTGATTACTAAACTATGTATCATCGTGGAACCCAGCGTTATACATTGCTTTAAGCAGGGGCTTTGAAAAAAATTTACCTTGATTTGATTTCTGTCACATATTTCTTTGTTATTACATGTAATAGAAATGGAGTAACAAATGTGAAAAATCCCACGAAGCCAAAGAAGAATACTGTCACAGTTGTACCTCCCATTTTCATTAGGTTTGTTCGATGAAAACACCGCGTAAATCTTCCCCTACAATTTTCCCCAAATTTACCCGGGGTCTTGTGCACTCATCGAACAAATTTTTAAAACACCGGGTAAATCTAATGAAATGACATTTTTCTGACAGTTCTCCTGAGCATAATTTCTTCTTCTAATTTCCAGTGATTTGTGAAAATTTATTTATAAAATAGGTGAAATAATTAAAAATTTAAGAATAAATAAATATTAAAATGCACAAATAATATTTTGCTTTTTTTTTCTTAATTACATATTCTTTTATTAGCTTTTCTACATCGATATTATCACCTTTTCTGTAACTTTACTTTGAAAAAATGACAATTGGTTCATCTGTGACCAGATATAGCTCCATCATTTCTGTTACCCCTTGTAAGCCCAGGGTTTTCAAAAAACAAGATAGTACAGCCCGGTGAAGCCCGGGGCTTACCCGGTGTTTTCATCGAACAAACCTATTTCTTGCTCAATTAGAAGTGGAGGGTGATTCTGTGCTCTTTGTCGTACTATTTAGTCGTCAATTTTGACATATTTTGTCGTATTTTTCTCACAGTTCATTTTGCGTCTTCACTGTTAACTACCACAAAATGAACTATAATGAATTTTCGGTGAACAAACGTCAAAAAACTTGACTAAATATCTGACAAATTAGTCAACTGCTCCCAGTGGTTGTGACAAAAATTGTACACAGGTAAATGGAAATTATACACCTAATTAGAGCATTACAAGTGCTTAAATTCGAAATATTATTTTGAATTTGTAATGTGAAGTGTCATTATCAGTTCATTCTATGTCATGCAAGGGTTGCTGACCTGAATAAAAACACGACAAATTCAGTAGAAATATTCATTTCATTTAGTCGTATGTTTTGACATTCAAGTACGACAAAGAGCACAGAATCACCCTCCTGGAGGGTGTGTGTAGACACAAAATGATCTGTGTGAAAAGAAAAGTACGACAAAATATGTCAAAATTGACGACTAAATAGTACGACAAAAGATCAGAATCAACCTCGAGGGTGATTCTGTGCTCTTTGTCGTACTTGAATGTCAGGTCAGCAACCCTTGCATGACATAGAATAAACTGACAATGACACTTCACATTACACCCCGGGTGATTCTGTGCTCTTTTTCATACTATTTAGTCGTCAATTTTGACATATTTTGTCGTACTTTTTCTTTTCACACAGTTCATTTTGTGCTATAATTCCACTTACGCTTGTCGTCAATGAAAATACCTTGACCGCCTTCATTCGGAGGAACCATAATAGATGCTGGTTTCGTTTAGGTTTTTGTCTTTTCCATTATCTTCATGGGTGCCGATTGTTCTCTTATTAGAAGATAGTAGACCGATGTGTAAGATAATGGCCAATCGGCATTCAAATCCAATTAATGGTCACATCGATATTTTTGTTAAATGTGTCCAAATTAGCTTCTCGAATCCATATTCGTCTTTTCCTTTTTTCCTTTCTGGATCTGAGCTTCATTTTCAAAACTTTTCGCACTCTTCGTATAACCGTAATTAATTTAATTTAATTCCTATCACTGGGTTTAATTTGAAAATTCCCAAATCACAACGAAAACAGACAAGACTGTCAGTCACTGACATATAATAAGAATGGACTGAGCCATCCTATCTAATTCCTATAGTCAAAAATGGCACAAATTTTGGTTAAAATCTATTTGTCTCTTTCAAGCTCAAAATGTACACTGAACTGTAACCTATTTTTGGAAACAGTACGGCTGTATTATTGGAATTGACATAAAAGTTCAGACAAATATATTGCTTTTATACGTCTATCTCTTACAAGCTCAAGGAAATTTGACAACAAATCTGCAGAGGAACACATTTTTCAATAATATTAAAAATTAATTTTTGGGTTAATTAAAACAAGTTTAACTTCCTTAATAATTTTAATTTAATGCAATACTATTTTATAACATCTTTAATATTTCCAATCGACAAATAATATTAAATTGTGTGCAATTGTACGAAATAAAGTGTTTTCACAGCCTGTTCAATAATTGTGCCATTTTTGAAGCAAGAACGCTCAGTCCATTCTTATTATATGTCAGTGTACCAAGCCGAATGGCATGGGAAGTGGAACAAATAGTTTTTTTAGCTTTTTTTTTCTTGCAGAGATAGTTTTGATTGTCATTTTGTCCCTCTTCCTCTGGTACAAGTTTGTGCATGCTGTAAGTTCTGTTTCTTCCACTTTAGATTTACATAGGAACGTTTGCATTAGAAATTGACTATTGTGTTCACTGACATGTATATAAATGGACTGCTTGTTGAACCAAAAATGCTCAGCATTCGTTCATGATTCGTTCATCATCGAGTCAGTGTGGTATAGCCAAAGTGACAACATATCGGAATTCGTAATTTGCAAATAATTATTCACATACACAGTTTTGCCTTTTGCCGACGGCATTCACGCAGTTCACATTGCTCGTGTGCCCGTGTAGATGTGTAAGCTAATGTGTGACATTCTAATACAGACACATTTATTCTTAGTGTATAGTAAAGTGATAGAGACACATACTATTAAATCATCTAAAGTGTTAAGTGTTGGGATGGTGATATAGACACATACAATTATAAGTTAGTGATAACTAAACATATTTCGATAATAAAGGACACCTGTCTCGTGTTATAATGAGTGAAATAAATCTCGGGTTTGAAGCCGAAAAAAGGGCACTTATGGCCGCTATTGAAAACAGCTGAAAAAGGTTGTACAGTAAGTACGAATTAGGCCTCCCGGAGGTCACTGTTCCGGAAGGAACAAGAAATTTGCTCGACGACAATAACGCGTCACTGCCTGAAGTAACCGAAGAAACAACCAGCGATGTGGATATGTCCAATGACTCAACCGAGCCATCTTCATTGAGTTTGGTTTCGTCTGAGGATGAAAACAATTATACTGTTGGGGGAAACAACAAACGAAGAGCAAAGAGTAGCCCAGAGACGTCTCCTCAATCGTCCGTAACTCCAGCCAAGAAGAAGACATCAAGGTCAGAGCTACAATCACCTAGGGTGCAAAACACGGGTGGTTTCTTCCAAATTCTGGGTAATCGAGAGGACTTCGAGATACAGCCCAAAGCTACTAAGGCTCACGTTGAAAAGGCAGTGAGACCTCCTCCGATCGTCTGTCATAACTTGAATGTTAAAGCATTCAATTGCGAGCTTGATAAGCTCGCTATAAGGCCAAAGTTTTTCATCAAGACTGCAAAGGGCACCAAGTGCATTATCAAGCCAATTAGCCAAGACGACCATAAGGCGCTGTTCACTATAATCAGGGACATTGGAGTACAGAGTTAGACGTTTACGCCTAAGTGTGACAGGACGACGACACTTCTGCTGAGAGGAGTTCAGCATACATACCGTGCAGAGGATGTGAAGGCAGCACTTGTGGAAAAACTGCGTGGATTCAAAATTAACTCTGTGACGCATTTTAAAACGCCCAGGAGCAAGGAATCGAGTTCCTTCGTAATTAATTTCGGAGGTAATTACGATATCAAATTCATTATGGCGACAAATCGCCTTCTGAACCAGATCGTTTACTGGGAAAAATACCGTGCTTCTGGAATTTCCCAGTGCAAGCGTTGCCAGGCTTTCGGCCATGTAGCGAGGAACTGCGCGGTCGACTACAGATGCGTGAAGTGTAAAAATGTACACTTACCAGGACAATGCGAGCGGATAAACGAGAAGGAAGGTGCCCCATACTGCGTCAATTGTAAGGCTGAAAGACATCCAGCCAGCTACAGAGGTTGCCCCAAGTACAAGGAGGTACCACAACAACGTGCCAAGAAGACTGAAGAGCGTCGCCAACGTGAAGACTTCGTGAAGGAAGCCACAAGGAACTACGTGCAGCCAGGTAAATCTTTCGCCCAGGTAATCTCTAAAAATACGTTCAATAATAACAATTCTGTTAAACCCACAGCTCCAAAGCCACAAGTAGCACCTAGGTCTGCCACCAAGGCAGCTCCTAGAAAACTCAGAGTGACAGAAATTGACGATTTCTGCACCAAAGAAGCCAAGTCTCTATTTGGCTGCGACCTTTTCGCCCTTATGGGCAAAATCAATAATTTCCTTCCTAAATACAGGAAGCTCTCTTTTATTACGGAAAAACAAGCAGCTTACCTTCAATTTGCATTTGGACTATGTCTAGGCAATTAAGTAAGCGGAAAATCATGTCACTTAACTGCAATTCGCTGGTAAAGCACAGTAAAGAGCAGCACTAAATCTCTTCCTCATTGAACACAAACCCACGTTTATGTTCCTCTCTGAAACTCTCCTCTCTGAGAGACATAAGTTAGCTTTTGAATACTACAACTTCGTCCGCCAGGACAAATCTGAGACCACCCTAGGCACTGCCCTTCTTATTAAGGAAAACCTTAAATTCGAAGAGGTGAAAATAAGTAACCTTTCAAATATGGAATGTACTGCTGTCAAGTTAGAGCTTCGTGACAACGAATCTCTTCTCTTAATCGCCCTATATAATAGATGCCACGCCACAGAAGCTGATATCCAGAATAACATGAACAGCATTGTCCGAATCTCGGAGAATTTCACTTACACGGTGCTTGGTGGTGATTTCAACGCCGTTGTGGAATGACTCTGTCGTAAGTCCGTCAGGCAAGGCAGTACATGACTGGCTTCTCTTTAACACCACCCATGATTTCGTCGTCGTCTCGCAGGATACTCCGACCTTCCCGCGATCTGGGTCAACTCTTGATTTCTATATCGCCACCTCTAATCTTATTAATCTCCTTCCCCAATTCTCAAATTACGTTTGCACAGCTCATATGGCTGAATCTGATCACATGGCAGTTGAACTCTCAATCACCCCCAGCGAACCCTTAAATATTTTGTCTACAGACCCTTAAGCCTCAACCTCACTCAAAGACGTTGACTGGCAACAATTTCAAGACAGGCTCTCTCAATTCCTCGCAGGAAATCTCCCTGACTCGCAACGGAATCTCACGAACTTGGAAATTGACTTCCACATTGACTTCCTCAACAACGCCATTGAAAGAAATGTCGCCTTCTTTTCCAGTGTAGTGCCGAGCAAACACTACAAATACAAAAATCTTCCGCCTCAACTGCAAAAACTATATAAATATAGGCAGAAACTTCGAAAAATACTTAACCGTATTTTTCACCGAACCCTGAATAGCCATAACCCAGCCTACAGAACCGTGTTATCACAAATTAATTGCTTGTCAACTATTATTGAGGAACAAATGAAAATGTTTCTCGATCAAGAGTTTAGGAAGAAATTGGCCTCCATTCAACCCGGTCCACACTGCTTTCAGGATATAAATAGGATCTGCAACAGGAAAGCAAAACTCCCCAAAACCATCTTAAGTGGCTCGAACGCTTACAACCTTCCCCACGAAAAATGCAACGCCTTCGCGGAATATTTCCAATCTACTTTCAAAGACAACTCATCTCTAAGCGATGCAAATTTTAGGACCACTGTAGACTCGACCGTTGATGACTTTACTGCTCAGGCAGTGGGATCCTCCGCCACAATCATTAATTCCTCAAACTCGTCCTTAAATCCGGATGATTTAAGCATCTTTTCAAATCCTGCTCACGTTTTCGCCCTAATTAGGACTATCAGAGGCAAAAAGTCCTCCGGCCCAGATAACATTTCCAACAAAGTTATCAAAAAATTCCCACCTGTCGCCATAGAATTTCTGACAATTATCTTCAATAATTGCCTTAATAATTCATACTTTCCGGATATCTGGAAAACCGCTCGCATAGTTCCAATCCCCAAAAAGGAAGCTCGAAAAACCTTAACGGATTCCGGCCAATTTCTCTTCTGTCCAACCTGGCAAACTTTTCGAAAAAATAGTCCGCCAACACACAGAAAATACCTGCCTCGACCTAAATATCAGGCAAGATACCCAATTCGGCTTCAAGCCCCAGCACTCCACTTTTCACGTTTTGCTCAAATTCCTCTCTGATTCTACAAACGCCCTCAACAAAAGGGAGCAGACAGTAGGCTGCTTCCTTGATGTAGGGAAAGCGTTTGACTCAGTCTGGACAAAGGGGCTAATATTCAAAATCATAAACCTCGAGTTCCCGCCTTATCACCCGGGTTATATATAGCTTTCTGTCATCTCGGAATTTCTACATAGAAATTGAGAATGTCAAATCTAAGGCAACATCAGTCAGTGCTGGTGTCCCCCAAGGTTCGGTCCTCGGACCAACTCTCTTCAATCTTTTCACCTATGATCAGCCTGCCAATGATTCAAATTCCACCACACTACTTTATGCTGATGACTCCTTGACGTACGCCCACTCCATGTCATCCAATTTCGCTGCTACGAAAGTGGAGCGGCATGTCCTCAAACTTGACGAGTTCTACAGAAAGTGGGGCATCAAAATAAACCTTAACAAATCTGAAATAATTTGCATCCGAAATCCCTTCACAAGGGGAGACCCAACCTCGCCACACGTGCCAACAACATCGAAATCGAAGTCAATAACGAAAAGCTTCAACCTTCAAAGAACACTAAGTACCTTGGTGCCTCTTTCAATAATTAGTTAAAATTCAACATTCACGCTACTTTCCCAACACCTTTTTGTATGACAGTGCAAACATCACTCCAATCGAGGACTATCTCCTTTCTCTCGCGGTCAAACAACTTGAGAAGATCTCTCAACATCCTAACCCCCTCATTAGCCAGCTTTCAACGCAACTTCAAGTAGAAAGCTACCACTACTTATCACCTATCCACCTAATCAACTCGGAAACGAGAAACATTTATTACCTGGGCGAAAGATTTACTTTCTTCACTAGTGCAGGAAGCCACCATCGTGGATAGGAGAACATCCAGGCATCTCGATCATCGTGGGATTTATCAACGCTGGACCATTCCGGACTTTCGGGATATTTCTCACAATTTTGGAAGAAACGCCAGTCTTCAACTTACAACAAGTTAGAGAAATGTCTAACATTCCACAACTTCCCACTACCATCCAATTTCCCTATTCCTCTAAATTCCAAAATTATCAACTAACAGTCAAGAACACAGCTTGCCGTCGCGCAACAGGCTGTTATGATTTCGACATCGTGTAACCTTAAGTTAATATATATTCGAACAATTAAAGTGTAAAGTGAATCAAAGACAAAAGGTAATTCTAGGCCAAAATCAAAGCCTGTACGTAACATTTTCAAATATCCCGGGATATCGGTTCGGTAATAAATTCGCCATAATTCGTTTTATTTCGTTAATCGCGTGTGAAGAACACTTGACTTGACTTGACTTGAATTGAACCAAAAATGCATGAAAGCAAATGGCACCACTTTCATATTCCTGTCTCTTTCCATGAGAGCATACTTTCCCACTGAACTCTAACGATTAGGAACGAGAAATTGCTTGTAAAAGTCCTTGTAAAAAATACTTTCTTCGACTCATAATTAAAATTTAACGATACAAATAGTCCCAAATACTTTTGTGGTAAGTTCGGAAAATCCCACGGACATGCATATAAGTAAATTCGCAAATAATTTAAATATAGCGCCAATTTACGACAGTTGGTAGCATTGACAGTGAGAGTGAAATCAAAATTGGTGCCACATTAAACAAGAGATTAAGCTCCATTTATATATATGTCAGTGATTGTGTTAGTTAAAACTGTTGAAAGAGAATGTATATGTATAGTCTTTTTTTTCTTAAGGTCGTGACCAAAACCCTCGAGAATACTTCACAAGCCATGAAACAGACTCCCCCCTACCCATGCGCGGCCAACGTAGTCCTTACATTCTAAAATATTTGCAGTGTTATTATGTAAAAGTGACAAAAGTTTGATTTGAATAGCTCCTCCGCCCTAAACTACTATTCATACAGAAAAATGGCGTTTTGTTAATCTTAAGATTGCTTTCTTATCTTCCGAACTGTAATAACATTTTCATACCTTTCCTAACAAAATTATTTAAAAAAAATTATCTTAACCAAATGACTACGATTCCTCAAACAAAAATTCTCAGCTGAGTAATCACTGTAATATCGCTGTGCCGTCATGGCATGGCGTGGGATGATGATATGGAGTGTAGCTGCCTACAGATTCGGCCTACGGCTGGACATACACACATGCAATTATCACTCAGCTGAGAGCTATTGAGCGTAAAATGGTAAGGTTAATAGGAGTAAGGTATATAGGACGTGTAGCCTTTGGGAAGGTAAGGAACCAAGCTTTAAATTAATACCAGACTATTTTCCTTTATGGATAGTAGTTTAGGCTCTATAGCATATCTAAAGTCAATGTTTTGCACTTTTCCATATGTATCAATATAGAACATTTTTGAAAACGGACTACGCGCATACACATATAGGTTTCTGTTTCATGGCTTGGGAACAATAACATATAATAAGAATGGACTGAGCGTTCTTGCTTCAAAAATGGCACAAATATTGAACAGGCTGTGAAAACCCTTTATTTCGTACAATTGCACACCAATTCATAATTTAATATTATTTGTCGATTGGAAACACTAAAGATGTTATAAAATAGTATTGCATTAAATTAAAATTATTTAGAAAGTTAAACTTGTTTTAATGAACCCAAAAACTGATTTGTAATATTACTGAAAAATGTGCTCCTTTGCAGATTTCTTGTCAAATTTCCTTGAGCGATAGACGTATAAAAACAATATATTTGTCTGAATTTTTATGTCAATTCCAATGCATTCCAGTTAATACAGCCGTACTGTTTCCAAGATTGGTTACAGTTCAGTGTACATTTTGAGCTTGAAAGAGACAATTAGATTTTAGCAAAAATGTGTGCCATTTTTAACTGTAGGAATTAGGTAGGATGGCTCAGTCCATTCTTATTATATGTCAGTGGCTTGACACAGTTTTCCGTGATTTTAAATGCTGAAGTGAGCTCGTAATAAAAAATTACAAACACGCTTTTTGTTTTTAGAGCTTGCATATGGCTGGTTTTATTGCTGTGCATACAGGTATATAGAACTTGTTATTGTTGTTCCGCGCTAATTTATTGATTTTGATTAAAAGTGTTCGGGTTTAATTACTAAAATAGTTTTAAACTCTTCATCAGATCACTCTGAGTTTCAGTAATTATTAGTTTTCTATTTGAAGCCGGAATACTCGTCTTATTTGCATTTCTAAGTTCTGCGGGTGAACCCGTATATGTATGTGTGAGAGCACGCCGATTGCCGCCTGTAGCCGTTAGCTATTTTGTGAAGCATATAATTAAATCACAACACATCTGATTAGCCCAGTGATAATCGCATAAAATAATTCCCACGTCGCATCGTGATTAGTCCAGCGCTAATCACATAAAATATTTCTCACGTCGCATCGTATTCATTCTGAGGGAATTCATATTTCACCGGAAAATTCTACCATGCGAACTCCAGACGCTGCAGTTTTTGCACGGGCATGTACTTACGTACCTATCACCACCTGTATGTATGTACCTATCTCGTGCTACTCACCTTTCTTGTGAGAATTTTACATTCTCACAATATATGGTATATTGTGAACTAAGCACTTTTTTGGTAATTCTTAATTTTATTTCCCAGACTAAATTTTGTATAAATAGGATAATAAAATGTACATATTTTACTTTTTAATAAACAATCAACCAGTAAAGAAGGCTTTTTTACTGAACATTTTGGTGACCCTGACGTGATGTATTGAATGTTTCAATACTTCACTACCAAGTCTTATCATCTATAAAAAACAATAAGCTCTCTAGTGATTACTACAAGAGACAACAGCAGCGCAGCGGTACCACTTACCTACATATACAAAGGCAAAGGGTTCCAGTGTTTACTACGCGGTAGCAGCATCTTTTGATTGCGGGCTAGCAGTTACACTAAGAAGAACAGCCGTACATAGGCAACCCCCGGCAATATATTTTGGACAGAACAGCAGTGTTAAAGTCAGAAGCAAATCAACATGCAAAAACTAACCGCAGCACAGTCAGGAATTGGCAAGGAAATTTCTCAACTGCTTGAGAATTTCAGGAAGGAAAGCATTGGGCGGAGAACTATAGAAAACATGAAAGGCTACGAAGGAAGGCTCAATGACTTATGGACTAAGTTTTGCGAGAATCACGACGAAATAGTTGAAAGTGAGGACTGCAACAAAGAGCACTCTTACTTTGTGAAAAACTACTTTAATCAAGTAGAGAAGGTCTACAATGAATTCTTGCAAAGATTGAGTGAGCGACTCGAGGTATCGACAGCCACATCATCACATACAGACGATCCCGAGTACCAGGACGAATTAGTGCCACTGACTGGAAGCCTGAAAATGAGAAAACAAGTGAAGGCCACCATTGCTGCGCTAGAGCGAATCATCAAGGTAATTGAACGCGAACATGCAAATCCACATCCAAGGGCATACTACACACAAAAACTGAGGTCCATCAATCAATATTGGGACACCATAGCCTCCTTACATGGGCAAATAATGGCAGAACTTGATGATGACTCCTACGATATTCACGAATATACGAAGATTGAAGATCATTTCCAAGAAACAGCAACAAGGCTACAAGGAAAGCTTGACGAACAATCAGTGACCACGATAAATGGAAACGTTAAACTCCCAAAGTTAACACTTCCAATCTTTGACGGAAACTACACAAAATGGGGGCAGTTCAAAGACTTGTACAGTCAACTCATTCACAACAGGCCTCTGGGTGGGGCCGAAAAATTATACTACTTGAAGGCAAATCTGACAGGTGAACCCAGCGGACTAATAAAACATTTACAAGCTACTGACGATAACTACTCAGTAGCTTGGAAGTTACTCTTAGAGAGGTATGACAATCCGAGGGCTATAGTAACAGTAATTCTCAATCAGTTACTATATCAAGCTGCTCTCACAACCGAATCAGGCTCGGGAATCAAAAGATTGCATGACACTAGCAAGGAATGTCTACTAGCATTGGAGAACACTGCCATCGAGATCAAGTGGAATCCCATACTGCTTCATTTACTCACTCAGAAGCTCGATAGGGAATCCAGGAGATTATATGAGCAGTCACTTAAAGCACCGCACGAATTGCAGACAATGGACGATTTCTTCAAATTCATGGAAACAAGGTTTCAGATGCTTGAAGTAATCCAGACGAAGGAAGAACGCAAGCGGGTATCTACGTTGACGGCATCATCCCAGGCATTGAAGTGCGCAGTATGCAAGGCAGATCATGGAGTTTTTAGGTGCCCAAAATGCCTCTATGCAACATTAGATAATCGGATTCAGCTCATCAGGCAGTTCAAATTGTGCCCCAATTGCCTAAAGCTAGACCATACAGTACACGATTGCACATCAAGAGGCTGTATGAAATGTGGCAAACGCCACAACACATTAATACACAACTCTCGTCAATCAGAGAAGCCAAGAAACCTTATTCAAGCGAAATCACGACAAGGCATCGTTCGTCGGAGCACAGACTTAGCACCAATGAACTATCAACAAGTGACCAGAGGCAGTTCAGGAGCTACCAGACAACTTGACTCCACTTCTCAGTTCCAGGAGATTAGTCGTTCTACTCCATCTGAGACAACAAACTCACAAATATCTAGCTTACAGGCGTCAACACGCTCGCAGATTCTATTAGCAACAGCAATAATCAAGGTCATTAATGCCTCAGGAGTCCCGGTCAACTGTAGGGTACTCTTGGACTCGGGCTCACAGCTCCACTTTATCTGCGAACGACTCGTACAGGCTCTGGGACTACCACGCAGCAAAACTTCACTGCCGATTAGAGGTGTTGGTGTAATCGCAACAACTGCTAAGTACGAAACCACTCTCACGATACATTCAAGAGTGAAGAGCTTTTCAGCAGTCATCAATGCTGTTATCTTAAAAACTATCAGCGAACACCAACCGTCACAATACATCAAAGCATCGAACTGGGATATTCCAACTAGCATCCAGCTAGCAGACCCCGCGTTCTATAAACCTCAGGCCATCGACATGTTATTGGGAGCTGAATTATTCTTTCAACTCTTGCAAGAAGGTCAAATAAGACTACGCAACTTGCCACTGCTTCAAAATACCCACTTTGGATGGATTCTTGCAGGAAAGGTGCCAACTCAAGCTGGCTGCACTCAAAGCTGTCACATCGCAACACAACCCTCAGTTTCAGCACTGGACAAACAGTTGTAACAATTTTGGGAGTTGGAGCATCACGATTCACCATCCAAGTACAAGTCAAGAGAAGAACTCCTCTGTGAGGAGCATTTCCAAAATACCTTCCAATGATCCGCGTCAGGACAATATATCGTCAAACTATCCTTTCGTGAGCTACCAACTACTTTGGGGTCGTCCCTGGAAATTGCTTCAAAGCGCTTCTATGCATTAGAAAGAAAACTGGAGAGAAATGCCGATCTCAAAAGGCAATATCATGATTTCATGACAGAATACCAAGAATTCGGCCACATGCAACCGATAGCAAAGGAAGCCATTCCTACCGATCATTACTACATGCCCCATCACTGTGTAGCAAAGGCAGATACCAACAAGCCCAAGTTCCGTGTAGTATTTGATGCCTCAGCGAAAACATCATCCGGAAGATCCCTCAATGATATCTTGATGGTTGGTCCCACCGTTCAGCCAGATCTTTTCACCAACATAACAAAATTCAGAATGTACAAGTACGCAATGACAGCAGACATCTGCAAAATGTATCGGCAGATCAATGTCCACCCAAACGACAGAAAGTACCAACTAATTTTATGGAGAGATGACAGAGAGAAGCCTCTGCAAACATACCAGCTAAACACCGTAACTTACGGAACAGCCGCCGCTCCATTCCTCGCGACGAGATGCCTGAATCAATTAGCCTTAGCAGAATACGATACATTTCCCGAAGCTGCAAATATGATTTTAGGAAATACCTATGTCGACGACATCCTGACAGGAGCTGACTCTAAACAAAGCATGCTCAAATTAAAGAACGACCTAACAGAGCTCCTGAAAGGCGGCGGTTTCGAATTAAGGAAATTTTGTGCTAACCACCCAGATACCTTACGAAATATACCAGAAGATCACAAAGAGAAGATGCTACTCATTGACAATGGCGAAGTAACGAAAACTCTCGGATTAATCTGGCAACCAAAGGAAGACAGTTTTCAGTATCAAGCAACTGAAGCTGAAACACAAGGACTTACCAAACGCACAGTGTTATCCGAACTAGCCCGTATTTTCGATCCTCTTGGGTTAATAGGACCAGTAACTGTATTAGGAAAGCTATTTCTACAAGACCTCTGGAAGGCCAAATGCTCGTGGGACGAAGAACTACCCGCAGTTCACAAAAATAAATGGATGAAATTTAAGAAGAGTCTACCAGGATTACGAGCAATAAAAATTCCAAGACACGTACTATTTTCAAACTCAGTCAACATCCAATTACACGCCTTTTCAGACTCCAGTGAGTCCGCCTATGGGGCTTGCTGCTACCTCAGATCAATGAATACGCAAGGAGAAATCAGAGTAAGACTGTTATGCGCCAAGTCACGACTAGCACCAGTAAAGGCTACTACGCTTGCAAGATTGGAACTATGTGCCGCGCTACTCATGACAGAATTAGTGGAAAGAGTATCTAAATGCATGCAAATAAACCCTTCAAGAATTGTGTATCATACTGACTCTACCATTGTACTCGCCTGGATCTCATCACCGTCTTATACGTGGAGTACCTTCATAGCACATCGGGTTGAAAAAATACAACAATTGACTCAGCCACAGCAATGGAGACACATTGAAGGAACACAAAATCCAGCTGACATAATCTCCCGTGGAATGTTCCCGGATGCCCTCAGCCAATCAACTATGTGGTTCAAAGGTCCAAGGCATCTATCTGAACCTGAAGAAAAATGGCCCACATTTGCCTTCAAAATACCAGACGAGATTCCAGAAGCCAAACCAAAAAAATCCGTCTTCACAGCCATAGAACGAGTCAAACATGTTGATCTAGTCACACCTGTGAATCATTGTAACTCATTTTTAAAATTACAGAGAATCTTTGCATACTGTTTCAGATTCTTTCAAAATTGCAAATCTCCCAAGGGATCGAGGAAGATGGGCGAAGTATCTATTGCAGAGCTAGACATTGCCTTGAACGGAATTATAAAAAATATTCAACGCACAGCATTCCAGCACGAATACTCATCATTAAAGAAAGGGGAAGCACTTGATACTCACCATTCTATTCAACATTTAACGCCGTTTGTAGACGCCTCTACAGGAATCATAAAGGTCGGCGGACGGCTGAAAAATTCAAAACTCAGCCAAGAGGCCAAGAACCAGATTCTTCTGCCCAAGGACCACAAACTGAGTGAACTTCTATTCAATTATCTACACAACCAACATATGCACGCAGCACCTCAAGCACTAACTGCAATCGCGAGGCAGAAATACTGGGTCATAGACGCTAGAAGGTTGGCGCGCCACACTGTCCATAGATGTATCCGTTGCTTCAGATGTAAGCCGAAGCCCGTTGATCAAATGATGGGAGACCTACCTGTGGAACGTGTGACGCCAACAAGACCCTTTCACACCACAGGAGTCGACTTTTGTGGACCCATCATGATTCATTACAAACTACGAGGAAAGGCACCTACAAAGGCGTATATAGCTGTCTTTGTATGCTTCACTACAAAGGCTGTCCATTTAGAATTGGTCAGTGATCTGAGTGCCGAAGCTTTCCTTAACGCTCTAAAAAGATATATTGCCCGGAGAGGTCTGTGTGCTACTATCTTTTGCGACAACGCAACGAACTTCCTAGGAGCACGAACACATTTAAAGGAACTAAAGGACATGCTCCTGTCGCAGGATTTACAGTCATCACTCGCATAATTATGCATTAAAAATCACATTGAGTGGAAGCCCATACCACCACGATCGCCTCACTTCGGAGGACTGTGGGAAGCGGCAGTGAAATCCGCCAAGAATCACTTGATTCGCCATACGGGAAATGCCAATTTGACATACGAGGGATTACAGACAGTAATTGTCCAGATAGAGGCCATCCTTAATTCCAGGCCAATAACACCCATGTCTTCAGATCCCAATGACCTCGAGGCACTAACCCCAGGACACTTCTTGACGGGAAGCCCCTTGACAGCATGCGCCGAAACTGATGTCGCTGAAAGAAACATCGACAAATTAAGAAGATTTCGCCGTATTCAACATATTCAACAAACATTTTGGCAGCGCTGGTCGGCTGAATACCTACAGGAGCTACAAACGCGGAACAAATGGAGGAGTATAAAGCCAAACGTAAAACCTGGAACTTTAGTCGTGATAAGAGAGGCGAACTTACCACCATTGAAATGGTCGCTAGGCCGCGTCATAGAAACTTTCGACGGCGCCGACAAACTTACTAGAGTTGTTAGTGTCAAAACCCCCTCTGGAATTTTTAAACGGACCATTCATAACCTCTGTCCCTTGCCGGAGGAGCAATATAGACCAGAAGATCTCAACGGGAATGCCAGTGGCAGCAACCTCAAGAACGACTCCAAATCAGTCGAGGGAACGCTACCGAAAACATCCTTTCTAACCTTTAATCAGTCTCCAGGACCATCTCACAAGGACGTAGAAGGAGAGCCACCAGCAAAGAGGATGAAACACAAACGACCCTATCACCCGCTGCGAGGAAGGTTCTTGCCAATCAATTCTAATTGGAAGAATTCACCATTTATGGAAAATTTCAAGAAAAATCCCACTAACGCTACAGAGACGAATAGAAGCCCCACGGAAAGATCATCAGCGGCTTTAAAATTGCTCATGCTAACCTCACTTATAATGCCAGCCTTCGGAAGCCCGCTAAGGGAGCCGGCCGAAGTAACACCATTCTCAAGTAATCCAGGAATATTCTTTGAGTCACTAGGACATGCACATCTAATAAACAGCCAGTGGACCATTCTTGCATACTACAATCTAGATAATTACTGGAGCGAACTAGCGGGAATCCGAAAATGCATTGGAGAAATAAGCAAGTTATGCATACAACAACACTCAGAAGAGACCACTGTTTGGAAATACTTTCCCAATTTCAACATCAACTCACGCAAATTGAAGAAGCCAATGAAATTCTCCACAAACAAGGCGGCCGAGACCGAGTTCCACATAAAAGGTCACCTCTTGACTTAATAGGTAACGTTGCGAACAAACTATTTGGCATCCTGGACTCGTCCTACGCCAAGTACATTGAAGAAGAAATCGAAAAAACAAGAAGCAACGAGGGTTACTTAATGCAGCTAGCAAAAAACCAAACATCAGTTTTAGAAACTACAACCAATATCATGAAACGTCAAGAGGAATCAATTGAAGAACAATTCAAGGCAATTCAAGACCATATACTTGCATTCAGTAAGTTTGTTGATGACGTTCAGCTAGAGCAGCAAGCTACGCAAGCTTTCAGTGCCTTATCGCTGCTAACCACACTAGTTCTTCAAAACTACCACAGAGCTCAAAATGCTTTATTAGACGTCATAACAGATATTCACCACAACAAGATCAGCCCATTATTAATTACCCCGATGCAACTCCGAGACCAGTTGACTTTAATAAAGGACCATATTCCATCAACTCTAACTATTCCAGGAAATATCAAGGATGGCGTGCTACTCCTTTACAACCTAATGACAGTTGGAACCAGGATAGGAGAATCATACATTTTATTTGACATACGGATTCCACTCGTCCTGGATGAATACTTTCAGTTATTCAAGATGATACCTGTTCCCATTCAACAAGGAGACAAACTCCTATTAATCAAGCCATCATCAGATTATCTCATCGTGAGTCTTCCCAGGGAGAGATATTACCCACTATCTCAAGCAGAGTTAAACAAATGTCAACACTTAAGAGAAGATCAGTATCTATGTGACCAGAATCATCCCATTTTCAATCTAAAGGCCAACGTCAGCCAGTGCGAAATGGAGCTGCTTAACCACAGACAAACACTCTCTTCCAACTGCCACCTTCGCAGCTCAAATCGATCAAATCTTTGGATACAGCTACATACTCCAAACAGTTGGCTCTACCATCTCGACAGTGAAACCACATTCAACATTGTATGTGGAACAGCAGTAACAACTAAGACTCTACAGAAAAATGGAATTCTAAAACTTCGACCAGATTGTTCAATCAAACAGACCTCTATGGCGATTACTGGTCACGGGCGTTATCAAAGCAAGACCATATCAGCATTTATTCCACGCATAAATTTAACTCTATCCTTGGATGAAGACCCGCATTCAGCAAAAAGAGGGCACCCATACATTTCTTCAGAGCTTCATCTAAAATCCAACGATCATGAAATAGATGTGTTGACCAACAAGGTTAAGGATCTCAAGCAGTACTCGAAAGCATTGCCCCAGGGACTATCGCATCACGACATACATCATTACACCATCAGTTACATGCTTCTAGCAGCTCTTATGATCGGATGCACCTATTGGATGTTTACCAAATGGAACCACGGGGTTTGCTCCAGGAAAATGCCACCACATTGCTATTCTATACCTCCAGTACCCGCAAGACGGAGCCAGCCGGATAACAATGAAGATTTTGTGTTGCGCAGCAACCCAAGGGGGCAGGATGATTAGCCCAGTGCTAATCGCATAAAATAATTCCCACGTCGCATCGTGATTAGTCCAGCGCTAATCACATAAAATATTTCTCACGTCGCATCGAATTCATTCTGAGGGAATTCATATTTCACCGGAAAATTCTACCATGCGAACTCCAGACGCTACAGTTTTTTCACGGGCATGTACTTACGTACCTATCACCACCTGTATGTATGTACCTATCTCGTGCTACTCACCTTTCTTGCGAGAATTTTACATTCTCACAATATATGGTATATTGTGAACTAAGCACTTTTTTGGTATTTCTTAATTTTATTTCCCAGACTAAATTTTGTATAAATAGGATAATAAAATGTACATATTTTACTTTTTAATAAACCATCAACCAGTAAAGAAAGCTTTTTTACTGAACAACATCATCTATATGAATAAATAAGGGAACCCTGTATATTTGTGATATATCTAGGAGTTTCGGCGAGGAAGTCTCAACTCCACTGGGAGTTCTTGTACAATAAATGGGTTGCTTGTCTCAGATTCAACTCATCTATACGAAAGGATTTTGTGTACTTATCTAAGTACTACGGGCGAGTCCCAAAGGTGTATTTGTGAGGACGCCGTTTGGAGTCATTAGCCATTTGAAATTCATAAACCGCTCATTTCAATAAGGAAACCTCATCTCAACAATGTTTGACCTGCAAGTCAAAAAGGAGCGCATTAATATTGTTGCAAAGCAGTGCTAGTGTTCAGCGCACTATTGAGCAGCTTCGGCTCTTTACATTGGACTGGGACTTCCCTGCGCTTACATTGGACATCCCAACGTCGTAGATCTGGTGCATTTGATTTACTGGAGCATTTGTTCTCGCAACTCCACATTCAGCATAGTATTCACTGGAGAATTGTGCAGCTGTCTTTGGCAACTGACCGGACTGCACTGTATGTGCAAAGATTCGGAAACTCAATACACTATTGCCTAAAGTTTTTCATCATCCAGCAGTAAGATATAATTGGCAGTTGACTTGCTCCGGTTAGACCCGTGTCTTGAGGCGTATACCACTGGATCACGCTGATTGTACTTTTATTCTGTGTGACAGGTTCACTTACTAAATCTTCTTATATCCTTAGTTTTTAATCATTTGATTATTTTGTATTTAACATTGTATTTACTTATTATATTCTTAGTTTTTAGTCATTAGAATATTTAGTATTTAGCAATATGTTTACTTACCGTATTCTTAGCTTTTAGTCCTTTGAATATTTAGTATTTAGCGATATATTTACTTACTATATTTCTGCCATAATATTCCTTAGTGTTAGATATATTATTCCTTAGTGCTATAACTGTTTACTTTTACTTTATATTCAGTAGCGTTAATGCACAGTTGGTTCAATGGTTGCTGGCTCGAACTCCGGGATCACTTAGTGTCTTATGCTTGGTAACGCTGACGCAGTGATAAATCGACGTTGGTTTGCTCGAATCTCGTGAGCTACATTCATACTCTATAGCAGTATTTACATTCTGCAACTCTATGCTAATCGTTAACTGTTACTCCACTTTTTAGCCTGATCTGTGTGATAGCTGTCGTAACAAGTTATATTAATTTCATGTGAAGACATTAGAGTCCTAGCTCTTCGAGCGGTACTTGGAATCCGCTTGGCTGATCAGGAATGCCTGGTCTTCAAGCCCGGCTTACAGGTCCTTTGACTGGCTCAGCAATTAAGACTAGGCGTTCATCCAGGCTGGCTAGCGCTGCGGTCAGGAAGACTCCCTCTAAAAAGAAGGCTAAAACACGAAATCCTAAGAATAGTTCAAGTAGTATCAGTCCGCAAAATGACATTAAACTAAACAATAGTAGCGTGAATAGTAAAATCAAGCCGAAGAATATCCCGTGCGGCACCTGCAGCAACAAGGGCGACCCCCCCAGGAAGTATCATAGAGAGAGAAAAGTTGAGTGGATACCGTGCCGGTGCTGCAGTAAGTGGCACCACGTGGTGTGTGGAGGCATCCCTTACGACACGTTTTATGCGTGTTATAAACAGTATAAAGACCTCGCTTGGGTCTGTCGCTTTTGCATTTCGCGTGCTATGGTACACTCTCCATTAGCCCAAACCAGTGAAGCCGTGCTGCCTGTGGCTGATTCCAAGAGTACATTAGCTCTTAACTCAGTACATGTATGTGGCTCCTCTTCAGATAATAAATCTTCGTCGTATTGCTACCCTGATAATCTCACGTTATCTGCGGACAATAACTCTTGCATCCTAGGTGGAAATTCTACAGCATCAGCTGCGAATCTGCTCCCGATTTCGTTCGATCACTTGGCTTCACCAGTTTATTCTGTCATCAAGTCTCAGGAATCCAGCTTCGAGTCGCTGATTTCACCAGTTTATTCTGTCATTAAGTCTCATGAATCCAGTCTTGAGTCTGTTCCAACTGGAAACTACTCGATTAATACTAGCAAGGATAAGTCTAGTGAGAGCAATATAGTTGGCGGAAACAATATAATTGACATTAATAAGGACAATAATAATTCTCCTAGTTCAGTTGTCGGGGATCGGCCAATGGTGTGTCCCTTGCTGTCTGCTAGTGCACCGGTCTTTAGTCCAAGTGCAATTTCTAACTCTATAAATTTATGTGAACATGGTCAGTGTTCTTCGCCAATTACTTCAACGATTCAACTACCCTCTAACAGTTCAGAATTGGATATTAAGGCACAGCTCCAGCTTCTGACTGAAAGAGTTGATGCGATTACCTCTACAGCTCCAAAAGGTGGCGATAACCCAATTGATTTTGGCTTGCTATCGCGCATCTATGAAAAAAAAGAACGCTGGTGATAAGTAATCTTCCCAGTGCTTTGACATGCAGTTGGGTCAGGGATTTCTTGCTACCAGCACTATGTGCTAGTGTTAACCTGGGTGACTCCTTTTGTGAGAAGATTGAACGTATCTCACCTTTCCAGCCCAAACCTGGTGTGCAAAGTTCAACATTACCCAAAGTCTTCATAAAATTCTACAATGAAGAGGACTGCTCTACATTCTTCCGAGCGTACCTCAAGCTACTCAAATCCAGTCCACTCACACTAAGTTCCATTGACCTGGGGGGAATTAACTCCAGAATCTATATCAACGAGGATCTTTTGCCTCAAGACCTCTATCTTCTTCATTCTGCTCTGCGTCTTAAGAGGTAAAAACGTGTGGAAAACGTGTATACCCGAAACAGAGTGGTGTATATCGTACGCAGATCAGTGGACTGTGCAACCAACTTTCGTTCAGATCGCTTCTCGACTGAACTAGCTCAGCATCTCTCCCAAGTCTCCGTCCTCCATAGCTCTCTGACAACCCCCAGCGATGTCTAACATCACTATGGGTCCGCACCATAATATTTCAACACAATCTAACTTATCACATTTCCTACCGCCGAATAATTTTAATGTTGTATCGTTTAATGCAAGATCTACCACTAAAAACATTACTAACATCAGGCACTTGGTGGAGCTTGGGAAGGTTGGTGTTCTCCTGGTTTGCGAGACCTGGACCAAGAAGTACCACTCATCTCGAATGATTGGCATCCCTGCTTATAGGGTGCACAGACTTGACAGGACCACTAATAAGGGTGGTGGGGTTGCTGTCTATGTAGTTGACAGTATGAAATCGCGAGTCTCTTTTCGGCACATTGATAACAGCTGGGAGATTCTAGCTGTCCGCGTCTCTGGATGCGATGGCAGAATTGAGCCGGTCACATTGGTTTCAGTTTATAGGTGTGCTGCGACATTCACGGACAACAATCTCACTGTCTTGTCTGGTATTCTTGAGAATATATCTTGTCATTCTTCTCGCGTCTTGATAGGTGGTGACTTTAATATAGATGTTGGTACCTCATCTGTGTTATCTCGCACTTGCTTGATCTACTGTGTGAAAAGGGTCTCACAATCATAAATGGTCTTCCCACGCGTCATGGGTCTACATCATCCACAATTTTAGATCTACTAATCTCATTTCCTAACTTTCTACCGGTTTTTTCCGGTCAGTGTCCTGGCATCTCTGACCACGAACTACTGTTTGCCTCCTTTGACATCAGTTCTCAAACTCCGAATCTTTGGAGAACCTTTCGAAACCTTTCAGCAATTTAGAATGATGACCTACAAGCTGATCTCACTAGCGCTGATTGGTGCCCCATCTTCAACGACCCCGACCCTTGTGCGGCTGCTCTTCATTTCTCGGGCACGCTGCATTTTATTTTTGATAGGCAGGTTCCGTTCAAAACTGTCAAAATCCGAACAGTCAAAGACACTATTTTCAAGTATCCTGATGTACTACTGAAGTGTCAGTATCGGGATCTGGCATATAGGGAATGGAAGAGAGATAAAACAGTCGCAAATCTAAACGAATTCCGTCGGTTACGCAGAGAGGCCGACTATTTGATTAGTGCGAAGTTGAGAGAGGACACAAGGAGGGGTATTAGGGAGGGCAGTGTTATTAACTGGAAGAAGGTCAATGATCTTGGCTTGGGCTCCAAAGCTTCGGCTCAGCCTGACTTTGAACCAGACGAATTTGCGGATTATCTCTGCCCCAGTGCTCTACTGTCTGGTGAAACGAGTGACAACTCAGTGAGTACTGTGCATGTGTCCTCGAACAATGGATCCTGTATTAATCAGCATCCTCCTAGCTCGCTCTCTGAAAACTCTGGTATGTCCGCGGTGAATGATGTTTTTAGTTTCTCTGGGGTGTCGGAGATGGAGATTGTGAATGCGTTCAGTGGTATGAAATCTAATGCAACTGGCTACAATGATGTCCCTTTAAAATTTTATAAATTAATACTGCCCTTTATATTACCAATTCTCACACATTTATTTAATAGACTGCTGTCCTCTTCCAGCATTCCTGATCACTGGAAGGTTGGACTGATTACTCCTATTCCTAAAGTTAACTCTCCCTCCGATATTTCTGATTGGAGACCCATTACAGTACTGCCAACCATTTCCAAGGTACTTGAGTTCATCATCGCTGAACAAATTACCTCTCATATCTGCACGCATAATTTATTGTCAAAATATCAATCTGGTTTTAGAAGATGTCACTCGACGAGCACTGCTCTTCTTGATGTGGCTACAGGCATACGGGATCTTTGTGATAGTGGTAACAATGTAATTCATGTGCTGCTGGATTTGAGTAAGGCCTTTGATTCTGTCCCGCACTCGCTGCTGCTTGACAAGCTTAGTGCTCGGTTCGGGTTTTCTGCGTCCGCATGCAGTTTAATTGGTAGCTAATTGAGTCACAGACGATTCATCGTTAATTGCATCGGATCTTGCTCTTCGATGAGGACAGTTGTTACTGGAGTTCCACAGGGGGCTGTGTTGGCCCCTCTCCTGTTCACTCTCTTCATAGATGATGTTACATCTGTTCTGGGTGATGTCAAATTCCATATCTACGCGGATGATCTGCAGGTTTACCATGGTGCTCCAAGGAATCATCTTAGTGAGTCAGTGACTATCATTAACAGAACTCTTTCAAGGATTGCTAGATGGTCTATTGATAATGGCCTGTCCCTTAATCCTTCCAAAACGCAAGCAATGATATACTCAATACGTGCTTCAAATGTAGCCAATGTGTCGGAACTACCTGACTTGTGCATTTTGGGACATAGCATTGAGCTTTCGGCTAGAGCGATCTGTAATCTTGGTATTCTCATGGATCCTGGTCTCACATGGGAGCCTCAAATTAACAAGATTTGTGCTAGAGTATATTACGGCTTAAGCTCGCTCTATGCTGCTTCCCAACATTTTGATGAGATCACTCGCACAAGACTCTTCTCAGCTCTAATCCTACCACATTTCTTCTATGCTGATGTTGTTTTATTTCCAATGTCCTGTGGTAATGTTGATAAACTTGTTCGTGCATTTAAGGCCTGTGCCAGATATGTTTTCGGCATCAAGCGGAGATCACATGTTCCATCTCAACTCATTGAGGCGCTTCTCCCATGTTCACTGGCTAACCTGTATGTTCTAAATACTCTGATGTTTATCTTCAAGGCTAAACATGGCCTGTTACCCAGTTATGTAGCTGGTCGGTTCAACTGGAGTTCGCGGAATAGCTTCAGGATTGTCCTTTCCAGGGTTAATTCGCAATATGGTGGGAAAAGTGCTTTCATGCGGAGGGCCACTCTGTGGAATCAGCTGCCTGATGAGGTCAGGCGTAGTGCCACACTAAACACATTCAAAAATAAGGCTCTTGAGTTCTTGAGGGGGGTTTCCTAATCGCTTTCCGTAACAGGAATCGTACGTGAATGTTGCTACATTATAATACATCTACTCACTTAGTCATTTCTGTAAAAAATACACAAACCGGCTCAACTTCTGATTCTCTTGACTATATCTCATTCAGTGGAATTCGTGTTATTGTTCCATTGTAACTCACAATCACGCATTTAAATTAAGTCATTTGGAATACTAACGTAAAACGTAAAAACATAGCAGAAGATTAATGACCCTTGCTGTGTATGGCTGTGTTTAATCTCGGGATCTGCCATTAGTGTCCTTGATTACACACACTTAAGGGTAATTCATTGGCCATGTCTAGTCTCGGGCTGGACCATTGGTGTGCTTTTGTTACTTGCGCTGATTAGTAGTCCGATAGAATATATATATATTTATATCTATATTTATGTTTATTCTTTAGTCCAATCATAGGTGTTCTTGGGTTACTTACACCAAATGATAGTTCATTTTGATTAACAATATTCATTTTGATAGATAGTATACAGTTATGTCAAATCTCAAGTTATTCTTCTTGCTTGATGTATATAGTAATATGTATATATAGTTATGCTTAGTCTTAAATTCAACCATAAGTATTATTTGGTTACCTGCACTAAAAGGTAATCCGTTTTGTTTGATAGTATGTTTATGTTTATGTTATGTTTAACCTCTAGTCCAACCATATGTGTTCTTTGGTTACCTACGCTAGTTGGTGATTCATTTTGTTTAATGTACATAGTTAAGTTTAAGTTTAAGTTATCCTAGTTAGTCGCCAGGACCCGCTGTTACTTGTTGTCTTTCTATTTTTATATATCTATTTTCTGGCAATATAAATATCATATTGCAAAATCATACTACAAATCATGCTACAAATCATACTACAATTTTTGTGTTCTTGCTATTGTTTTTATTGTTTTCATTCTTGTTAGTTTGCTATGGAATTATAATTTTTCTTTTGCTGCTCTAACGCTGCTCCTTGCTACTATAGTTGCTCTAAGCCTACGATGCTTTGCTCTTAATTGTTTGTGTTTAATTTTGCTAATATATGTTTGTATCTACTATGTAACTCGCTAAGATGTGCCCAACGCTCAGCGTGCTTTTGGCACGGGTGCTCAAATAAATAAATGTTTATGTTTATGTTTATGTTTAAACATCAAACTGTCACAAATAGGAATGCTTGAATCGTGTATAATTCGTGTACATGAGCGTAATTTGTCAAATGTGCTTTTGTTTTGTGAGCAGATTTAGTCAATTTAAAATTCTTTTGTGAAATTTAAGAAAAGTACGTAATCAATTCTTTTCAAAACTATTTATCTTTGAAGTTTATTTAGTGCAAAGTGTTATAGTACTACTAGTGCCTACTAAAATCTTCATATCATTCTAGAAATACAGAAATGAAGTGCTCCGTCAGTGCTTGCAAATATAAATTGGATTATAAACTAGGGAATCCTGTTTGAGGCAACTGCACTATCTAAATTATCTTTTTTGTCAATAGAAGCAAAGATTTATATAAATTAATTATGTGAATTGTTTCAAAATAAAGTGGAAAAAGAACATTTTTTACCACAGATGATCCGCTCAAAACCTTTGTTTACTTTTTGCAAATTGACAAGTTGCTTAGAATAGGGATGGCGTGTAAATCCATGTAAAAATGGACTACCAACACAACCAGAAATTCATTCCACAAATCTGGCTTATCACCATTCGTGTTTGCTATATATTCTAAGGTTATTACAACCATTTGCCTGTTACACTGTCCATGGAACGAACACCACTTTGCAATCAAAAAGCTGTTTGGGAATGGAACAATACATTTGCAGGCTGGCACTGAGATGTGTACTTACATAAAACTAATTGGTGTTGCCCTAGCAACGATTGATGCGATGTCTGAATGTACCACAGACAGCTGGCTGACGTAATGTCACTTGATGTCATCGACAAATTTGTAAATATACGGAGGTAAGTAGACTGTGGTATATTTTATGGAATTGTGTTGTTTATTTAATGATTTTTATATATATTGTTTTAGATAAGTGGCAGAGGAGGAGCAGTAGCTTTTTGTTGAATGAATAATCATTCAAAAAATGACTGTTGAATGCGAGCTGATGTGCTGGAGGATCTAATTAGATAAGTATTATTTGTATATAAAATAAATTTGAATAATACTTTGTGTCTTCTTTCTTTGTTTTTAGGTAGATTTGGCATCGATGGAGTAATACTCAGCTTGCTGCCTCAAGCTTCTTGAAAGTAAGAAATCCATCGTGGGATCTTAAATATATGTGAGGACTGAACATCCTCCCGCCTCGAAAAAGAAAAAAATATATATTTTTTGTTTTGTAAATAAACTCACGTTTTGTTGATGGAAGATGTGTAATTTGTTCCTTTTCCTTTTCATCTTCATAGTAACATCTCCAGGCAGAGACCATTTGCAGAACGTTTTTGCTTCCCTGATGACGTTCCATGGCGTATTTGTCGATTCCAGCAGTTTGATGACGATTGGCGTGGCAATAATTTTTCCAATTAAATCCTTTGGAATTTCTATTTCTGCTTTCTCTGATGCTTGCTTGGTACTGCGTGCTGGATGATCTCTGAATTCCTTCGGAGGAGTAATCGGGACATTCATCAATTGTTCCTCTGTTTTGTTCGGTGATGTTTTGCTACTAGATTTTTCAGCTGAAGTCTGGACAATACTAGATGTACTGGCAGTAGGCGTCACCTCATCGAGATTTCCTGGCAAACTTGGTAGTGTCTTGCCTTTGCCTTTGTCATTTGTCCGTGGCATGCTGGATGAGTTGGTGCCTCTGGACAACGATTACTTGACCTCGGTCTGAATTGTTTGCTGCTGACTGTTGTGTACACTTCAGGCAGACTTAATGGTACAGATCGTTTTCCAGTAGGTAGCCTTGGTTGAGTTTGGATCCGGAATTCTGGGAGGTGATCTTTCGCCCTCGGCTTAAATTTCAGGCTATCGTTTGGCTTCGATTTGGTCTGCAATCTTTTTAGATTGGATGTGGCTGGCATGGACTCGAAGGGCCTGCACAATCTTTTCACTGGCACGATCTCGTAAGGTGGTGGCCGAACAACAGCCGATTGAACTTTTCGTGCCTTTTTCGGAGTTGGTGGCAGTGGGCTGATAGGCCTGATTGGTTTGAAGGGAGCCAATAATTCAGGTGGAGTTGGAGATAGACCAGCATCCACAGAATCCAAGGATTCCGAGTTAAAAATTTCCAATAACTCATCCATGGTAGAAGAAAGGAAAAAAAATTAAAAAAATTAAAAAATAAAAAAAGTAAACGAACTCAAAAAGAAAAAACCACTGCGCGCACTTGTCAACTTTCAAACTTGAAGTGACTTTTGGCGAATTTTCGAATCGTTTATATTTGAATATAACGGGTGGTTTGGAATTTAGGACTGCCAGAGAGCAATAGATTTTGGTTCGGATATTTGATTGTCAGGAAATGTTTGTGAATGGGAGAGGACAGATTTTAGAGAGTGGACGAGTGAGAATATTTGTTGTTGCATTTTCTGGTAGAGGAATAAAAGGTCTGACGTATTTTACTCCAGATTGTGCCATTGGGGAAATATCATTCTTTCGTATTACTGGTCCACGGTGAGAAGTAGATTTTAGACTATATTGATGCCATCTAGTGGTGAGAGTTTTAATCTCTGTATGATTGGGTTCAGTTTGTGTGTACGCTGAACGAGATGGCGATACTTTTATTTTACTTTTCCATTTTGTGTTAATGGTGGAAAGAGTTTTTAAAGTACAGTACTTCCTTGCTTCACTTGGTGTACTTTTCCAGAGTTTTTTCTGAGAACTGTGGTGTTTAGGTGTATTATGCGTCTTGATGGATACATATTCATATTTTTCGGGCGGCAAGCGTTGTCTTAATCCCTTGCAGAGCTGATCTTTCGGTGTGAATGTTGGCGCGGTATTGTGATTCCAAATTCGTTTTAATTTTTTGTTCAACTTGGGGTTTGTTGTAGTTTAGGTAGATAGCACAGTCGTAGTCGTGCTCTTTATTTCTGGTACTCCTCCGACCAGAATCCAGCCTAGTTCAGTGTTTTGGGCTGTGGGTGTATTGC
The DNA here is from genome assembly GCA_963930735.1 of Dioctria linearis. Taxonomy (NCBI): domain Eukaryota; kingdom Metazoa; phylum Arthropoda; class Insecta; order Diptera; family Asilidae; genus Dioctria; species Dioctria linearis. The sequence continues at coordinate 149,058,250 of OZ005740.1, read as the reverse complement.
TAGATCCTCTTCTAATTCGATTTTTAATAATGGCGGCGTAAACCTCTGCTCCAAGAAGAATGTCAACTTCTCCTGGAATCAAGAAGGTGGGATCTGCTAATAGGAGATTTTTAATGTGTTTCCAGTTTGACACTTTAATCGTATTGGTAGGCAGCAAGTCTGTGATTTTCCCTATCGCGAGCATGTCGCTTGCTATTTTAAAATTGTTGTGTAGGGAATTAATTGTGACTGCGGCTTGCTGAACGGCTGTATTGGTGGGAGTTGTGCCAAGTCCAATTAATTCTTGGGTAGTTTGAGATCCTTTAAGCTGTAATAGTTTAAAGGCCTTTTCGGTCATAATAGACACTTGAGATCCAGAGTCTATTAATGCTCGAAATGTCATTGTGCTTCCAGATGGTGAGGTGACGTTTATTAGAGCTGTAGAGAGGAGAGCTCTTTTCATATTGGCAGTTAGAAAATTTTGAACTTGTTGTTCGTCATTTCTGCAAGCTAAGGGTGTGCTTGGTTCGATATCCATATTGGATTTTTGGGCGGATTCATTTGTTGAATTTGTCACTGAATTGTTTTGCTCATAATGGAGCAGAGTATTGTGACTTTTGTTACAGTGGTAACACCTTTTATTGCTTGTGCAATTTAAAGTTAGGTGATTGGGTGATAAGCAATTTTTGCATAAATGCTTATTTGTGACAACTTCATGTCGTTGTCGGGTGTTCATATTCCTAAAGGTTGGACAGTAAAATATGATATGGTCACCCTTGCAATGGCTGCAAGAAGACCTTTTTGTAGGTGGGTGCTTTGGTATTGAACTTTGGCTTCTATTCAAGAATCCATAAGTTGGTTTTGGTGAGAATGGTTTTCTCTGTGTCGTATTTGACGACATATTTTTGTTTCCTATCATTTCTAGAGTTCTGAAGCGAGACTCTAGGAATTTTGTGAGTGTTTTTAATTCTGGTAAGTCAGTGCTATTATGTAAGCTCTGTTCCCATAGTTGATGAGTGTCTGGGTGCAATTTCTGCACTGTTAAATATATAATTATTGGATCCCAATTATCAGTTACTATTTCTAAATTTTGTAGTGCTAATAAAGCCTCGGTTATGTTATCTAATAGCCTTTTAATATTGTCGGCACTGTCATGGTTTATGGTTGGGAGAGACAATAATTTTTTTAACTGTACATTGACGAGAATTCGTTTGTTTGAGTAACGTTCCTTTAGGAGTTTCCAAGCTGGTTTGTAATTTGCGTCGCATATTTCGTAATGCCTGAGCAATTTTTCAGCTTCTCCTATTAAATTCGTTTTTAGAAAATATAATTTGTCAACGTCTCTTAAATTATTATTTTTATGAATAACCGAATTAAATAAATCGTGGAATGAAATCCACGTAGAGTACTCTCCATTGAAGGTGGGAAGTTTAATTCTGGGGAGTCTTTCATTATTACATGAATTTGTGCTAGCATGTGATGTCTGAGTCTGAGGAGGATTGTTGACAGGCGTCGGTGTTAGTTTGTCTATATCCTCTTCCATGCTTGCTGCTTTTTCAATATAATACTCCTGTACATCACTAAATATCTCTTTCGTGAAATATTCTAATTCGCGATATTCGTTTGTCGCTCTCTTTTGAATTACCCTATGCCGTGTTTGGAATTCTTTCCAATATTCGGTGAACGTTTGTAGGCGTTTTTGTGTCGATTTGACAGTTTTCTTTTTACCGTCTCTTTGATGCCTTCTAAAGAGGTCTTCCATTAAATCGTTGACCTCTTTCTGAGACTCAACCAACTCTAATACTGAGCTAATGGTTTCGTCAGATATACTGCCTTCATCATCTGTAGGCATTTTGTATAGAGAGGCTTGAATCACGTGATAGTATTAAGCAATGTATTCAATTTTATATTTGATTCGACTGAGTTATCCGGCTTTGAAGGACCAATGTGAGATCTAGTCTCGAACGTAAGGAAGGGAGTGCCGGTTTTGATGGACAACTCAGTTTTAAAATTCAATATATAAAATTTTTATTAAAACTTAAATTTGCTTAACCTAAATATCACAATAATTCAATAATTCAATGGTCTAAAACTACCCTACAAACTAATATTAAATTCAATATTAAAACTTCAAAATAAAAATAAATTCACTAATTCAGCACAACTCCGCAGTTCGCCACCCTTGATTTATTTATTCTGAAAAAGAAGAAGAAGAAAAATGTCAATCTTCTATGGACAAATTAAAATTTTCTGAAATAAATTTCAAAGGGGTGTTACGTCTAAGCACGCGGAAGTAAAAAACTTCTAGAGAATTCTACACACGGAAGTAAAAAACTTCTAGAGAATTCTAGCACTCAGGTTATCCCTGATCAGAATTATCTTCTGTAATATGTGACAGGAAACTCAGGTTATCCCTGACCAAAATTATCTTCTGTAATATGTGACAGGAAATTCAGGTTATCCCTGACCAGAATTATCTTCTGTGTACTGTGAAAGGAAATTCAGGTTATCCCTGACCAGAATTATCTTCTGTAATAAGGTAGGAAACACAATTCTTTTTACTCAGATTAGCTCTGATGCAGATCAACTCTGCCAAAAGAATGATGCCATCTACTGATTTTCATCGGCTTTATATAGCCGCTGCAACCAGTTACGAATTCTTGCCTCTTGGTGTTGCCATAGCAACGATTGATGCGATGTCTGAATGTACCACAGACAGCTGGCTGACGTAATGTCACTTGATGTCATCGACAAATTTGTAAATATACGGAGGTAAGTAGACTGTGGTATATTTTATGGAATTGTGTTGTTTATTTAATGGTTTTTATATATATTGTTTTAGATAAATGGCAGAGGAGGAGCAGTAGCTTTTTGTTGAATGAATAATCATTCAAAAAATGACTGTCGAATGCGAGCTGATGTGCTGGAGGATCTAATTATAGATAAGTATTATTTGTATATAAAATAAATTTGAATAATACTTTGTGTCTTCTTTCTTTGTTTTTAGGTAGATTTGGCATCGATGGAGTAATACTCAGCTTGCTGCCTCAAGCTTCTTGAAAGTAAGAAATCCATCGTGGGATCTTAAATATATGTGAGGACTGAACACTAATACTTCTCCCAACCATTGTGCAACTAGCTACTGTTCGTTCATTTGCATCCGTATCATACTTAATAGTTCCCTCTTATGGGAGAAATTTTGAGGTTTTTTTTTTGTAATTACAATTCTAAAATTCACTTTTCAGTAGTTTGTTCTAAGCTGGGCTACTGTATGCCATACTTTGCTTTAAGGTGCCTTATACCGATTTCCATTGATCACGTTTTCTAGCAGAAGTGTTACACTTTTCTTGTAGTGTTACACCAAAATTGTTCCATTGACCTGCACTGCTAGAAATGGTGTACGTCAAAACACCTGTGGTGCTACACTCGAATAATCGGCGGTGTTACACCGGAATACGCACACACCTATCTGAAAAATGTCACAACTGAATGTCATTGAGCATCACATATAAATCTTCAACCACTGCTCTACCAAATTCATCTGCAATCACGCCAAAATCTTTTAAATTACAATTTTCATAATTTTTACGTTATTCGTGATATTATTGTTCCCAGAAAATTTCAATCTGACAAATTACACGGATATGAGCTACGATTACATTCTCATCGCGTCAAAAGTTGTTCCATTGAACTTGTTTTTCATTGATTGACGTGCACTTTTCTTAAAATATCAATGGAAATCGACATTAGACGTATATTTTTGTCACATATTTTGACACTTCACCTCAAATTTGTCGTACTTTTATATTCACCATATTCATTTTGATTTATCCTTTTCATCAACCAGAGAATAAACTAAAATGAATTTGCAATGAATTAATGAGTACGTTTAGACCGCAGCTATTTAGATCTAGTTTTACGTAAGTCGACTCACGTTGGACTAATCCGGCTGTCGTTTAGTCCACTCGTATTAAAGCTTTGACAGTTGTCAAATTTGTCAGCTCTGCCTACTTCTTCACGAGAAAAATGAGAAATAATTTTTTAATTTTGTGCATGCGGTGTGCAAAAGAGAATAGAGCATAAGAAAAAAATTTATTTTTCCACATATCTAATTTTTTACCATCCATTACAGACGAAATACTTTCATCAATAAATCAAAAGTCTATAAGACAATTTGTCCTTCCCTCTGACCAGTCGGACGTTTTTCCTTCTTAATTCCACTCATTTTCATTAAAACAGAATAACAATTCTCTCTATGAATGAATATAACGCATTTAAGTTTGTAAACAATTCCTAATCGGAGGTTTATGTCTACGTTTAATACTAATTTTGTAGGTCAATACCGCATCAAATACCGCATTAAAGTAGGACTAGTTTTTCGTAATGCGGCATGTTTACACCACTTCATATTAGTTCTACGTAAGTCGACTTACGTAAAACTAGTTCTAAATGGCACGGTCTAAACGGGCTCAATGTCAGAATACACGTCTAAAAGTACGACAAATTAGTCAACTGGTTTCGAGGTTGTGACAAAATTTTATATTGTTGTAAATTTATATTCCACATCTAATTAGAGCAATACAAGTGCTTATATTCGAAATAATATTTTGAATTTGTAATGCGAAGTGTCATTTTCAGTTCATTCAATGTAATGCAAGTGTTATGGTATTATGATGAAGTGAATGAACTGCCAGCCTGAGCTGACAGATCACTCGATGACAGCGATTGCACAGGGCGGCACGCTAGCACCTCGGCTAAGGGTGGCGGAGAGTGTGGGGGGTCCACGAAATACCTGCCGCTAGTCATCACCCATAAACAAAAAAAAATTTCATGCCTTCATACAAAAAGAGCCGGCACACACTCGGTCCTGAAGGGCCTTACGTCACTTACCCATATCCTGGTGGAAGGCGTAGGTGTTATACCTCCCTTTGCCTTGCTCCATCCTCCCTTTGACTTGGGGGGGGCACTATTTCCAAGTCCCTTGGCTGACTGAGAGCGGACTAGGCGGACCTAGCTGACCTTCATGTTAGCGGAGAGGGCTCCGGGATGTGAAAGGAGAAATGAAATGTACTCAGCAATTCATTATTACGTTATAATCACTTACTTTTATAAACATTGTTAAATTAGAAAAGTATGCGATCTAGCCAGTGTGTTTTGGTATGAGCTACTTGCTAGTGAATAAAATATTTAAAAAAAACTACTAAATTCCACTTCATGAAATACGTAATCTTAATTGTACAGAAATTTGTATCTATTCTAAGTTTGGTTCTAGTACGTGAACATCAACTCAAATCATAATCCTTAATTGTGAATATTATATTATTATTATTAATTTGTTGCAAGTTTTGAAGAAAAAAAAAATCCACCTGAAATCATTGTAGACTGGCTACCACTGTAGTAAGGCTTAAGAAGCGTGTCAATTTAATATCCGAGCCTAAAAGACTAATATTTTGATCCGTTACATATTCGTTTTAATTGGGACAGTCAAGTTCCACGTTCCTATCAATTCTGTAACCGAAGCGACACGAGGTGGACGGATTTATCAGGAACGTATTTCGCAGAGTATCGATGTATTAATTAATCTTGATTTTTAATTTCTTTGAATAGGCGAAAGTATTTTCCTGCATCGTAAGCTTGTCGATTTTATAAACTTACGGTTTGGATATCTAGGATGTTTTTAACACGAATCCTTTGCGAACATACCATTTTAACTACGTCTTCCGAAAAATGATGTTAGATTAAAACCTCGTGCAACACCAAATAGAGAAATAACGTGGGAAAATTTAACAAAATCAACGATACGAATTACTTTTCCCTATGTTCAACCTGCATTGTCAAAGTTTCGTACATACCGAGCCAGAAAAATACTATCGTATCAAATTGGAATTTTCTTCATATGCAGTTTTTTTTTTTGTTATATTTTATTTATTAATTTAGATATCTTATATAAGGAAAGAACTTAGATTTTCGACAATGAGGTAGCTGAATGCGAAAAAGACGGTAAAAATTATGTATGACTTATTAAGAATTAATTTTAAATATATTATTTTAACATTAACAGTATTAATTCCTTTCATTCCTTTACCTATTATCAGGTTCAAAATTTCAATGATTCTTTTTGTTAAATTTTTCTTACTTTGAAGGTATACAGTGATTTTTCTGTTTTATTTTAGTTATTTTTTCTTTTCTTTTAAACGAAACTTCATCTATAAGGAAGAATAGGATCCCCATCCGAAACTCATGAGTCCGACGATGGTCCTAACTAGTTCATACTCACATTTAGCGCTTAGTTAAACAGGTAAAACATGCTGAACCGACTAATGCACATATTGCGTTGTCATTAGCGTCCCTACTGAATGAAAGCAATATTGTTGTCTGACTGGAGACAACTTTTATTAATGACGGTGAATCGCAAATAAAAATTGGTTGAAAACTTAAGATAACATTTTTAAAAAAAACATGCAGAATCTGCGTTCCTACTCCTACTTCAGTGGTAAAATCTAATGAGGAATAACTTTATGAAACTTGTGCCTTGTCACTGACATTTAAAGTAAATTATCGAACCCACTATGACAATCTTGCAACAATTCGGAGTATTTTCTAATAGTTCAATTATAAGGAAAATTAAAAATTTTTAAGTTCCAGGAACATTACAGTACACATTTTATTAGAATACCTGTCAGTTCTATTATGTAACTTCCCTAATACTAACTGGCATTAATCGCTTTCAACTAAATCACATTCTTCAAGATTATAGCTTCCAAAAATATATGATAATGTCTAGTACTCACTTTAAAGGGTTATTATAAAGTAATTTACAGATGGACGACAGGTCTTGCTCCCCACAGAAATAAAAGGATGACGTGTACTTTACCCCTTTTCGCTGCCTGTGTGCTATACTAATATGACGTCGTGTAGCACTTATACCAATCTTCAGATTCTTCAGGCTTAAGAGCCATATGTCACGGGTGCCTTCCCGTCCGTCCAGTTCTTGTACTTTGGAAATAGCCTCAATGCCACCTTTTCCGGAAAAAGAATTTCCTAGGAGAACTGACAGAAATGCTGCCGCACTATTTTCTTTTGCCGCAATGTGTGCGCAAATCAACCAGCCAGAATATTTTTTTATTTGTTCTGTATAGAAAGAATATAAATCTCTTTTAATAAAATTGATCACGAGTTTTACCTTTGCTCTTTTCTTTAAACTTGTGATTTTATCACAAGAGAATTTCAATTTTAACTTTATTTTCCGATGGAACTGCTGCTTTTCTTTATTAGAAATTTCAGCCACGACAGTACAAAAAAAATCACCATGTGTTTACTTCTATTCTCGATCTTTCTTACTCGTCCAAAAACTTGCCAACAATTCTGACAGGAAGGAAGCTCTTTTCATTCCCTTGTCAAAAAAATGAAAAGTGAAAGGAAACGCTCTTCTTGTTGATTTGGGTGCGCTCGTTTGTCGGTTTCCTATCAGGCCGGCGTACATGCTGCAGTACTCTTAATGTAGCATATTGCGATATGCCATACGCTACGACCATAACACAAGGCTTGCTGCTGGATAAAAATACGAAAAAAATCAGTAGAAAAGTTCATTTCATTTAGGCGTATATTTTGAAATTAAAGTACGACAAAAGATCAGGATCAACTTCCAGAGGAAATGAACTTTTTACTGATTTTTTCGTTTTTTTATTCAATTCAGCAAGCCATCATGCTTTACATAGAATGAACTGAAAATGACACTTCACATTACAAACCCAAAATATTATTTCGAATTTAAGCACTTGTATTGCTCTACTTAGGTGTAGAATATCCATTTACCACAGTATACAATTTTTGTCACAACCTCGAAAGCAGTTGACTAATTTGTCGTACTTTTAAGCGCGAATTACAATTACGACTTCGACTTCGGCTTCGACTTTGCTGAAATGGTAAATACATGTCGCAAGATACAATTGCAACTTCGACTTTGACTGCGACTCCGACTGAAATTTAACTTTGCTCAAAGTGCAAATTTGGTGTTCGCTGCGGCCAACTTCAGTTCAAGCAGGATTTACATTATGATGACATCCAATTTTTATAGAAATTGTGAGGGAGATAGTTTATTGACATTTAAATGCTGCGGAAGCAATCATCGCAATACCTCACACGTACAGCCCCCCTCTACTTTTTATGGCAAAACTGGCAAACTGTCAAACTGTCTAATTCGAAATTGTCAAGTTTTTAACCGTTTGTCAAATATCATTGGTAAGGACAAAAGATACATTTAGTTTCTCATATGCTTCATGCACATACATATATATCTATAGTTGATGGTGAGGGAAAGGTAGGCTGAGGTAACTCAGCGACCAGTTTAGGCTTAGTGCAAGTGGAAAAAAGAATAATTCGTGTGGAAGCGATGGTGCTTGGTATAAGTTTTGGGTAAAGAGGTTGAGTGGTGAATGCCTGTGCAGTAGATAATAATTATACTCACTGAGCTTGTGTGTGCTCATACCACGTTTTCTTTATAATTACAGCGGCCATTTTACATGGAGAAGGAAGCTTGGCGTCAAGAATAAAGCGGTCTCCGAGTTTTAAGTGTAAATTTAATAAAGTTTTTCAGTTAAATAAAGCGTAATATTATTATTTTTATTAACTCAGAAGTGGGGTCATAGGGACACACGTGCTCAGTGAGTTTCGTAGCAATATTTGCTTTTTAGAACATTTTTGTAGTGTAATTAGAGTAGTAAAAGAAAAAAAAATGTCAAGTGAAAATTGGGTTGTGGAAGAAATTAACTGCGGTTCTCTCCGGAAAAGGCAGCGTTTAAGTGAAACACCAAGTTCTTCAGATATAGATTCATCGACGAATCAAAGTTCTGGTGACTTATGGAATCAATTCGCAGAATTTATGCGGACGATGTCACAAAATCAACTACCGACTAAGGTTATTGGTAGTGAAACTGTTCCTACATTCTATCCAGAGGATGAGGACGACAATATAAAAAGGTGGCTAGCAAATATAGACGAGCTTCGAACCATCTATGAATGGAATGAAAAACCCACCGTTTATTACGCTACCAGTAAGTTACGGGGCCTGGCGTCTGTGTGGTATAAAAGCCTACTCACTGTTAGTTTCTCGTGGGATGAGTGGAAATCTAAACTTTTAAAAGCGTTCTCCCCAAAACGAGATTATGCAGAAATCTTGGAAAAAATGCTGAACCGCCGATGGAACAAGTGTGAGAGTATTTTGGAATACTATTACGAGAAGCTGGCACTGTTAAGTTTGACTCGAATCACAGGGAAGGATGCAATCATTGCTGGAATTCCAGATCTTACCTTGCAGGCATCAGCTAAAGCGCCAGACTTTGAAGAACCTGAATCCTTGTTAAAGTTTCTAATGAAATTCGGTGATAAAAAGAACAAATTGCATGAAACATTTCCGGGAAAAACTAACCACGCAATAAAGGAGAGTAGTGCAAATCTAATCAACACAAGCAAAAGAAAGTGCTATGAATGCGGAAGTCGAGATCATCTGCGGTCAAGCTACAAGTGAATGCTACAAGTCATCAACCAGTTCTCACAAAGACGTCAGAACCATCGGGAGTTTGGACAAAAATAAAGGTAATAAATATTTCTTTGAGATATCAGTAGCTGGTAGATATGTGAATGCGTTTATCGACTTGGGGGCAACAGTAAATACGATAAGATTAGACACAATTCTTCAATTAGGCTTATGTTACGATAAGCAGAAAAGTATTTTAACCGGATTTGGTGGCGCTGTAGTAACTAGTCTCGGGGTTGCAAAAAGTGTTCAAACTAAAGTTGATCAAGCAGAAGCGAAAACTGATTTCACCGTCGTCGCAAATAATATTCAAGACATTCCTATTACTATCAGTCAACCGTTTACAGAACAAAATCATATTACAGTATTTAAAGATTCTGATACACTTCGAATATTGAAAAATGATATGTTTTCACTAGCACACCTTGCTGAATTACCATCAATCAAGATACCTGTTTGGGCAAAAGAAGCTGTAGTTATCCCTCCCGGATATACCACTAATGTAGTTTGTCGCACAGAATTCAACGGCGACATATTCCTAGATGCAAGTTTTAGAATGATGCCTTATAACGAATACATTTTACCACGGTGCATTGTAACCGCAAATTCAAGCGGCGAAGTAGTAATCCCAGTAACAAACTTAGCACAACACGATGTAACAATAAATTCGAAAAATATTTTTGTACGTGGGAAAATATGTCAAGAAACAACAGAGAAGATAATGCACATCCAATCCACGAAATCAGAACCATCAGACGTCAATTTTGTGTACAATGTTGACATGGGCATTGGCTTATTACCCTGGCAACGAAAAACACTTATCGCTTTGCTGAGGAATTTCGAAAATTGTTTCGCTACTACCGTAGCAGGTATTGGATTTACGACTGCTGCAGAATAAAAAGTCGAAATGGAAGATGAAACTCCTGTTGTGTACCGACCATATCGTATGTCTCCTGTTGACAGATTGAAGGCAAAAAAACTAGTAGACGAGCTCCTGAACCATGGAATAATTAGGGAATCTACTTCTCCATTTTCATCACCTATATTGCTGGTAAAAAAGAAAAATGGACAGCAGCGTTTGTGCATAGACTATCGGAAAATAAACGCAAAGATCAAGCAAAATAGGTACCCAATACCCAGAATCGATGATCAGTTAGATCAACTACGAGGTTATAAATATTTTAATACATTGGACATGACATGTGGGTATTATCAAATACCAGTTGAGGAAAATTCGAAGAAAAAGACTTCTTTTGTAACCTACGACGGGCAGTACGAATTTAACCGAATGCCTTTTGGAATTTCTACTGCACCAGGAGTGTTCCAAAGAATGATAAACACAATTTTAGGAACACTGAAAGGTAGCGTGGCTTTTGCATATTTAGACGATATAATGATTCCAGCCAAGGATTTTAATGATGGCATAGAAAAATTAGAAACAGTACTGAAACTTATTGACGTGAACGGACTAACGCTTAATCCAAAAAAATGTAAGTTCTTTTATGAAACAATTTCCTTCTTGGGCTTTGAAGTTAGCATCAACGGAATACAACCAGGAATAAAAGTAAAAGCATAACGCAATATAAGGAACCGAAGACAGTACATCAAATATGACAATTCCTGGGTTTGACTGGCTTTTTTCAGGAAATTCATTAAGGATTATGCGCTGATCACAAAACCGTTGACGTTGCTGACAAAAAAAGATCAAAAGTGGATCTGGACAAATGAACAGCAGCAAGCATTTGTTAACTTGAAGAAGGCCTTAACTCAACGCCCCTTGCTTGCAATATATGATCCCAATGCGAAGACAGAAGTACATGCAGACGCCAGTAAGCATGTTCTGGGAGGAATACTCCTACAAGAGAACCCAACTACCGAGCAATTACATCCAATAGCTTATTACAGTAGGCAAACCACACCGGCGGAAGAAAACTACCATTCGTACGAACTGGAAACCCTTGCTGTGGTTGAATGTCTCCGTAAATTCCGTGTATATTTATTGAGTAATAAATTTAAAGTGGTGACAGACTGCAATGCAATTAAAGCGGCAGCGAAAAAGCGAGACCTTATCCCAAGAATTGCGAGATGGTGGCTACTATTGCAGGAATTTACGTTCGAAATCGAATATAGACCAGGTCCGAAAATGACACACGTCGATGCTCTAAGCCGAAATGCAGTACAGGACGAACCGATAACAGAGGAGAACGGTATACTTAGAATAGAAATGGCGGATTGGGTGTTGGCTAGTCAAATGACGGACGAAAAAGTCAAGCTTATTCATGAAATCCTGAAGAAGAAACCGAGCACTGATTATGAGCGTAGCATACATAGGGATTTTGGTATGGAAAATGAGCGTATCTATAAAATGGGAAATAATGGAAGACAATGGCTTGTACCGAAAGGCATGAGACACGAGATCGTCAGAGCAGCACACAATGAAATGGGTCACTTTTCCTTGGAGAAGACGCTAAAAAAATTACTGGAAACCTACTGGTTTCCACAAATGAGAAGATACGTAAAAAGATTTATAGACAGCTGTATATCCTGTCTTTATCATAAAAAGCCGAAAGGTAAACCACATGGATTTTTAAACCCAATAGAAAAAGTTTCGACCCCGTTCCACACAATACATATCGATCACCTGGGACCGTTTATTACCACCACTAGAGGAAAACGCTATTTAATTGTTGTTGTCGAAAGTTTCACTAAATATGTATTTCTGAATGCCGTCAAATCAACAAAATCTCACCCAGTGATGCTATTTCTGCATCGAATTATAGTCACTTACGGTACACCAAACCGAATTGTGACAGATAAAGGGAGATGCTTTACCGGGAAGGCATTCAAAAGGTTCTGCGATCAAAAAGGAATTCAACATATACAGAATGCAGTGGCAACACCTAGAGCTAATGGCCAAGTTGAACGTTATAATTCCACGATACTCTCTGCTTTGGCAAATACCGGACAAGACGATAACCGTTGGGATACACAGGTGGAGGAGGTTCAATTTGCAATGAACAATACAGAGCACAGCGTGACAAAAACAACACCGAGCGAATTACTATTCGGCTTTAGACCAAGAGCTCCAGCTGATTCTCAGTTGTCGGCTGAAGTACAGGTAAGGAGACAGACGGTAAAAGATCCAGACACACTATGGAAGCAAGTTTCTGAAAGGATGACGGCTGATCAAACTAAACAAAAACAGCGTTTCGACAAACGGCGTTTAAGGGCACGGAAGTATAACGTGAATGATCTAGTAATGGTGAAAAAGCAAATGGCAGGAGAAGGACAAAGTAAGAAATTATTGCCAAAATACAAAGGACCTTTTCGAATAAAACGTGCTCTCCCAAGAGACAGATATGTTGTAATGGAAATACCAGGTTCATATAGAAGCAATAAAAAGAAGTATGGAAGCGTTGAAGCAGTGGATCATTTGAAACCATGGGTGCCAATAGGTGGACAATCCGACTCAGATGATGAATCAGAAGCGGCGCAAAACCAAATGACTGAAGTACCCTCGAGTTCAGAGGAGGACCTCAAAGGGTTTGAGGACGAAACAGTGGCATGAACTCGAGCGAGGACGCTCGTGCTGCCAGGATGGTCGAGCTGTCAAATATCATTGGTAAGGACAAAAGATACATTTACTTTCTCATATGCTTCATGCACATACATATATATCTATAGTTGGTGGTGAGGGAAAGGTAGGCTGACGTAACTCAGCGATCAGTTTAGTCTTAGTGCAAGTGGCAGGAAGTATAGTTCGTGTGGAGGCGATGGTGAGTGCTTGGTATAAGTTTTGGGTAGTAAACAGTAAAGAGTGGTGAATGCCTGTGCAGTAGATAATAATTATACTCACTGAGCTTGTGTGTGCTCATACCACGTTTTCTTTATAATTACAGCGGCCATTTTACATGGAGAAGGAAGCTTGGCGTCAGTCAACAATGACAGCCTCTAAGAATAAAGCGATCTCCGAGTTTTTAGTGTAAATTTAATAAAGTTTTTCAGTTAAATAAAGCGTAATATTATTATTTTTTTTGTTTACGTTTTTTCGAAGATATTGAAAGACGGATCATGAAAAGAAGTATAATTTTACAAATTCTAAAATATTGCATGAAAGCACGAAGGAGTTCGAAGCAAAGGATGAGATTATATCGAAAAAATTTGTCGCAAAATATCAGATGATGCTGTAATATTCAGTTCTACAATCAATATTTTGTACTATAACGAAATTTTTATTTATTATTTATTTCATATAGTAAACAAAAAGTTCAGTAACTAATTTGCTAATATGTAAACGTCAATCCACTTAATTCACTCAAGTGCTCACATGAAAGTAATTCGACTCCACTACCGAACTAACGCCGGTGAAGATAATTCCTGTCCGGGGAACAGGGTACATCCTTGAAAAGTCACCGATTTTCTTTAAACTTTGCACACTAGTTCCTTTTCACTCACAAATCGCAAATATGAAAACGAAATTTGTTGGAAAGTTACAGTTTCCGAGATAATCGACTTTAAAATTCCCAAACTTGTACTGCACTTCACAACACAATTTGACATTCTCACAATTATTAACTCTTCTTCTTTTTAGTAACAAGTATACAAGTAGTGTAAACATATCTTCCGAACATTCGGGTTACCCGCATTGCTTTTTTTTTTATTCATTACAAATATTTAGTTAGAATGGAATAGAAAAAATTTATTAAAGAAACACACATACACACACACACACACAGGCTGACACACACGCACACAGGCTGGCACACACACACACACACCCGCGGAGCGAAATGTTCGGAAGGTATGTTTACACTATTTGTATTTGTATTTGGCTAACTGCGAAAAAGTTGTTCATCAAATTCTCATAAGAGCGAAACAAATCTTCCCAGAAAGTGATTACTATTATAGCTAGTACTAGTAGAGTAGCCCATCTAAGTTTTCGAAGCTGCACATTTCGATTACATCAAGCTCTCCTTCGGTGAAAGTAATATTGCATGGAGGGCCTTCTCCGGTCCGGTTGGTGTAATTCTGCTTTCTTTTTAACTTTTCCTTCAACTTGCTCTTAATATCATTCCATGACTAAAGGAATAGGAAAGCGAACTTGATAAATACACCATAACAATATAAAAACAAATAATATTAGCGTACGTGTTACAGAACTATAGTGAGTGATTGACATCGGACGTAAAGTCCCGACTGCCAGCATGAGCTGACAGATCACTCGTCGGACAGCGTTGACTGCAGAGCGGCACGCTAGTTGGCCTCAACTATTGGCGGAGAGTGTGGGGGGGTTCCACAAAAGACCTGCCGCTGCCGTCAGCCATAATAAAAAAAAATTCGTGCCTACCTAACACAAAAAGCCGGCACACATTCGGTCCTGAAGGACCCTTACGTCACTTACCTGCACATCATCCTTGAAGGCGCAGATGTTTCGGCCTTACTGCATGCCCCAACCACCCATTTGACACTGAGGGCAGCGAGTTCACAGTGTCTCTAGTTGACCTGAAAGAAGGAGAGTAGCGGACCTTTTCGACCTCTAAATCAAGAGGGCTCCAGGAGAGTGAGGGATGAAATAAGAAGAGTCTAGAAATTCATTTCAATACGTTAGAATAATTGATCTATCATACAATGCTGGTGTAGGTATTTAGACAAAACAAAAACTTCGTTGTCGCTCATAACCTAATACTCTCAATAACTTGGGCTTGTCCCCCTGACATTTTACTAGGTTATCTTATCTCATCCTAAACCTGTATTGAAACTTTACAAACGTTAATGAACCTAATCTATTGCTTACATGTGTACAACTTACGCCAGAGTTATAAGAGGTAAATTCCAGACAGTGTTACTTGTTACCTTTTTTGTGACGAAAACGCTTCCTCCCTGAAGGCCTTCTGGAGCAATCGTGGTCCTGTAAAGAAACTTATGACAAAAATTCAAGGTAATCTATATAATATCTTAATGGAGTTCCCTGTACAATATGGCATAATACTGGCGTATCGTAACAGAAATTTCGTGTATCATCTATTCAAAATCTATTAACTCTACCCTGTGCTCATATACGGTTCATAGATATAATAAGGCTCTGATACCTTTTAATTGATCTGGGCTATGACGGTAGGTCACTGTTGAGATCTATTAAGATAATAGTAGATGACTTTAATTAATACCATATTGAAGCTGCACCAGTAAAAATCTGATTCGGATATTCAATGATGTATAAATATGGTAGCATTATGCGACTTCAATCCAAGCGGTATGTATATAAAGATTTCTTTTGATGATAAAACTAGGTTGTGTTACGCAACGTATGAATATGCACTAAACTTCTGTGATTTCGATCAATACAGTATAAATATAATGAAATATTCATGCTAAAACTAGGCTAGGTTATGCGACGTATATATGAATGAGGTAAATTCTGTGCCTTCAATCGCATAAATATATATATAATGAAATATTCTTGCTAAAACTAGGCTAGGTTATGCGACGTATATATGTATGAGGTAAATTCTGTGCCTTCAATCACAGTAATATATATGTATATATATAAGAAAATTATCATGCTAAAGCTTAATTATGTTATGCGACAATGTGTAGATAATATGTATAGGAATGAATACAAAAAAAAACTTCGGAATTTCGTGGCCTGCATCACACCATGGTTCTTTGATTCAAAGTTATATTTCGCTGTAGATACTGGTTGTGGAAACTGTTTGTTATGGTAGTAAAGTTGAGAGTGATGTACTTCGGACGTTAAGTCCAGACTGCCAGCATGAGCTGACAGATCACTCGGTGAACAGCGTTGACAGAGAGCGGCATGCTAGCACCTCGGCTATGTGGCGGAGAGTGTGGGGGTTCCCAACAAAACCTGCCGCTGTCACCAACCATGATACAAAAAAATTCCTCATGCCTATAACCAACAAGCCAGCACACACTCGGTCCTGAAGGGACCCTTACGTCACTTACCTGTATTTTGGGTGGAAGGGGTAGGTGTTGTTATCTTCCTTTTCCAGCCCCATCCTCCCAATTGACCTTGGGTGGCACTATTTTCCAAAGTCCCTTATTGACCTGCAAAGAGAGAGAGAGAGAGACTAGGCGGACCTAGACGATCATCATCTTACTCACAAGGGCTCCGGGATGTGAAAGAAAAATAAAAATATTCAGCACGGCATATTCACGTTATAAAAGTTCTCTTTTAATTCAAATTTTCTTGACATTGCTTACCTTTCCTTCTAATAGTACAAATGAATTATTAACCCTGGTACTTTCCAGACTTAACCAACATACTATTTCCAAGATAAACAGAGTGTCTATTACTTTACATTTCCTCGCAACTTCGATATTCTTCGATATATTAAATTATTCAGAACTCGTTAGGTAACTATTTACTCTAATCTCTGGCGGAACGAATAATAAGTTTTGTCAAGTATTATTATCATACATAAAAATTATATCTAATTCGTTATTCTAAGAAAGGTACTTATGTATACCTGACAGGATTGTGCCATGATAAACTCTTTTGTTTCCGAAAATGAAATAAGATCTAACGCTATTTGAATGATTTTCCCCATTCTCTTCTTTCTTTGTTTTTTTCTTTTTTTCTTTTTAACTAAATTGATTCGACCTTCGAAGAAAACGGTTATCCATACATATAAATAATATTGCGACAATGCTTACAAATGATATTTTCCTTTTTTTTTTTGTTTATTTTTGAACATATATTCATTTCTCATGCAATACGCTACTGTGGCATACCTACATATAAACATACCTGCATACCTACCTACATACATAAATATCTATCTACATATCTACCTACCAAAAACATACCTACCTACAAACATACATACATACCTACCTGAATTCATAATATTGTGACATACTTATTGTTCTAGCATAATAAGTAATCATAATATTAAAACACAACCGATAAACAATAGTCGTTCAAGTAGAATCATATGACACAGCAAATTACTCTGTACACTGCATGAGTAGGTCACCCTTACCCAATACACAAATTGCATCGATTAATGTGACCCGCTAAAGCGGCACGCAAATAACAAACGCAGTGACGAAATATCGATCACTGACCGCGACTCAACATGAGGGCTTCGATGAAGAAATAATAATAATGTAAGTAATCATAATTGCAATTATTGTTACCCTAAGCTAATTTTAAGTTGTATAAATAACCCATCATTATCAAAAGTTCACTCAACGTGTTTTTTTAAAACTTAGGTGGAGGTCTGCTACCTAGCTTCTCCCCGTATATAGATCACCGGAGTTAACGCTCTAATAGCTGCTCCTATTTAAATCACTTTAAGAGTAAAGCCCATAGGCTGCTCTTCGTGCATTTAACTGGATAAACCAGGCAACGAAATTAAAGGTTTATCACATGGCGACCGTGACATCGTAGCTAAATCGAATCTACAATCTTCGAGAAGACCGTGACAAGTTACAATCTTCAGACAATTTCATCTTTAGAACGTGCCGTATTCTTGTAGACCGTGACTGTGGGATATCAGCCGTAATCATCCATTCAAAAGCAAAAGGAGACCAAGGAAAAAACATTATCGTCAACTACCATACACCAGAGCTGAAATGAAAGATCAAATCGGCAGAGCATTTGATAAAATCTGCGCGCACATCGAGAAGTATAGGCAGCCAGAAGCAAACACCGACAACTTAACATTATACCGCCCGGACAACATCCTAGAGCCATACATACCGAAACCAGTAGCAAAGTCAACTGAAGAAATACCACAATACAAGGCAGGCCCGAAAAGGTTGACAATTGAAGAATATAGGCAGCGGCATACGAGCTCAAAGACAACAAAAACATCAAAACCAGCCCGTACAGGCCGACGAGCGTTCCTTAACGAGGAAATAAGGAAATTTAAACAACTGGTACAGATTGCAGTAACAAACACTGAAAAGAGGAAATACGAAATCCTGCTAGGAAACACGAAGAAAGAACTGAATAAGCTGGAAAGAGCAAGGAAGTAAAAAAAAACATTTTTTTTTTGTCAATAGATCTATATCGTAATAATAATATTATTATTTTTTTTAACAAAATGTAATTCATAGTTTAACCGTACAATAAAACAAAAAGAAAAAACTTAAGCTCCTCCATGAATAATAAACTTTAAATTTAAACAGAAGAAAGACATTTTTTTTCTCTCTCAATATGAATAATACTATAAATAATAGATAGATAATTTAAATTGACATAGGTAGAGATTATAAAAATAAAATTATAAAGTGTCATTATCGATGAACAAGAAAGCAGCTAAATGATAGCAATTAGAATTCATTCATTTTGCATTCAAACGTGGTACGAAAAATTTTTTTCCTGTATTGACCAGGTGTCTTATTTTCATTAAAAGCTTGATCAAACAATTAATCAGTACATACTTCTGAGCTAGAGGACACGTATGGACAAACTAGCAAAAATCGAGGACGAACTAATAAGAACTCTAGAAAATTTCAAGAAAGCTAAAAATAGGCCGTATACAGAAAAAACATTACAAGAAAAAGAAGAATTAATATACAAACTTCACGAAGAGGCAACGGAAATAGTATCGGTGCCAACAGAAGTGGCTACAATATTACAATACAAAGTAATTTATGACAAAATCAAAGTAGATCGAAGATATTCTAAAACTAGTAAAAGATCAAAAAGGCTACACCATGGCATTCGATATTAAAACTGCAACATCCCTGCTTCAAACCTATGATGGGAAGCACGAGGAAACGGAAATATTCGTTGAATCAATGGAACTGCTAGATGAACTAACGTCAGCAGAACATAAAAAATAATGATCAAGTTCATTAAAACGCGAATAACAGGGAAAGCGAAACTGATCAAGTTCATTAAAACGCGAATAACAGGGAAAGCGAAACTTGCAATAACAGGAGATATTAACACAGTCGAGGCAATAAAAACAAAGATACGCCAAAAATTCTCAGTCAAACTTTCATCTGACGCGGTACTGGCTCAATTAAACACGTGCCGGCAAGGAAATAGAAAATTAGTAGACTTTACAAACCAAATTGAAAACCTCTCCAGCCAGCTAACAAGAGCACTGATAATTGAAAAAGTGGCGACAGAAGAAGCAGCTGAAAAATTGGCTGACAAATTTGCAATACAGTTCTTCATTAATAATGTGACCAGTCAAGAAACATCGCTTATATTAAAAGCCAGCAATCTAACAACATTGCCGGAAATAACAACAAAAGGGGCGATGGTGGACAAAGGGCAGGCGCATAACATTCTTCATTTTAACAGCAACCAACATGGGAGATCAGGTAACTACCCAAATAAGAGTAGAAACAGTTGGCATGGCTACAGCAATTACAATAGAAATAATAACAGTAATAGACAAGAATACTACAACCGAAATAGGCCAATCTATAGCAATAATAGCAACAGAAATTACCGGCCCATGCAAGCACAACAAGCAAGTCAAAGGCAGAACACTCACAATCATAGGAGCTCGCAAAACAGAAGAGTTCAGCACTATGAATCGGGGGAATACCAAAACCCCCATATTAAACATAAACCTCTCCCTAACTAATTTTATAAAAGCATATGTCGATATGTGCGGAGTAGTATGCACCTTTATAGTGGATACGGGGGCAGATATTTCAATATTTAAAAGAGGTAAAATTAGCGCCGATCAATTATACCAACCAAAAAATACATGCTTTATACAGGGTATAACAGATTATAAAAGGCAATCAATAGGGGCAACAAATACAAAAATAACTTTCAACGATCAATTTTCAATCGAACACACCTTTCAAATAGTTAGTGACGATTTTTCTATAGGCGCTGACGCAATTCTGGGACTAGATTTTTTAACAAAAAACAACGCAAGTATTGACGACACTTGGACGCTGACCATAAATACGTCAGATGGAATAACAGAGGTACCCATACTTAGCGGTCCTTCTCCAAACTCAATAGTCATACCACCAAGATAATTCGAAAAGTTCCTATACAAGAACAAAATGATTCAGAAAATCTGGTCATAGCAAGACAAGAAGTAGAACCAGGGATATTCATTACAGGATCTATTATCTCAAAAAGTAACCCGCTGGTAACAATACTAAATATAACAAACAAAACAGTTACACTTCAAAATTTAAAACTTTCAACAAAACCACTTTCAGACTTCAATATAATTAAAACACCTAAAGACAAAAGATCAGAAAAAGTAATTTCAAATTTAAAACTCGAAACTATCCCAAGCTATGCTAGATCACAATTTGAAAAACTATGTCACGATTTCAGTGATATTTTTGTATCAGATGACGAACCACTAACTTCAAATAATTTCTATAAACAACATATAGAAGTGGCAGATAACGTACCTGTTTATACAAAAAACTACCGAATTCCCGAAGCTCATAAAACTGAAATAGACCAGCAGGTAGACAAAATGTTAACTGACGGAATTATAGAAAATTCAGTGTCATAATACAATTCACCAATATTACTAGTCCCCAAGAAATCAGGCGACCAAAACAAAAAATGGCGTTTAGAAGTAGACTTTAGGAATCTGAACAAAAAAGTTCTGGCCGACAAATTCCCATTACCTAGAATAGAAGAAATACTCGACCAAATGGGTAGAGCAAAATATTTCTCTACTCTAGATTTAATGTCAGGATTTCACCAAATCTCTCTGGACAAACAATCCAGAAAGTTTATAGCATTCTCAACCAATAAAGGCCATTTCCACTACACCAGACTACCTTTCGGACTTAACATCAGTCCAAACAGTTTTCAATAGCCATGGCAGGGTTACCACCAGAAACAGCATTTTTATATATCGACGATATTATAGTCGTCGGATGCTCCCAGCAACATCATTTGAAAAATCTCTTAACAATCTTCAAAAGGTTAAGAGAAAGAAACCTTAAGTTGAATCCAGAAAGTGTAAATTCTTTCAGACAGAAGTCACCTACCTAGGACACAAAATATCAGCAGAAGGTATTAGCCCAGACACCTTGAAATACGAGGCTATAAAAAATTATCCATTACCTAAAAATACCGACGACGTTAGACGATTTGTAGCCTTTTGCAATTACTATCGCCGATTTGTACCTAATTTTGCAGAAATCGCGCTACCTCTAAATAAACTACTAAAGAAAAAATCCCAATTTGAGTGGAACGAAAATCAGCAGAAAGCATTCGAAACACTAAAATCAATGTTAATGTCACCAATAATATTACAGTACCCAGATTTTAGCAACCAATTCATAATTTCAACTGATGCCTCGAATTCAGCATGTGGTGCCATATTATCACAAAATATTAATGGAAAAGAACTCCCCATCGCATATGCCAGTAAAACTTTTACACAAGGAGAAAGTAATAAATCAACCATTGAGAAGGAGCTAACAGCCATACATTGGGCTATAACGCATTTCAAACCATAGATTTCCAATAAAAACGGATCACAGACCTTTAGCATATTTATTTGGTATGAAAAACCCAACGTCTAAATTAACAAGAATGAGACTAGATCTCGAAGAATTCGATTTTGAAATTCAATACGTTAAAGGAAAAGAGAATTTTGGCCCAGATGCGTTATCAAGAATTAAACTTGACATAAATGATTTAAAGGACATCAACATATTAAAAGTACAAACTCGAGCAATGCACAAACAAAATAACCAATCAAATAAGAAAATAAGCTCAATAGAAGGAAATAACGAAAAACAACTGCATCCTGATCAACCGCATGTCATGGAAGTACTATCCCCAGACGAGGCTATAAACCTACCAGAATTAAAAATAGAAACCAACAGTTGCAGCAACGAGCGAATTAAACTAGATATAAAAATCGTCCACAGATTAGGAAATGTTTATGAGCGGCATATAAATACAAAGATAAACCAACGAGCACAATCTGCACTAGCACAGGTATTTAAAATGTTGGAAAATGGTATACAATTTCAGACCAAGACTCTGAAACTTTCTGCAGAGAGCCAAATATTTAAATTAATTACAATAACCGCATTTAAAGAAATAGGCAACAAAACGCTAGGAAATATACATATTATAATATATAAACTACCGAGATACATCAAAAACAAAGCGCAGATTAATAACCTACTGCATGATTTTCACTCAACACCTACTGGAGGACATCTAGGACAAACTAGAATGCACAAAAAACTAAAAGCGATATATAGATGGAAAAGGATGAAGAAGACCATCGCAAGATATGTAAACAATTGTGAACTCTGCGCGAAAAACAAACACCAGACGCACAATAGAGAAAGATTAGAGTAGTATAGCTATGGGGCTACCAGATCACTTTTTCCATACAAAAAGTGCAAGGTAAATTCCAACTATTTTGGTGGATCACTGTGGGTTCTGGGGAGGGGGAGTGGAGGGGATGGGGGGCAGAAGTCGCTTTTGTACTGGAAATGTGACATCATCTTGAAGTTTTCTTTTAGGAGGATACTACAACAACCAATGTAGGTAGGTATGTTGACTTGGATATGTCCGTCTTCAGGCCGATACGTCACCGACCCTGAGGTCATTGACCTTTGACCCTTGACCTTTGACCTTTGACCCTTGACCCTTGACCCTTGACCCTTGACCTTTGACCTTTGACCTTTGACCTTTGACCCCTGACTCTGATGTCATTGACCTTCTCACACACACACACACACACACACACACACACACACACACACACACACACACACACACACACACACACACACACACACACACACACACACACACACACACACACACACACACACACACACACACACACACACACACACACACACACACACACACACACACACACACACACACACACACACACACACACACACACACACACACACACACACACACACACACACACACACACACACACACACACACACACACACACACACACACACACACACACACACACACACACACACACACACACACACACACACACACACACACACACACACACACACACACACACACACACACACACACACACACACACACACACACACACACACACACACACACACACACACACACACACACACACACACACACACACACACACACACACACACACACACACACACACACACACACACACACACACACACACACACACACACACACACACACACACACACACACACACACACACACACACACACACACACACACACACACACACACACACACACACACACACACACACACACACACACACACACACACACACACACACACACACACACACACACACACACACACACACACACACACACAACACACACACACACACACACACACACACACACACACACACACACACACACACACACACACACACACACACACACACACACACACACACACACACACACACACACACACACACACACACACACACACACACACACACACACACACACACACACACACACACACACACACACACCACACACACACACACACACACACACACACACACACACACACACACACACACACACACACACACACACACACACACACACACACACACACACACACACACACACACACACACACACACACACACACACACACACACACACACACACACACACACACACACACACACACACACACACCACACACACACACACACACACACACACACACACACACACACACACACACACACACACACACACACACACACACACACACACACACACACACACACACACACACACACACACACACACACACACACACACACACAACACACACACAACACACACACACACACACACACACACACACACACACACGCGAAGCATGCTTTATCATTATTTTTCAAATTAATGCAAGCTTGCTTTAAAGCAATCTCCTTCGGCAGAGGTATATAAAATGATCCCCGAATCGGCTCAAACTTGTTGATATGCACCTCTAAATGTATTATAGAGTGCAGTGCCCAGCCACTGTCTTTTTCCTGGAATTCTTCCAGCTGAGTATGTATTGGATCCAAAATGTTTGATTTAAACCACTCCTCTAAATTATCATCTGCACTAATTGGAGCAGTTCTTGCTTGGAAATATTTAATGTCTTTTATGTTTTCATTGTCAGCACTTTGTTTAATAAATTCACCGCATAACGTCGTAGAAACTTTAATATTAAAATAATGTTTTAAGGTATTTTTAACACGACGCGTAAATAATTTGGTGGCATCTTGCATAAATAGCTTCGGATCGATATGTTTTAAATTTGCAATAACACCTTGTCGAATTCTGTCTGCAAACGCCGTCTTTACTTCCTCCCACTTTACAAAATCACTTCTTCTTACGCGAGTAATTCCTCCACCTCGACGGGGAGTTCTCAATAGTGCTCTCAATGATTTAGTTTGCTCGAGACAGCTCTCGAAATGTCGTTTCCTAGCACTCTTATTGCACTTCCGAAATGCAGCTTGAAATTTATGCATGTTTCTATTGCACTTTTGAACAATATAGTCTTTATTCACTGAATTTTTTAAACACTCCGAGATTATTGAAAAACTTTTATTTTACTAACACCCGAAGACATTTTTATTTTTTTTATATTTTAAACTAACACTGAGACTTACTGAAACTGAATGATGGCTCCTAGCGGTTTGCTTGCGCTTTTATAGGAACACCTCGCTGTTTACTTTATACGAATTTGTTTACAGGAAGTGAAGTGGTATCAAATTACGTGAGGATGGCTCATTCGATTAAATTTGTTTACACAGGTATGCATAACTTATTCAGCGAATTTGTTTACAGCGGTGATATCAAATTACATGAGGATGACTCATTCGATTGAATTTGTTTACACAGGTATGCATGACTCATTCAGCGAATTTATTTACAGGAAGTGAAGTGATATCAAATTACGTGAGGATGGCTCATTCGATTAAATTTGTTTACACAGGTGTGCATGACTCATTCAGTTTAAATGCGAATTTGTTAACAGGAAGTGGGGTGATAACAAATTACATGAGGATGAATCATTGTTTACTTTATTCGGATCGGTTACAACAGGATTAAACTTGTTTTGAGAGATTGCTTATAAATTAAGGAGCTGAATCAGATTCACTATCAGTTTTATTCAGAAGTTCAAACAAATAGGAAGCAAGGAGAAAAATAATAATAATAATGCCAAACGCAATGGATGAACTAAAGAAGTTGGAGCAGTACCAACCGTCCCTGAAGACCTGCCAAATGGAGTTGGATAAAGAGTACAAGATTCGTGGAGCGAGAAGGTGTACAACTACATTTGGAGCTCGTGTGGTTCTTGATTTGGAGAATTATCAACTATTTCTTCCTTCACGATACAACGCAATTTCGGACGATACTTTGACTAAAATAAATGCCCAGGGAGATTTTCTCGGTGATTAACAGAGGACCAATCGAGCGATCATATAAAATTGAATTTATTCAGAATGATATTAATCTGTATCCAATTATTTATTATAACAGTTGAATAATAAAAAGGGAATAATGTGAAAATAGTTTTTTTTAATTAGTCGTGATAATGAAGGTCAAGTTTAGTACTGCTGCTCCGCAAGTTTATATGATTGATTATGAACCCAGAAAAGGACCATGGGAGACATATGCTCTGGATCGCTTTCGCTTCCAAGATAGGATTAATAGAACTTCAGATATATTGTTACCAATTTTGGATATGAAGCACAGAGAAAAAGTTTATAATTTAAGATTTAATGATGCCAATAAATAAAAAACAATTTTTCATAAAACTTGCGACTTTTCAATACACACTCCTAGATGCAAAAAAACCATTGTTTACTTTACTTGGCGGCATCAAATTACCAGCCACCTGTCCACCGAGGCTTTAATTTCCACTACTTCTTACAAGCAGCCGTGATCTATTTTTAGATATCATGATCACTCTCGGGCTTTTTAATTCGCAGTTGTTTTTTTTTTCAGCAAAAGAAATTTTCAATTATAACTACTCATCTAAGACAACATATCAGTTGTTGTTTTTTTTTCAGCTATTGAGAATCTTTCATGAATTTGTTTACTTTCTCGGCTCTGTGAGAATTTTGTTTACATTATTCGACTGCGAATTTGTTTACATTATTCGGCTGTACGAATTGTTTATGCAATGAATAAAAACTAGAAGCATTACACCTGAAGATCAAAAATTAGGCTATTTCATACCTAGGTCATGATATCTACCTACGTTAGTTGTTGTTGTTGTTAATTTAATAACATGGTACTGAATATCGCCTGGTAGAAAATCTTTTAGTATGACTTAGTGTGTGTGTGTGTGTGTGTGTGTGTGTGTGTGTGTGTGTGTGTGTGTGTGTGTGTGTGTGTGTGTGTGTGTGTGTGTGTGTGTGTGTGTGTGTGTGTGTGTGTGTGTGTGTGTGTGTGTGTGTGTATGTGTGTGTGTGTGTGTGTGTGTGTGTGTGTGTGTGTGTGTGTGTGTGTGTGTGTGTGTGTGTCTCTGTGTGTGTGTGTGTGTGTGTGTGTGTGTGTGTGTGTGTGTGTGTGTGTGTGTGTGTGTGTGTGTGTGTGTGTGAGTGTGTGTGTGTGTGTGTGTGTGTGTGTGTGTGTGTGTGTGTGTGTGAAGGTCAATGACATCAGAGTCAGGGGTCAAGGGTCAAGGGTCAAAGTCAAAGGTCAAAGGTCAAGGGTCAAAGGTCAATGACCTCAGGGTCGGTGACGTATCGGCCTGAAGACGGACATATCCAAGTCAACATACCTACCTACATTGGTTGTTGTAGTATCCTCCTAAAAGAAAACTTCAAGATGATGTCACATTTCCAGTACAAAAGCGACTTCAGCCCCCCCCCATCCCCTCCCCTCCCCCTCCCCAGAACCCACAGTGATCCACAAACGTCTTAACGAATACCTAAGATGTTTTCGTAAATGATAACAGAGATGACTGGGATACGTGGATACCGTACTACTCATTTTGCTACAATACTACTCCAAACAGCGTTCACAACTACACACCTTTTGAAGTAGTATTCGCAAAAAGAGTGAACCTTCCTTCTGAGCTCACAGTTGCTACTCCAGAGGCCATCTATAACTACGACTTATATAGCAAAGAAGTTAAAGCTAGGTTACAATAAACACTAAGTAAAGCAAAGCAGTACCTAGAGCATTCGAAAGAAATAAGAAAACAAAACAGTGATATTAACTGCAACCCCCTATTAATCCAAATAGGTGATCAAGTATTAATTACAGCACCGAATAGAAAAAAATTGGATCCTCTATACAAAGGACCATATAAAGTAATCGCTATTGACACTGTTAATTGTATTATTGAAGACAGGAATAAGGTTAGGTCTAAGGTACATAAAAATAGACTAAGAAAGATCAATATATAAGAAAAAAATAATAATAAGATAGAGTAGGTATTAAATCTAATAATTACAACATCAATAAGGTATTATTGAGTTAATATACAAATAAGAACATAAAAAAATAAAAAAGTGTGTAAAATTTTAAAATGTTTATTACAACGAACACTATGTATATAAATAAAAAAGTTTAATGAAACTAAGGGCATATTAATGTGCCACAAACTGTAAGCGTTATATAATGGAAGCAAACTTTGAGAAAACAAAAAGAACAACAAAACGAACAAAAATATACAGGGTGTTGCAAAAGTATGGTTACATATGCTAAACTTAGGTAGCTGGGACCGAGCAAAGAAAAAAATCCTTATAAAGTTTTGCCCCACATTTCGTTGTTTCGGAGTTATGCTGGCAACACTGATTTGTGTACCGGAAAGTGTAGACTTTTGAATTTTAATGCATATCTCAAGAAGGAAATGGCGTAGAGAACTGAAATAAATTTTGTTTAACTTACAATATCTTTCACTTTAAGAAAAAATATTGCCCATATCATTCAGTATCGATACTTTCGAAATAAAAAAATTTCAAAGTGGGATTTGTGTCTTTTGTTTTACAAATTTCTTATTTTGGGAGCGATTTACTCAAAATTTCTAATAAACTTTTTTTTTGTTTTTGTAATTATTTGGTAGCTTATACGATTCCCTTTCCAACAATATGTAACTCAATGATGTATCTAGAGAGTTTCATAAAATAATATTCAATAATCTTTCAAGCTGGATTCATACCACAAAAAATTATTCATTTTATGGTTTATTTGAGTGGCTTTTATTACGGTCACTTGGTGACATAAAACAAGTTTTTTGATGAGTCATGGCTTATTAGCCTATTCAGAGTATACGAAAATTCTCACTTGCTTTCGAGGAATGCCCAATTTATACTCAGGTAATAAAATAATATAAAACGTCAACATTGATGTACCTAAGTAAAACAGATTACAAAATTTTTATGAAATTTATTTGGTTACAACAAATTTTCAATATGTTGCCCATTTTCTATACAACAAACTTGTAATCCGTAAGGGAACAAGGTAAAGGTGATTAATTACGTTAACGCCTACCAGGGGAGGACCTTGCCATGCAAGGCACTCTGTCAAGACCGTCCGTACGTGACGAAGAGTCACATCCTGCCCGAGGTGTTCCTGCACAGGCAGCTGGTGGGCATCCCCTGGGGGTGCAGCTGGCTACCTGACTGAATACGGCGGATCTAGAGGGGAAAACTCGATAAAACCCGCAATCCCAGGTGTAAACAATCGTGCCTATGGGATGAATGGCCCTGCGTGAGTGTGTCTTATAACGATGGACTCCGGATACCAGGCGACCTCCGGTTTTCAACCTTAGCCTTATCTCGGCATGCCGGCTCTGCTGAGATGGACCAACCTTTCCGAGCATACTCGTGGGACCAAAATAGATAAGCCCGTTTTTTCTGAGGGAGGTCCTCTCTAAATGTACCAAAAACCCAATCCGGGGCTCTTAACGAACCCGAAAATTTCCAGGACATTACAAGTCCTTCGTCTGACGGCTATGCGGTGGATACACTCCTCCTAGACGAGGAGGATCTACTTAGATCACCAGACCATAGCCAACAGGACAGCGGGAATACTGAAGTTCCCCACATCCAAAGAGCGCAAGCCAAAGCGCAGTGGGCGCGGCAAAAAAAAGGTTTAAATGGCTTTTAAAACATGGCCACACAGAGGCAGAGGCTAGAAGGATTGCTGCACTTCAGATAGAGCAGCGGAATGAGGAGGATCTTAGAAAACGCACTCGCTCTGACGACTCTTCTCCTAAAGTGGAGCAACCTAGCGCCAAACGCAGCAAGGCAGCAACGGAGAATCCTTCAAAGAAGCACGTCTCCCAGCCTTTGCGTAAGCAGCCCTCCTATAAAGAGGTTGCAGAGAGCGTTCGGGTGGGTATTCTTCCCGTCGGTTATCCTGAGGTGGCACTCAACATGGATCAATTGAAGTCCGTACAGAGTGCTATCTTGAGAGAGATCGCGGCTAGAAAACAAAGCCCCCTGAAGCCAAGATTCCTGGGCTCCACATTTAGACCAGGGTGGATGGTCATCAACTGCGCCAATCAGGACACCGTGACGTGGCTAAAAGGTGTAGTTGGGGAGCTAAAACCCTGGGAAGGAGCCAACCTTGTCATGGTCGAGGAAAGTGAAATTCCTCGCCCACAAGTTCTTGTGGGATACTTTCCCAACAGCGCTGAGGACCCTACGGACTTGATTCTCGACTACATCGAGGGTCAGAACGCGGGATTAAAGGTGTCAGAGTGGATTGTGTTACGCAAGACACAAAAACCACACGCAACAGAGCTAACCTTCTCCGTGGACCATACGTCCATGGAGGAGCTAAAAAAGGCTCATTACACAATTGGGTACAAGTTCGGCTCAGTCCAACTTAGGCCCAAGGGTGGGGCAGTAAAGACTGTGGTGGAGGCTGGGGATGGCCAAGGTCAGATTAAAACTCTGACTGATGAACCTCATCCATCGACATCAGGAACCAGCAGGCCTAAACTTTCTGTCAAGGCTAAGGCTGGCCCGGTAAAGCAGTCGGAACTGCAGAGGCTAAGCCGGGGACTTCCGCAAAGAAGTCCGAAGGCACTAAGAAGAAGCCTCCTCCTGCCCGTGCGAAGCAGGGCAAAAAAGGATATCCGAAAGGATCTCCTATCAACGCTGCTAGCGGCCATAAAAAGTCATCCTAGTCATGACTAATCATCATCTAAGTTGCCTCCAGATAAATCTCCATCATGCCAAAGCGGCATCAGACGTGCTTAGCAGGAGATTTGTCTCGGAGAAACTTAGTCTGGCGCTCATACAGGAGCCCTGGGTACATCAAGGCCGCATTAAAGGACTTCCCACAAAATCATGTAAGTTAATTTACAGTAATGAGCATGAATATCCCAGGGCAGCATTGCTGCTCAACACTAATCTAAATTTTATTCCTCTTTCGCAGTTCATTTCGAGGGACGTAGTTGCAGTAGCTCTCGAGGTACCAACTCCGGGAGGTAGTCACGAGGTAGTAGTGACCTCAGTCTATTTTCCTGGAGATGCGGATACACTACCTCCTACAGAGCTAAAAAGACTCATCAGCTACTGCAAACGAAGAGGAAAGCAATTTATCGTTGGATGCGATGCGAACGCACATCACACGCTATGGGGCAGCACGGATACCAACATCAGGGGTGAGTACCTCCACGATTTTATAATATCTAATAATTTAGAGATACTAAATCGAGGTAATAAGCCAACCTTTATGAACACTATCAGACAAGAGGTCCTGGACCTAACACTTGCCAGTATGTTCATAAGCACAAAAATAAGCAGGTGGCACGTATCGAACGAGATTTCCATGTCCGATCACAGACATATCAGGTTCGATATAGAAGCCGCACTTAACTCAAGTCTAGAGTACCGAATCCCTAAATTAACTAACTGGGAACTCTATCGATAACATCTTAAGGCTGTAGTTAACTCTCCCGGTAGTAGCATTAGCACAACGGAGGAGTTGGACTCAGCCACTACGCAGCTACAAACGGCTGTACTGACTTCATTCGAACACAGCTACCCTCTGAAGCAAAAGACTTGTAATCGGCAGGTACCTTGGTGGAATAGGGAACTGAGTTTGAAAAGAAAAGAAGTCAGAAAACTATTTAACAGAGCCAAGCTCTCTGGTACCTGTGGAGAATATAAAAAGGCTCTAACGGAATATAACATAGAATTAAGAAGATCTAAAAGAAGAACCTGGCGGACCTTCTGCGATGGCATAGATCAACTGCCCGCAGCTACCAGGCTCCATAAGGTACTTTCGAAGGATCACACGAATGGTATATGCTCACTTCAAAAAGAAGATTGGAACTATACCGAGAGTTGTGAGGAAACAGTCAGGCTCTTATTAGAAACTCACTTCCCCGACTCTACCAGTCCCGTTCAAGGAATAGTAGCTCCAGACCCAATTGAGGTGGGCAATTACAGGGTCTCTAACAGGAGTAAGAGCCTTGCGGGAAGAATCTTCACTCCTAACAAGGTTAGATGGGCCGTTGGTACGTTTAAACCCTTTAAATGGAGGGGACGGCATCTTTCCTGCCTTACTACAGCAGGGGGTTGAAGAAATACTTGTTCCACTACAAAACATTTTTCGAGCCAGTTACGCTCTGGGGTATATTCCCCAATGCTGGAGAGACGTCAGGGTGGTATTTATACCCAAAGCAGGAAAAAGAGCTAGCTCTCTAGCCAAATCGTTCCGACCCATTAGTCTCTCGTCATTTTTACTTAAATCCATGGAAAAAATCCTAGACCTACATATTCGAAGTGAAGTTTTGATTAAATCACCACTTCATTCTAAGCAATTCGCTTATCAAGCAGGCAAGTCTACCGAGACTGCCATCCACACTTTGGTTAAAGACCTCGAAAAAGCTCTTGAAGCATAAGAGGTGGCCTTATATGTATTTGCAGACATAGAAGGTGCTTTTGATAACACCTCCTTCGAAGCAATTAAATCAGCTGCCGAGGACAAGGGCTTCGAGCCCCCCACGGTTAATTGGATAGACTCCATGCTTAGAAGCAGGAGGATAACTACTACTCTAGGAAACTGTTCAGTCACGATCACTGCAGCTAAAGGCTGCCCACAAGGAGGAGTTCTCTCTCCACTCCTATGGTCGATCGTGATTGATGATCTCTTAGAGAAGCTGACCAGTTCGGGTTTTACCATACAAGGCTACGCGGATGACCTAGTAGTCACGATACGGGGCAAGCATGACCAAGTCATATCCGACCTCATGCAAAAAGCCCTTTCTAAAGACCACACTTGGTGCTAAACCAAAGGCCTCAGTGTAAACCCAAACAAAACGGTTATCGTTCCGTTCACGAGAAGATCAAAGCTTTCACTAAAGGCTCCGCTTCTCGGTAATACGGAATTGATATTTTCAGAAGAAGTCTAATATCTGGGGGTCACCTTAGATAAGAAACTTTCCTGGAATTCGCATCTGTCTAGAGTGACGGAAAGAGCGATAGGATCTCTCTACACGTGCCGTCGCTTCATTGGCAGAACATGGGGTCTGAAGCCAAAAATGATGTACTGGATGTACACCACGGTTGTTAGACCCATGGTCACCTATGCGGCCCTCGCATGGTGGCCAAAAACTAATGAAAAGAAGGCTGAGGCTCTGCTTCAAAAAACACAACGGCTTGCCTGTCTAGGAATAACTGGTGCCATGAGGACCTGTCCTACAGCAGCCATGGAAGCCTTACTAAACCTTCCACCCCTACATCTGCAGGTGAAAAAGGAAGCAATCTCCAGTGCTATTAGATTGCAAAAGGAGAAACAGTTAAAACCAGGGAATCTGGTTGGTCATTTAAGTATCTTAAAACAGATACGCTTTGAGCAAATGACGACAATATCTGATATAATCACAACCAAAGTGGATTTTGTAAGACCATTCGATGTGGTTTTAGGAAACCGACAGCAATGGCGTTCCACTAAACCGTCCTTTCAACAAGGATCGATGGTGTGGTATACAGACGGTTCAAAAACGAACAGTGGAGTCGGACTGGGCGTATACGGCCCCAGATGCCATATATCAAAGGCCCTGGGCTCTACCCCTACCGTATTCCAGGCCGAGGAATTGGCCATAGAAGAATGCGCCAATACCTGCATTAAAAGAGCCATAAATGGCTCAACTATTAATATTCTCTCGGACAGTCAAGCTGCCCTCAAATCCTTAAAGTCCTACACCATCAAGTCAGGGATAGTCTGGGAGTGTCTACAAACCCTAAAAGATTTATCAAGAGGAAACAAAGTTATCCTCATGTGGGTACCTGGACATGAGGGCCATAAAGGCAACGAAATTGCTGATGGCCTAGCCAAAAGAGGAGCGGAAACTCCCTTTGTCGGACCGGAGCCATTCTGTGGCACCTCAAAGTGCTACCTCAAAGCTGCCCTAAATAACTGGGAGAACAAACAAAAATCCCTATACTGGGAAAGGCTACAAGGACTTCGTCAGGCAAAAAAGTTTATCGACACCTCTGGAGGAAAAACAAAAGAACTATTACTTCTCAAGAAAACAGAGCTCAAAATAATTACAGAACTCTTCTCAGGCCATTGCCCCTTGAGGTATCACCTTAACAAGATGGGCTTGGCTGAGACTTCATCCTGCCGCTTTTGCCAGGATGCTCATGAAACCTCGGAGCACCTGCTCTGCAACTGCGAAGCATTGACCAGGCGGAGACTACTCCATCTCGAACATGCTTTTCCTACACCTAACTACGTACGGAACCTCAATCCCAGAAGGATCCTAGACTTTATTAACAGTCTGAACCTAGAAAGGGAATAAATTCAACGGGGACTCACAATAGATCTTTTAGGTCGCGGTGATTGCGAGGCTGACGCCTACACACCCCTCTACGAATCTAATCTAATCTAAGCCTCTGTTCAGCTTAATGACAAGATAGAGACCCCACTGGCTACTTGAAGTTGTTGGTGGAGATGTGGTATTGTATGGCAGGATGCAGACCCTACTCTGGTGTAGGATACAGATCCTACAGAATTGATTTATTGTAAGACACAGACCCTGCTGAGCTGCTGAGGTTGTAGCCGTGTTCTTTGCTGTTGTGTGAGAATCCTCGTTGCAGTCTCTATTACTTATTAGGCTTCGGTATGACACCCTGATTGAAGCTTCTAATAGAGATTCATTTCCCGACTCTTCTTTCGGGTTTTACCATACAAGGCTACGCGGATGACCTAGTAGTCACGATACGGGGCAAGCATGACCAAGTCATATCCGACCTCATGCAAAAAGCCCTTTCTAAAGTCCACACTTGGTGCTTAACCAAAGGCCTCAGTGTAAACCCAAACAAAACGGTTATCGTTCCGTTCACGAGAAGATCAAAGCTTTCACTAAAGGCTCCGCTTCTCGGTAATACGGAATTGATATTTTCGGAAGAAGTCTAATATCTGGGGGTCACCTTAGATAAGAAACTTTCCTGGAATTCGCATCTGTCTAGAGTGACGAAAAGAGCGATAGGATCTCTCTACACGTGCCGTCGCTTCATTGGCAGAACATGGGGTCTGAAGCCAAAAATGATGTACTGGATGTACACCACGGTTGTTAGACCCATGGTCACCTATGCGGCCCTCGCATGGTGGCCAAAAACTAATGAAAAGAAGGCTGAGGCTCTGCTTCAAAAAACACAACGGCTTGCCTGTCTAGGAATAACTGGTGCCATGAGGACCTGTCCTACAGCAGCCATGGAAGCCTTACTAAACCTTCCACCCCTACATTTGCAGGTGAAAAAGGAAGCAATCTCCAGTGCTATTAGATTGCAAAAGGAGAAACAGTTAAAACCAGGGAATCTGGTTGGTCATTTAAGTATCTTAAAACAGATACGCTTTGAGCAAATGACGACAATATCTGATATAATCACAGCCAAGGTGGATTTTGTAAGACCATTCGATGTGGTTTTAGGAAACCGACAGCAATGGCGTTCCACTAAACCGTCCTTTCAACAAGGATCGATGGTGTGGTATACAGACGGTTCAAAAACGAACAGTGGAGTCGGACTGGGCGTATACGGCCCCAGATGCCATATATCAAAGGCCCTGGGCTCTACCCCTACCGTATTCCAGGCCGAGGAATTGGCCATAGAAGAATGCGCCAATACCTGCATTAAAAGAGCCATAAATGGCTCAACTTTTAATATTCTCTCGGACAGTCAAGCTGCCCTCAAGGCCTTAAAGTCCTACACCATCAAGACAGGGATAGTCTGGGAGTGTCTACAAACCCTAAAAGATTTATCAAGAGGAAACAAAGTTATCCTCATGTGGGTACCTGGACATGAGGGCCATAAAGGCAACGAAATTGCTGATGGCCTAGCCAAAAGAGGAGCGGAAACTCCCTTTGTCGGACCGGAGCCATTCTGTGGCACCTCAAAGTGCTACCTCAAAGCTGCCCTAAATAACTGGGAGAACAAACAAAAATCCCTATACTGGGAAAGGCTACAAGGACTTCGTCAGGCAAAAAAGTTTATCGACACCTCTGGAGGAAAAACAAAAGAACTATTACTTCTCAAGAAAACAGAGCTCAAAATAATTACAGAACTCTTCTC
The DNA here is from genome assembly GCA_963930735.1 of Dioctria linearis. Classification (NCBI taxonomy): domain Eukaryota; kingdom Metazoa; phylum Arthropoda; class Insecta; order Diptera; family Asilidae; genus Dioctria; species Dioctria linearis. The sequence goes on along the minus strand of OZ005740.1, from coordinate 149,022,220 downwards.
AGGCCATTGCCCCTTGAGGTATCACCTTAACAAGATGGGCTTGGCTGAGACTTCATCCTGCCGCTTTTGCAAGGATGCTCATGAAACCTCGGAGCACCTGCTCTGCAACTGCGAAGCATTGACCAGGCGGAGACTACTCCATCTCGAACATGCTTTTCCTACACCTAACTACGTACGGAACCTCAATCCCAGAAGGATCCTAGACTTTATTAACAGTCTGAACCTAGAAAGGGAATAAATTCAACGGGGACTCACAATAGATCTTTTAGGTCGCGGTGATTGCGAGGCTGACGCCTACACACCCCTCTACGAATCTAATCTAATCTAAGCCTCTGTTCAGCTTAATGACAAGATAGAGACCCCACTGGCTACTTGAAGTTGTTGGTGGAGATGTGGTATTGTATGGCAGGATGCAGACCCTACTCTGGTGTAGGATACAGATCCTACAGAATTGATTTATTGTAAGACACAGACCCTGCTGAGCTGCTGAGGTTGTAGCCGTGTTCTTTGCTGTTGTGTGAGAATCCTCGTTGCAGTCTCTATTACTTATTAGGCTTCGGTATGACACCCTGATTGAAGCTTCTAATAGAGATTCATTTCCCGACTCTTCTTTATGGCACATCTATTTAAACGTTCGATTGCCTGTAGTGAAGACCTCTTAGATGGAGCTATCCCTTGGGGTCCAATGAGTTTCACTTGCCGGTGTCTTCAGAGCTGCGGTAGAAAATGCTAATATTAGACCGACAATATTAAGGCAATAATAAGCAGGAGTCGAGTTTAATGAAGTTAAACACTACTTTTAAATATTTGTATTTATTTCCTTTTCTTGTAGACAAATTACAATGAGATCTAGAACCGAGTAACAATAATATTTTTAACAGTTTTTTTTAAATATTAACACTCTTAGTATGGCGATCTAAAACTGAATGACTTTGAAAAAATTAAAACAAAACATTTTTCCTTACAAGACTACTACGTATGATTAAAAATTACCTCGCCCACAACACGCAAAGTAGTCGCTCAACTGGTTCCACAAACCTACAAATGTTTTTGCGATAGTTTCCCGAATTGCCAGTCGCGAGCAAACTTGGAGCGCGTCCGCGTCGCATTACAGACAAGCGTCAAAGCGGGGCCGACGTCGCCACAACACTCCCCCACCAGCAGAACCAAAAGCTTAGTCTGTGAAGAAACGTTTAGGTGGTTTTGTGATTCGTCCAGTGCGAGTGATTTGCTGGGAAAGCTGCATGTTTCCGTCAGGGAGAAATCTAACACGTCGTTGACGTTTCTGCTGATGATCCGACGGTGGAATACGGCTGACCGTGGAATCTATGGTGGTCGTATTTGTTTTCGAATCTCTGGGTGTTTCCTGAGAAAATCCATCTTGTTGAGTAGTGCCCGTCGCAATAGGAGAATCTTCATTCGCTGGAGTGGTGTGTTTGTCCGTTTCGATGGTTTCTCGGAAGCAAGGTTTTAGACGGTTGAGGGAGACATTAACTTCCTTGCCCTTTACTTCCAATGTAAAATACGCTTTATCGCGCTTAATTATTTTAAAAGAACCTTCATATGGTGGCTGAAGGGAAGCTTTAATCGCATCCGTCCGGGTGAAAACATGGGAACAGGAACTGAGATGTTTGAATTTAAAAGGAAAATGCCGTGAATGGTCTGAAGCGGGGACCGGCCTGATGTCGGAAAAAAGATTTCGAAGGGTTACCATGAATTCGTTTGAAGGCCGCGACTGTGACCTTTGTAAAAAATCACTGGGTAGTCGTAAACTTTCCCCGAAGACCAATTCTGCTGGTGTAGCAAGAAACTCTTCTCTGAAGACCGTCCTTAGACCCAACAGGACCATAGGTGGAATTTTGGACCAAGACTTTTCCTTGTAACTCATTATTGAAGCTTTTAGCGTTCTATGCCATCGTTCGAGGAAACCGTTTGAGTGAGGGTGATATGCTGCGGTGCGAATTCGCTTGAAACCCAACAAGGTGGCAAGCTCAGCAAATAGTGCTGATTCGAACTGAGCTCCCTGATCGGTTACTATGGTTTTGGGTACGCCGAAACGTGCTATCCAGATATCGCATAACCTTGCCGCTACCGTTTGCGCGGTTATATCCACTAGCGGCACTGCTTCAGGCCAACGTGTGAATCTGTCAATAGCTGTGAGGCAGTATCTGAAACCTTGCGACGGTGGAAGAGGGCCAATTAAGTCGATATGAATGTCTTGGAAGCGTCCGGAGGAAAATGGAAATGTCCCTAGAGAGTTTTTAACATGTCGAGAAACCTTACATTGCTGACACTCTAAACACGAACACGAGCGAGCCCAAGAGTTAACGTCTTTATTCATCGAATTCCAAAAGAATTTCGATGTGACCATTTTGTTGGTAACACGAATACGTGGATGGGCTAAATTGTGCACTGATTTAAAAATGAGGAACCTAAAGTCTTTAGGAATGAAAGGTCTTGCCCTATCGGAAGAGACTTCACAGTAAACTTGTTTGTTGGTGCCAAAAATTGGAAATTGCTCAAACTTAAACTGCGAATTTTTTAGTAGATCCTGGAATTCGGGATCTTCTGTCTGTGTGTCGGCAATAGCCCCGAAGTCTATTAGGCTGGGCAGATGGATCTCTCCCAATCTGGAAAGCACATCTGCTACAACATTATTTTTTCCGGAGACGTGTCTTAAAACTGTGGTGAATTGCCCCACGTAATCTAGATGCCTCAATTGTCTGGGGGATGCCTTTTCGGGATTTTGCTGGAAGGCGAAAATCAGCGGCTTGTGGTCCGTGAAAAGGATGAAGGGACGGCCCTCTAAGAGAAACCCAAAATATTTGACGCCCTTATAGGCAGCTAAAAGTTCACGATCATATGTGCTATATTTTCGCTGCGCGTTATTCAGTTTTACCGAAAAGAAACCCAAAGGTTGCCATATGTCATCAATCTTCTGTTGAACGTTAGCATCAATGGCGGTATCGGAAGCATCCACCCATAAAGCTACCTCGGCGGAAGAACTGGGGAAAGCCAGGAGAGTAACTTCAGACAGCTGCTTTTTAACAGGCTCGAAAGCCCTATTAGCCTCTCCTGTCCAAACGATTTTCCAGCTGCCTTCTTTCTTTGGTCCTTTTAGATAACTGTTTAATACTGCCTGATTTTGCGCGCGTTCGGTAGAAAGTGGCGGTAGTAATTGATCATACCTAAGAAGCGACGTAGGTCTTTCACCGTCACTGGCAGCTGGCATTTGGCGATTGCTTCAACCCGATCTGGAGGCGGCTTAATGCCTTTCGCCGAAATTAAGTGAGCTAAAAAGGTCACCTCTGGTAACAGAAATTTGCATTTAGTAACATTGATTATCAAACCGAATTGTTTAAGTCGTGCAAAAACTAATTCTAAATGCTTGAGATGTTCGCTTTCGGATTTTGATGCAATTAACATGTCGTCTAAATAGACGAAGCAAAATGAAAATTCTTGTAAAATAGAATTTATGAACCTCTTGAAAGTCTGTGCGGCATTGCACAGACCGAAAGTCATCCGGGTGAATTCAAAAAGTCCGAACGGTGTGCATATCGCCGTTTTCGGAATATCTTCAGGATCAATTGGTATCTGGTGGTAAGCTGTAGTTAGATCTAACGTCGAGAAAAATTTACAGCCTTCCAAGTTGTATGAGAAATCGTGAATCAAAGGGATAGGGTATCGGTCAGGAGTTGTACAAGCGTTAAGACGTCTGTAATCGCCGCACGGTCTCCACTCACCATTCTTCTTTTTAGCTAAGTAAAGGGGCGAGGACCAACAGCTTTTCGATGGCCGACAAATTCCTTCTCGTAAAAGGAAATCGAACTCCTTCTTTGCCGCAGTTAGTTTATCAGGCGGAAGACGCCGAACTTTTACTGCGATTGGAGGACCCCTGGTAAGAATGTGGTGAGTGACCGTGTGTTTAACTGGGTTGTTAAAACTTGTTTCCAATGTAATTTCTCTGAAATGACGCAAGAGAATTTGAATTTTGGGGCCGATCGTCGAATCAATGCTGATGGGCTGAGCTGAGGATGGACAAATGACTCGCCTTCCTGTTGTTTTAAGGGAAGTTAGCGGATCAATTAACAATTTCTTTTTCATATCCACGAGAAGTCCAAGTGACCCAGGAAGTCTGCACCCAGTATGTGTCTCGGGACGCCAGCAATTATGAACTGCCAGAAAAAAACACGACGTAGGTTTAGATTTAATGTTAAACGTTTATGACCGAACGTGCTAATGGACGAACAATTTGCTGCTTGTAGACAAAGGGTGACTTCATGTGTCTGTCCGCTGGAGACGCTGGATCGACTGACACATCTGCACCTGTGTCCACTTGAAAACTCTTTCTGGAATTTCGGTCAAAGGTATAAAGACGACTATTTGTTCCGCCGCTTCCACCCATCGTCAAAGGTGGAGGGCAAATTAATTTAAAGATTTGTCTGAATTATTTATTTGTTTAACATAATTATTAGAACTTACAAATTTGCATGGAGGAATACATTTTTGTGCTTTGGACTGGAATTTTCTGTGGTACCAGCATAAATCTCTGGCGTTGCTATAATCGGAACCGTGTGAAGCGGATCTATACCTACTCCTACTCCGTGGTGGGCTTCTTCGAGAATCTGAACTACGACGATTCGCACCCTGCTCGACTAACTTCCAGTTTACTGACCTCGACGGTTAGTTGGTTGACCGACTGAGCCAGATCCTCTGGAGAAACATTGGCTGCAACTGAGGAGACTTCTGTGCCTGGGTTGACTTCTGCAATTGTGTCCGCGCAGGTAGCTAGCACCTCTAATGGTCCCGGATTTCATGCCAAAATTGCTTGCATATTTACGGGTAATCGCTGCAACCACAATGACTTTAAAACTTCTTCACTTAATTTTCCTCTGCTGAGATTGCGCATTTCTCTGAGTAATTGGGAGGGCTGTGAGTCGCCTAAGACCATCCCGGTTAGCACTTGCTTCAACTTCCTATTTTCGCTTCCGGACAACCTGCCAGTCAAAGTCTCTCTCAACTTCGAATATTTGTTCAGAATCGACGGATCTTGTATGACATCACTGACCACCCGTATCACACCTTCGTCCAGAGCGCTGACCAAGTGGTTAAATTTCGTTTTATCTTGTGTGATTCCCGCTAAGTCAAATTGTGACTCTAACTGGAGGAACCACAATTCCGGACAGCTCTTCCAGAAAGGAGCTGGTTTAACTGAAACCGCGTTCAAACTACTTGGTGGATGAGTGTCGAACGACGTCGACCGCGCCGAGCTTTTGGCCGGTGTATCCAAACTAGGGTCCACTGACTCACTTAAAACGTCACATGACTCCGACTCACGACGGGCCATCCCGAAACACAGGCCTTTTAATCGAAAGGAAAGAAAATATGGAGTAACCGTAATATAAAACAGCTACTTTGAGAGTTGTGGTGGGTTCACACTATTCAGTTAATCTAAATGAAACCATATAAAACCATAAAACCATATAAAAAAATAAATGTAAATGTATATATATATAAAAATCAACAACAGTAAGGAACAGTAAAAAAAACAATAACAATGTAAAATGTGATAATGATTGAAAATGTAAAGAAGAACAACAAATCAATTTTATATTTCTGACTACAACCTTAATCTTCTTGCCTTACTGTTGGCAGATTGGCTTGTCGAGGTCACCAATTGTGGGGACGTCTTAGTGTCATCGGTATAAGCCTCCGTTCAGCTTAATGACAAGATAGAGACCGCACTTGCTACTTGAAGTTGTTGGTGGAGATGTGGTATTGTATGGCAGGATGCAGACCCTACTCTGGTGTAGGATACAGATCCTACAGTATTGTAAGACACAAACCCTGCTGAGCTGCTGAGGTTGTAGCCGTGTTCTTTGCTGTTGTGTGAGAATCCTCGTTGCAGTCTCTGTTACTTATTAGACTTCGGTATGAAACCCTGATTGAAGCTTCTAATAGAGATTCATTTCCCAACTCTTCTTTATGGCACATCTATTTAAACGTTCGATTGCCTGTAGTGAAAACCTCTTAGATGGAGCCATCCCTTGGGGTCCAATGAGTTTCACTTGATGGTGTCTTCAGAGCTGCGGTAGAAAATGCCAAGCAAAGACCGACAATATTAAAGCAATAATAAGCAGGAGTCGAGTCGAATGAAGTTAAACACTACTTTTAAATATTTGTATTTATTTCCTTCTCTTGTAGACAAATTGTTGTATTATCCTCACACCGTGCTCCTATGGAGAGTGCAGGATTTTTTAATTTCCTCTACTTAATGATTTCTGGCACTGTTCACTGCACCTCTCTCCTCGCCAAATAAAACACTCTTATTCCTTGTTGTATTTTATTGAAAATCCACTGAACTTTTTTATTCACAATTATAAATTCTTGGCATTATACCTAGTATCACTAGTTAAAAAAACAAAAGATCATTATGTATTGTCAGAAGTCTAAGATTTTAGATAGACCGCTTTTTGACTTTTTCGATAACTCTGCTCGTCGGCTTTTGGAATCAAACCCCCCGAGGGTCGGCGATATTGCACCCAGGTGTCCCCCATAAGCTTCAAAAAAGCTTTTTTTTATACTCTTTATTACTTTCCCATGACGTGAAAAATCGTACGTGGGAAAATACAAAAAGTTTAGACGCAGTACATATGCATGAAATCTGATATGCACTGTGTCTTGTAAAAATAACATTTTAGTAATTGTGTGTATGTATGTACATACGATTAGGTTTTATGAATTTAGGAATTGTATGTACATATATACATGCAGATAATTTAGCAGAAAAGCTGCATGTAGGTATGTACATAGTGCTGCATGCAGGTAAGTATACATGCCGTGTGAACGGAGTTTATGACTGATAACAAAATGCAATTTATGCTAAATTGCATTTTGTTGCAGTACGTAAATGCATTTTTAAATGCAAATGAAATTTTAAATGAATTTTATTTTTCAGGGTCAAACTGTAGTACGCCAATATATTGCATACGGCAAGATATTGGCGTATTGGTTTTAATTTTTGTGATTCGGGGTATAGGCACCTGGGTCACAACATACCTCCCCCTGGGGAAAAGAAAGTTTTATTCTTTTTAAGAAGAAAACTTTCTTTCAAATAACTAAATACATTATTCATATACTAAAATAAAATAGTATGTAGCTTACTATAAATAATTACAAAATTGTAGATTTACTATATATTAAAAAATAATTAAAATATTTAAATTAAAACTGTTTGCATATATGTAATTACAAGATATCCTTTTTTATTTGTTGTTATATAGTACCTAATTAATAGTGGAGTTATGTTTAACAAACAATATTTTTTTTTTATAAATTTCCTTATTTTATTTGCATAGGCTTTTTTTTTACTATATTTATTTATTTTATTTCCTTTATTGTATTATATATAAAAGTTAATTTGTAAATAAAAACTATGTTTATTTTTATTTCTCTTTAGTTTGCTTTTTTTTATATATATTGTTACGAGCGTGGCCTTAGTTCGTTATTTAAAACACAATATTTCAGATATAATTCAAAAGTTCTTTCTTTATTTAACTTTACCGTTTACTCTCACAAATTCACAAATAATTATCAAATCAACTCTTTATTTATCGCTAGTACTGTACTTCTAATTATCGCAATCCCAATAGTTTACTTCGTTCACTTCGCTGTCTGAAATAATACTCCGCCTCCTAGCTGTCAGAGCGCCGTATTTATACTCTACGAATTATCCTAGAACCTTCCTGAATATTCCGTTCTCCGAACCCAAAGTTTACTAAGATGACACTAACCTAAAGTTGCTTCCATTCCTAACAGATGTCGCTTGATTCACTTTGTGGCACGTAACACTGCCCCCTTCTTAAAATTTGTTCGTCCCGAACAACAGATGGTCCACGGTCTTGGTGCTCTCCGTATTGACCCAAGCGATCTAGATGAACGATTTTTCTTTTGCATCTTGTACCGCGCTGATTCTTGTATGGCATGTTATTAATTTTAGTTTTAACTGCATACGGTCTCTCCCAGTGTTGTGGTAACTTTGGAGAACGTCTCGTGGCCTCGTGCACATCAGCTAATCGTTGTCTGAGCTTTGTTACGTAGTCTTCTGGTAACTTTTGTTCGCCTTTGGGTATACCAAACTTGAGGTCGCTAGGTAAGCGCATTTCCTTTCCGAAAATGACCTTAAATGGGCTTTGTCTGGTCATATTGTAAACAGCTGATATATAAGCCATTAGAAATATAGGAATATGTCGAAACCAATCGTGTTGATTATAGTTGAAGATCTTCCTGAGATGTTTGATTAATGTTCTGTTGAAACACTCTTCCATGCTTTGATTTTTCTTTCGTCTTTTATCTTTGATTCCTTTCTCCTCAAATTTCTTCCCCTTTCGATTGCCGTTGTCATACTTTTCACTGCCGCCTTTGCGCTTCTTATTATCATCATCGTCAGAAACTTTATCTTTACTTTTTCCGACCTTCATTATACCCTTATCATCGTCATTATCAGCATCTTTAGACCCTTTACTTTTCGTCTTTTTCTTTCTTTCATTGTCCTCGCTCTTGGATTTCTTTCCTTTCTTCTTTTTACTTTTATCACCGTAATCATCATCATCTTCTGATTTCTTTCCTTTCTTCTTTCGACTTTCGTTATCATCATTGTAGTCATCGTCATCTTTTTCTTCCATCCGTCCGCAATGATTCCATTCAGGATTGCATGGACGTTGTGAAAAAGCTTCTGCATATCCGTGGATACGTCCTTTGCGGTATGGGATTTCAAAGTCATGAGGTTGCAATCTAGTCTCTCCACGGAAAGCTTGCTCTCTAGCTCGCCATCTTCTCCCTTCTTCTTCTGTTGTTTGCATTCGTCCTCGTTTCCTACAGTCGTTTTGCAGGTGTCCCAGTCTACTACATTTCCAGCATCGAATAACACCACGCGAAGGAGTGGTCTCTGATGACGGTATTCTGCTGTGAGTCTGCTGCCCAGCTCGATATCTTTGCCCAGCTCGATATTTCTGCCCTTCTTCTAGGGCTTTCATTCGTCGGCGTTTTCTGCAGTCCCTTTGGAGGTGTCCTGGTCTATTACAATTCCAGCATCGCAGAATACCACGTGAAGAATTTCTCTGTGATGGCTGCATTCTATTACAAGTACATTCCTCCACCGAAATTTCTCTCACTCGTACTGCACTTCGAGAAGCTTGCCTGGCAGATTCATACGCTAATGCATACGCTAGTGCTTCTGCTGTTGATTTCTTTCCTGCTAGCCTTAACGCTTGTTGTAAATTTTGATCTGTAATGGCGTTCACAAATGCTTCTGTTGCCACTTCATTAAGGAAATCCGCATTTACGCTAGAGTACGAAAGATAAGCTAATCTTTCCACATCAGCCTGCAGTTGTTGTAGTGACTCGCCATGCTTTTGAGTCCTGCTGCGTAACTGCAGGCGATATACTTGCTGCATGTGTTCATCTCCATAACGTAACTCTATCGCCTGTACTAATGAAGTATAATCACGTTGCCTTTCTATCGGTATAGTTTGTAAAAGCTCTGATGCAGAACCTCGAAGTGCTAATACCAGAGCTGTAGCTTTGTCTGCATCATTCCATCCGTTTACTTCGGAAGCAGCCTCGAATTGTCTCTTGAAAATATGCCACGAATTTTGTCCATCAAATATTGGAGGTTTCATTCTGCCTGCATTGGATATTTCAATTCCTTCGTGCCGTGGTTGTCGATGCTTCATCATCTCCAAATCTGCTTTAAAGTTGTCAAGCTTCTCCGTAACATTTTGTTGTACTTCCGACACTTGTTGTTGAACTTCTAGCACTTCCTGCTGGATTCCTTCAATTTTTACATTTTGCTCGTCTAATGAATTCTTAAGAAAAGTCTTCTGTTCCTCCAAACAAGTTTCTAGACAATTCTGCAAAGAATTCTTTTGTTCGTCCAAACGGGCTTCTAGAGAATTCTTTTGTTCATCTAGACGGGATTCCAGAGAATTCTTTTGTTCCTCAAAAGCATTCTTTTGTTCCTCAAAAGCATTCTTTTGTTCGTCCAAACGGGCTTCTAGAGAATTCTTTTGTTCATCTAGACGGGATTCCAGAGAATTCTTTTGTTCGTCTAATCGGGCTTCTAGAGAATTCTTTTGTTCCTCAAAAGCATTCTTTTGTTCCTCAAGAGCATTCTTCACCTGCAGGGTTGAAAGCTCCATTTTGGTCATTAAAGTACCCAAAAGCTGTTCTATGTTCATCGCAGGCTCTTCTTCAGTTTCTGATTCTTCCTCGAAAATGTATGTCTCAGGATTCTTTTCTTCCTCTATCAAAGCTTGTCTAAGTCGCTCGAGTAGAACATTCTTTAGACCTGTCGTTTGCAATGACCGCTTCCCCAACTCCACTTTCAATTCCTGTATGCGAAGCTCCTCTAGTTTGCGTCCCATTACTTTGATAATTCACTCACAGTTTAATATAAAATTATCTTTCGGAATTTTCACTTAAAGCAGGAAAGTTTCACACGATTTCACCAAATTAATCACTCTTTGAATTTCAAAGTCAAATGCCACCACTTTATTTCGCGATTTTATTTTACTTCTGACACCAGTTGTTACGAGCGTGGCCTTAGTTCGTTATTTAAAACACAATATTTCAGATATAATTCAAAAGTTCTTTCTTTATTTAACTTTACCGTTTACTCTCACAAATTCACAAATAATTATCAAATCAACTCTTTATTTATCGCTAGTACTGTACTTCTAATTATCGCAATCCCAATAGTTTACTTCGTTCACTTCGCTGTCTGAAATAATACTCCGCCTCCTAGCTGTCAGAGCGCCGTATTTATACTCTACGAATTATCCTAGAACCTTCCTGAATATTCCGTTCTCCGAACCCAAAGTTTACTAAGATGACACTAACCTAAAGTTGCTTCCATTCCTAACAGATGTCGCTTGATTCACTTTGTGGCACGTAACAATATATATATGTATAGATATTACTACATTATTAACTATTTTAACTTTTATTTATTTATTAATTTCTACCAGAAAAGAAAAAAAAATAGTCCTTATTGTAAGGACTATTTTCCACACAGGGAAAGAAAAATTTTCTATTTTTCTTTTGATTTTTTTTCCTTATGTAGAAAAAAAATTTTGTCTATTCCTTCTAATTTTTATTTATTGGTTAGTTTCTGTCAGAAACGAAAAATATTAATCCTATTTAATGAAAAAAGGTAAAAATTGATATTTCGCAAAAGAAAATATTTTTGGCATCTTCAAAAATGTTTATGATTTTTGGGAGGGGTAGGTGATAAATGGGAAAGGTTGCTTTCTCAGTTTTTTGTTCGTTATAGTTAATTTTGTCCCTGTTTGTATTAATGAGCAATTGCAATTTTGTTTTTGTTTTTCTTCTAATAAGGTGATCCTCTATTAATCACCATTTACTGGTCGCTTGGCCTCACTTCTTTTTCATTGTTGTTGTCTAGATAAGATTCTGCTGACCTAGTCTTTTTGGGTTTAATTCTGTTGCGAGTTACTTTTATCTGAAGATTTTAAAGTGAATATAATATCGTGTGGGATGCTGGTATGCGAAGGGAAATTTTTTTTTTGTTATGTTTCTGTTTGGTATTTTGTTTGTAATTGCCTGCTTTAACTTGGATAGAATTGGAGTCAGTTCTCATTTTCAAAATGATTTTCGTTGAAGAGGTTGGCCACTCTATTTATCGTGTACCTCAGTACTTTTGTGTCCGGGTCACCGGGATATATATCTAACATGTTTTCCCGGGCTGGATGGGGCCCCTTCGGGCGGTCTGGCACGCTTATGGGCGGCATAGTCTGCCTCTATGGGGTGGTCCACCAGTTGCTGACGCGTACCATCAATGCAATTTCATACTGTATCCAGAGTATGAAATGGGCATTTCCTTTCTAGGTAAGTAGTTATTTTTTGAAAATTGTTTTGCTGTGTGATTTTTAATTTTTGTTTTTTTTTTCACTTTTAGGCGGATATGCTGTCATTGTCGGGGAGTCATACCCACTTCCCATAAACCCCTGGTTTTCCGGTCCTGTTTCCAATGCGAGCGAGGCCGATTGGGACTTTTAGTAATTTACTCACAATTTGTATTTTTTCATATTTTTTGTTATATTGTGGTATGCTCAAGTTTTTTTTCTCTTTTTAATTCATTTCCCCCTTTTTCTGTTTTCCTCTTTTTTTCAATAAATATTTCTAATTAAAAATGAGTTTTTCTTATTTATTACCGTTTTTTATTTTTGTTTCTATTTTTTTATTTTATGGTGGTTTCTTTTGTTTTTTTTTGCTTGTGTTTTGCTTTTGATTGGGGTTCGGAATCAATAAATATTTTTGTATCTTATGTGTATTTTGTGTATCGGGAAAGAACGACACACGAGAAAAAAGGGGACTGAGGGAAAAAAAATAAATAAATTACTATTATTGTCCTCCTATATATTGGTCAGATTGGTGAATTCGTTTTAGGGAATCTGATACAAATGTCATCTTTGTGTGCTTTATTGTAATATTACTGGGGGATCTGATAGGAAGGGTGTTGTTAAGAAGCGGAAGGAAAAAAAATGTTCACATATAAAATTTAGGACGAATTACACTATTATTTATATACATAGTGTTTAGTTAATCGTAAGTAAATAACATTAATTACGTAATTGTATTTTAGCGAATTTGTTGCTAAATAATTTATGTTCCTCTTTTTTTTTTTTTTATTATTTATTCGCTAAAATGTTTTGGTATACTTATTTTTAAGATGGTTACTTATTTATTTTACATATAAGAAAATATGGTGTCCTTGTGTATAATTTCAGATAGTTTTTATAATTTTTTTTTTTTGATGCTATATATATTTCAAATCTGTAAGGATTTTTTTTTATTTTTAGTTATTTTTTTTTTCTATTTATTTTTACTATTTATATATATGTATCTTTATTCTTTATCATTTTTGGGATATTTATATTTTCCCTCACACTCGATCACACACATGCGCAAGTGCATACGCAACGGAATGTGTGGGTATTATTTGTCTCTTGGACTGTTTTCTTTTGGGAATGAAAAAAAAACTTGACAAATGGAAATATTTTTCCTAAAGAGATAAAAAAAAATATTTTGTATTGTTTCTTTAAATTTCCTTTTTTCTCATTTGCTCTTTGGGCTGGGAAGGTGTTAAGTATTTAAAGCATGGAAGAGGTTACTGCGGTCAGTTTGTTAGTGTCCGTAAGTTAGATGTTTTCTGTAGTTCTTCTATGTGGTGCAGGAGTTAATTCGAATTTTGACTTTCTTGGTGCCGCCGCGCCGTGGGCACATCTGCAAGTATATACTCCGGTTCCAGAGGTATATTTTTACCTTTGCGAGGTTTTGATTTGTATTTCATGTACATATAGATAAATAGGATAGTCAACACTAATGCTAATGTCAAATATGATAGAGCATAGTAGTGAATGTGGTGATTGTTTATAGGATTTAGAGGAGTTGATTCTTGTTCTTTTTGAAGACGAATGGATTTTACAATTTCATCGACGTCCATGTTGTTTGTGATATTTAAAGGATTTGTTTTTCTGTACGTTTCCAAAGGGGGAAGCGTCATATTTTCGATTATGTTGGAAATGTTTGTTGTTGAGATGAAATGGGAGTTAAATTTTGATATTTTTACATTATGCCCGTGCAAGATAAATTCTTTGCTGCGGACATAACAACCTGGGTAGACAAATATTGTTCCTGTTGCCTGCAGGGTTTCCGAACTAATTGAATCTTCGTAAATTATATCTATATGGAAAGGTTTCTTAAGGGAGAAAAGCCATGCATTTTTCTGCGATAATTGTGTCATATAGTAGTTCTGTTTTAAAGTCAAAATTTTACATTTTGATGTAATAGGTTCCTTTTTTATTAAGTTGATTTCACATTTATTTACTCTATTGTTTGTATTAAGGATGGGTGATGAAATTTTACAATAAAAGTGAGTATGGTCCAACGTTGCGCAATTGTGGATTTCCTGTAGTGTTAATTCGATGTAGTGGTCACGATTGTAATCAATTAGGATATATTCCTTTAATGGTTCAATATATATGAATGAACCGTTTAGGGTTGTCGGTAGCGGCATTGCTTTAAAAATTTGGTAGGATTCTTTAAAAGGAAGTGGGATTCGAAGCTCTATAATTATTTTGTTGTTAAAAATATTTGCAGATATTGTGCTTAATTTGTAGATTTGTGAAAATATATTGTCTCTGGAATTTATGGGAAGCATCACTGAACTCGGCAGCTCCTGCCTAATTTTTGATAAAATTTTTTCAATCTTATTAGGTGATATTAGTGTAGGGTGAAATTTTCCATGTTCGATTAAAAGATCTATTAATTTTGACTGTGTATTTTGATATCTGAATGCCATTAGTGAAACAAGGGAGATTAATGATTCTATTTCTATGGATATTTTATTATCCAGTGTTCTATTTTCCATTAATGATGTAGATATTTGTATTGAAATTAGTTTTTTATGCATATTTAAGAATTCCTTTTCAATTGCGGCCTTAGTTTTATTGAATATTTGAGCTATTGCTTCGATTATCGCGGTCTGGCTTTTTATAAGGGAAAGGAGGGAGTTTTGGTTTAAAGTGAGGTTGTGAATTTGTTCATCATACAACTTGGCATCATCTTCATCTAATGTGCCGAAAAGAGCTTTGGAAATGGAGCCTATAGCATTGAATAAAGCTCTTTGTTTCCTACTTTGAGTTACTAGGAGCATATTTTTGTATTCTATATTTGCTATAATAAGGTTTATCTGTAGTAACGTACCGTTACAAGTGTGTGCCATTGCTGAATTTCCATCCAATTTCTTGCAGATAGCCGTAATTTGCTCCTTGATGAATTTGATGTTCCTGAATTCTGACTTGAAGTTTTCTAGATCGTAGTAGGTAACTATCTTCCACTCGTTGGTGTAGAAATTGGCTCTGCCAATTTCTTCGAAATAAATGCCTTGCTTTATTTCCATCCCTGAGCTGGAGACAAAAGGGATGCAGATTAAAAGGAATACTATTCGCATCATCGTGAGAACCTGGAAGATGATATTGTTTATTCATTTGTGGTGATTTTGTAGCAGATGAAATTTTGTATTAATCCGCGAAAAGTTTTAAGTCATTGTTATGGACTCTTTTATTTTTATTATTTATTTTCACCGTGGAGAGAGTGGTGAGAATTTGTTATCTCTTACTCTGCTTTTTATTAAGGCTTTGTCTCCAATATTGAACTGTGTTTTTGTCATATTGGATTTTGGACTTATCTTTATGGACCATGGCTATGTCTTTCGCAATTTTATAGCTGTGTTGTAGACGTGCTTTTAGCTCGTTTGCATAATTATCGTAATTATAGCAAACGGTCGGAGATGATTTTAAGTTATTTGGGATTTCGGCTGGGAATCCGTACAGGAGTTCGCGGGGAGTATAATTTGTACTCGAGTGAGGAACTGCTCCGATGGCGTAGTCGCTGGCATCGGAGGTGACAAAAAATTCTTTGTCGAAGTCCGGATAGGATAAAATTGGTGCCGATATTAATTTTTTCCTTAATTCGCAAAATGCTTCATCGCAAATTGCATCGAACTTGAAAGGTGTGTCCTTCTTCAGAAGGTTAGTAAGGGGTTTCCCGATTTTAGAAAAATTGGGAATAAAGCGGCGATAATAGCCGACGAAACCAAGGAAGGCTTTGATATCCTTTTCCTTCTTGGGTGTAGGATAAGATTGAACTGATTTAATTTTTGCCGGGTCTAGCTTGACTCCATTTTCAGTAATGATGTGCCCTAGACACATTATTTCCTTTCTTAGGAAATGGCACTTATCGGGTTGTAATTTTAAATTGAAATCCCGAAGGCGGCTAAATACATTTGCTAGCCTGATATTATGGTCTTTCAGATTGTATCCATGGACTACATTATCGTCCATGTATACGAAACAGTAGATGCCTTGGAGTCCGGAAAGGACATTATTCATGGCACGTTGGAAGGTTGCGCGTGCACCTTTTAATCCAAATGGCATACGGTTAAACTCGTAATGACCATAAGGAGTGCTAAACGCAGTTTTTGCTCTATCCTTCCCGTCCATGCGAATTTGGTGGAATCCGCTGGCGAGGTCTAGCGTTGTGAAATATTTGGACTTACCCAATTGATCTAATATGTCTGTAATATTAGGTAATGGGTAAGCGTCGCCAATAGTAATGTCATTTACTCGGCGGAAATCTACAACGACTCGCCATTTTTTGTTCCCATGCTCATCCGGCTTTTTGGGAACTAGAAGTAGGGGAGAATTCCACGGACTATTTGAAGGGCTTATTATCTCCGAATCCAACATTTCATTTATTTGCCGAGTTATTTCTTTTCGGCTTGTTTCTGGAAGTCTGTACGGTTTAGTGTATATGTGAGGTTTATTTGGGAGTGTTTCGATTTTGTGCTCGGCTGCATTTGTAAATGTTAGGAAATCCCTTTCTAAGTAGAAGAGATCGTTAAAATCCTTACAAATTTTCCGAATACTCTCGGCTTCTTCCAAATTACAGTGATCCAATTTAATCAGGGTGTGCAGTTTTTTTATTCTGCCCCTGGTTAGATCTCTGTTGGAATCCGTAGAGATACAATCGAAGTCGTTAAGGTCATGGCATTCTGGATTCATGTCATGAATTGCCAGTTCGACGTCCTGCTCATTCGTGTTGAGAACTAGGACTTTTGCCATTCCTTGTGATGGGTTGACTATGGTATTACCTATGAACAACCCTGGCTTTACCTCTTTTTGAAAATATACTGATTCCGTAGTTGACAAAGTTGGAATTTGGATTATGGATTCAGATCGAGCGGGAATTGTAATAATATTATTATTTAGTTTGTCCGATTCATTTCGGTTTTCATTGGATTGGAAAATATGCTCCGTTTTTTGTAGAATATTTGTTTTGAGGTACTTTTCACGTTCGGTGTTTAAATCCGGTGAAGTACTGGATAATTTGTTTTTGTTAGCACTTACATTGTGTGTTTCAGACTTTTTGTCATAGTTATCATATCTAAGATATGTATTTGGATAATCTGAGCGATATTGCTCTATGGGATAGGATGAATGAGATTGCTTCACCTCTAAGGAAATGTAATAATTTTTATAATTGATACAAGCGTTGTATCTTGACAAGAAGTCGTGGCCAATTAGGCCGTCATATGCTAAGGCTGAGTTATCTCCTACTATTTGGAAGGGATGTTCTATTACAGATTCTTCGCTTGGTAAAGTTGCCAATTTTGCTAATATTAATCCTTCTGTAGCTTTAGATTCTGAAAATAAAGTATTTATTTTGCAGATTGCATCTTTATAATAAGTGCTACCTGCTTTCAGTGTATTGAACTTTAATAAACTGATTTCTGCTCCTGTGTCTACGAGGAGCTTTGTTTCTTTATTCGAGCATACATTGGTAGATATGGAAATGGTAATGGAATTGGGGCTGATAGTAATTGGAATTTTCAGCGTTATGTGATCATTTAATAAATGTGCATTATCTAATTTGGGTTGGTGTGTATGTCGGCTTTTGTTTGAATTTGCGAGGGGCTGCCGACTAATTCCTCTCGCCTTGATTGGTTTTCCGAGTGTGTTAAAAATATTTTCGGATTTTGTACGTGATCTTTGTTTGATCTTGGTTCATTTTGGGGTTGTATTGTTGAAGAAGGGGTGTTTTTTCTATAATTAAAATTTGGGATCTGGGTGAGGCTGACCTCTTTTGGGGGAATTGTAGTTTTATTGGGACTTTCTGTTCGCTTTCTGAAGTTTTGGGGAACCGGATTTGTATTTTCTCTGTAGAAATTCCCATGGTTTGCTATTCTCGCCATGCATACTTCTAGGGTATGTCCTAATTTATGACAATACCTGCATGTAGGGATGGAGTTGTTTAAGGGGAGGATTGCTTTTGATTACGGCATTAGAAAAACTGTTATTTGGAATTGGATTTATACGACTGTTTTGTGGACAATTTGGAGCTAAATGGCCTTGCGTCCTGCATTTGTAACAAAGGGGGTTCTGCACTTGTACTGATTGAGCAGTACGAGAAGAGTTTGTTACTACTTTTGTTGCCTTTGATTATATGACGTTATGGGCTTTAATGCTCTATTTTCATGGAGGTTGGCTAATGTTTGGAGTTGTTCGCTAATTAGTCCATCCTCTATTGCTCTAATAGCTTGTTTTTCGTTGTCCCTTACGAGAGAGTTTAACAGTAGTTTATCTGTTGTATATGAATGCGTGGCTTCGTTCAATTGAGCATGTGTCATATTAATTCGTTGCAGGAATTCTTTGACAGGCTCTCCTGGTCTTTGTCTTATGTTTTGTAGTTTTGATTGTAGTACTGACCTTTCTAATTTTACTTCGAATGTTTCGAGTAATGTTTTCGTCAAATCTGACCACCTGCTTGTATCACTGTACTTAAGTACATTGTAGGCATCTCCAAATAGCTTACTTTTGATTATTGAAAACAGGTTTATTGGGTCGGTATTGGGATAAAGTCTATTAATATCGTCGCAACATGACACGAATTTGTGGAGGTCTTTTGGATCTCCGTTAAAATTTGGTATTAAGGATTTAATTTCTGATAGGGAAATATGTGAAATTTTAAATTCTGTGCTTTCATTGTGAAAGTGTGATGAGTTATTTCGTGTGTCATGTTGGTAATTAGGGAAGCGCGTATCTAGCTGCTCTTGAATAGCAATTACAGTTTCTTCATATACTGCTTCTGTTTTACCGAAAACATCTTCAGTAAAGTATTTATTTTCTAGGTCTTGTGGCGTAGATTGCATTTCGATTGTATTGTTGAGTTCTTCGAATTCAGCCCAATGTTTATTTAGGATACCCAGTTTTTGTTCTAGGTATGTTTTACTCACTGTAGGTAAGGTATCGGGGTTTAATGATTGTATAACTCTTGTAATTGAGTTAATTTTTGTATTTAGGCTTCTGAAAATACTTTGATTTTGTGGACTATTTGTTTCCTTATTAACTTCTGTAACTTGTGATTTGGTTGGAATTCTGCACGAAGCTCTGGGTGGTGATATATGAAAGTGGTTTTGCTTGCTCATAGTACTTTCTGAGATTGATTTCAATCTTTCGGAAAGTGTTGCTTTCGTCAACATGTACCAATCCTCAGTTTTGTCTGAGCACGATTCTTTGAAATAATCGCGGTCGGTCGTGAAATCTTTATGCTGAACTATTTGTTCTTCTGTTTTTTTCGAAGTCGCTCCATATTTCTTCGAGTTGTTGTAATTTACCTGTCACAAAGGTATTGGTACGCTTCACTTTACCGGCTTGGTGATAATCCGCTAGTATTAGCCTAATTGCACTATTTTTTTCTACTTGAGATGAGCATAGCTCATCGAAAGAAATGGTTTCTTCAGTCATTGTGGCTTTGTGAAGTAACAGACGGAAAATTTGGTAGAGATATGGTATGAGATTTTATAATATTAAGGGAGTCTGCTTCGAGCTTCGATTTGGTTGATTTGTGGGGGACTATAGAAGATGTGAGAATATTGTATGTAAAAAAAACACAGCCGAGTAGAAGACTAATCGTCAAATTTCTAAACAGTAATAAGTTGCGAAAGAAAAAAAAACGAGTTTGTTATGTGTAATTAGTTTTGTTTTGAAAGAAAAGGTTTGTAAATTTTAGGAAGTGAGTAAAGTACAGTAACGGGGGTTATGATAATTTTTGGGATTTTTTGGTATTACGAAATTCTCAATTTCTAATAAAAGGAATGCTAAGAATTTATGTTTGTATAATAAAAAAAAACTGATTTGTATTTATTTATTTTAAATATCTCTGTTAATTTTTTACGGGAGAACTGGACTTGTAGGAAAAAAAATATTTTATCACAACACAAAACTGGACTTGTAGGATGTTAAGTCCCAATATGGGCTTAGCATACAAAAGGGGGCAGGTGCCGGGTTTGAAAATGACAAGACAGGCGTTTTTTCAAATGGCAAAAAATTCACTAATTTATTCTATCACAAAATAATTCTTAAAGCTATTCAATTCAGTTACTTAACCCTAATTCAATTCAAAATTCAATTCACTTAATCTAATAAATTCTATTATTACCTATAATATATTTATTTAAACCTTATTTTAATTCCTTGACCTCCACTGCCGATATTTATTCATTAATCTGTGGATCAGAAGAAAGAAAAATTAATTATTAATTATAGAAAATAAAAAGGTGAGGTTGGGGTGACAGAATGAGCGTCACAGTACTGCTCAGACTAATTGTAGCTGGGTTCAAAGACTCCCAGAATATGGTGCTGAAGTATTATTAAGTTTATATAAAAATATATTAGTATAAATGGGAGTCAGAAATACTTCCCTTGGTTTTGTTAATCAAATCAAATCGCAAGTGATTTTATATTTCCAATCGCTCGCTTTTTATAGGCAGAAACACAATAGAAATTGTGTCTGCCGGGGGCGTTGCCAATGACGCCCGGCTTTGCGTGAATTTTTACGTATTTGGCCCCCAAATGGTGTCATCGTGTGAATTTTCAGGCATTTGGTCCAAAAATGGCGTCATCATAGTTTTAATCGGAATACTTTGCTATGCTATGGGCTGCCATATTGGAAATGTCAAAGTGGTTCATGGCAGATGTTTTGGTAAGTGTTTACATTCTTTTTAATGTTGATTTCCATTGATATTTCAAGAAAAGTGCGCGTCAATCAATGGAAAACAAGTTCAATGGAACAACTTTTGACGCGATGAGAATGCGATTGTAGCTCATATCCGTGTAATTTGTCAGATCGAAATTTTCTGGGAACAATAATATCACGAATAACGTAAAAGTTATGAAAATTGTAATTTAAAAGATTTTGGCGTGATTGCGGATGAATTTGGTAGAGCAGTAGTTGAAGATTCATATGTGATGCTCAATGACATTCAGTTGTGACATTTCTCAGATAGATGTGTGCGTATTCCGGTGTAACACCGCCGATTATTCGAGTGTAGCACCACAGGCGTTTTGACGTACACCATTTCTAGCAGTGCAGGTCAATGGAACAATTTTGGTGTAACACTACAAGAAAAGTGTAACACTTCTGCTAGAAAACGTGATCAATGGAAATCGGTATAATGTTTATGTTATTTATTTCATTAATGATTTGTTTTCTATTTCTTTTTAGGTGGTGGAGACATGACTGTGGCGCGGGATTTTAACTTATTTAATGAGTGAGTATTTGTTTCTTGGTAAAGTCTCAGATCGTTTAAAATTTGTAAATTATCTGAGATTTTACCATTTGTTGATTTTATAAATAAAAGTATTTGTTTTTCTTTTAGATTTCGCTTCTGGGTGCTTCGTGGGATAAATATTAATTTCATCGCGGGAATTATTGCCGATGATCATCGTGGGAGTTATTATTGAAAAAACTGTGTGAGTTTTTTAGTATGTAAGTTTAGTTTTAGTTTAATTGTTCCGCGACGGAACATCCTCCCGCCTCTCGAAAAGAGAGAAGTTATGTTTTTTCTTAGCAAGAATAAATTAATAAATGAATTGTGTGCAAACTTACGTTACTGTTTTTTATTTGTAAGCGAACCCTGATTTGTCCTGTTGCTAATTTCAGGAAACGAAGTGTATCTCCGTCCTCCGTTAGAATGCCATGCCATGATTTTTAGCCATGGAATATTTTGGTGTTGGATTTGCTCCCACAGCCGAGGGTCGACAACAAAATTGGCTGGCGGCTTTGTGAATGCCTTTGGTGGTGCTGGAGTCGGGTGTTGCCTTTGAGGCATTAAGGCAGCCCCTTTTTGTGATGCCTCCACTGGTGCTGTTAATGGTGCCATCAATGCTGGCCTTTTGTGTGGAATGTCATATGATGTGTCGTGAAGCGTTGTCGCTGCTGCCGTTGTTGTTGTGCTAAAGGCCGTCAGTGCTGACCTTTTGCGATTTGTATTGTTATGTGGTGTTGTGCCAGCCACAAGTTCAAGAGGCCGTTCTGCTTTTTGAATAATTTGTTTGCGTGCCCCTGTAGGAGGTCTAGCTGGCCTTGTTGGTTTTCTGGTGGATATTTCATCAGCCAGATTTCTGATTTTTGGGCGTGCCTGTATGGCTTCGAAGGGCGGTAAGTACGTCTTCGGGCGCCTGGGCATGTCTGTTATACGGAGCTTGTCCTTCAAAGAATTTTCAAGCTCTGGAACGTCGTCGATGTCTAGGCAGTCGTCTAGGTCGGGTAGGCAATTCATTCTTATGGGGATCATGATAAAGACAACAACAAAAAAGATAAAAATAATAAATGAAAACAAAGCAAAAAATTTGTAAGTTGTGTAAAGCACTTAAAAGGCAAATAATAAAAAAATTTAAATTAAGCGATAGACTTACGAGTTTGTTAATAAAAAAAAATAAAAATAAAAATAAAATATAGATAGTTGCAAATAAAATAAAAAAATGAAAAAATAAAAAATGGTTAGTTCTTTCGCTGCTGCTGCTTTCTTGTGACGTTGTCAAATTTTTGGCGCATTTGGTTAGCGATGAAGTTTGGCTCGTTTTTTTGCTGGTACACTGTATTATCGGCATTTTATTTTATCATGATTCGAATAGATGGCGCTGTAATTTCTGCTGGTGCTACGTGTGGGAAATAAGGTAATAAATTACTCCTGGCTTTCGTTGCTGTTTTTTTGTTCTTCTGCCATTGGTAATTTAAAAAATTGTATGATCGGACGACAGTATTCTTGCTGTTTTTATTTTGCATGTGTCAGTGGTTTTGACATTTACACTGACTAGTTCCAGTTTCTGTTGACTAGTCAGTTGATCGAAATGTTCAGTGTTTGTATTAACTGAAACTAATTAAGTACATAGTGATCGTTGGTTTTAAAGATTTGCTGCTGTCGTGAGTCTGACTTGGTTGTCAGTTTCCATTTATTAATTTAGATGATTTTTGTCAGTAATCATTTTGTGTGATGCCAGTTTTCATGTGACAGAACTGACATGTAGCAGCTTTATTTAAAATATTGTACCAACTTGGTGTTGCGTCTAAGTAGCAACTTGAGTTTTTAGATTTCTAGATGTAGATGGCTCTGGAATAGACCGTCATGTAAAATCTTGGTTTGATAGTTTTTTGCTGATGTTAATAAATTTTTTGCTACATTCTGCACTGTGGCACTTGTTGTACTTGTGACTTCTGTCACAACTATTATACATCTACGGACGCCTTCGGATGCTTCTTTGGCTCGTGCCTTTTACTCCGTTGTGGTCGGAAACCAAAGATGGCGTTATTTTTGGAGTAGGCAGATTTTTTGTCGTTGGAACTGTCACATTTGATTTGGTTTGAAACTGTGCTGCGCCATGATAAATTTAATGCCTGATTGTATGTCTGGCATTTGTTAGTGTTGACATAGAACCTCTTCGTTTCAGTTTCGTTCCGTTTCGTTCTGATACGATTTGTCGGATTTTCAGATGTGTTTATTTTATTTTTCTTATTGTTTTGGAATTGTCCAGACAGTTTTACTGTCATGTATTTTGTTTGACAGTGGTTTCCTTTAGATGGGAATTTGACTTGCTTTGTGCTCTGATTTAGGCGTTGGTGTGAAGTTTTCTGGTTTTTCTCTCTGGGATGCACGTTTTTTCTTCTTCTCGTTGGTTTGGATATTGATTTCTGCTTATCTGTACAGTAAGGGCCGTAAACACCAACGAGGATAATCCTATTTTCCGTGTAAAGATTATTCCTATCCGAGAATAATCCCGCGTTTTTTGGACGTAAACACCAACTCGTGTAAAACCATGTATTTTTTGCTTATGTGGCATTACTTTCGGACATTTTCGGTATGTCAAATGACAGGGTCGCGACGCGGACAGTTTGAATTTGTGTTTTGGTGTGAAATCGTAAGTAGTGAAAATAAGTAGTAGTGAAAATAGTGAAAATAGTTAAAATAATTATGGAAAATAAAAAATCAGCGCATATGACCACACAGAGCAAAGCTTTGTTAGTAGAACGTGTAACGATATACAAGAGTGTAGTGGAAAATAAAAAAACTGATGCCGTAACATCAAAAGACAAAAGTAATTGTTGGGAAATGATTTGCAACGAATTTAATTCCCAAACAATGTGTAAGAAATCGGTCGCTCAATTGCGGAATACATATAAAAATATGAAAAGAATAGCAAAACAAAATTTAGCTTTAGATAAAGCAAATATATTTAAAACTGGTGGAGGCACATATGTTAAACGAGTACGGGAGGACGACCCTATTTTACCGTTGGTGCAAGCATCCACAGAACCTGTATCAAATAGGTATGACAGTAGCGCTGACTATTGGGGCGATAATAATGTGAGTTAAATTTGAAAAATAGAAATTTCATTATTACTTAAATTTATTTGTTTCTAGACTGATATTGATGACTATGGAGATGGATATCTGGACGAATTCATGGAAGTAGAAGTGTTGGAAACTGAAGCGGCCCTAGAATTAGATGCGGAAGCAGAAAACACAATCTGCGCTTACAGGGACCAACCTTCAACATCCGCCGGGATACGGGCTCAAGAGGACACCAATCCAGAGAAAGCTGCCTCCTCGTCGCAGAAAAAACAAAAAGCTGTACTTTCCAATCCGCCAACGGGCCCAAAAAGAAGGAAAAAAAATAGCGAGTCGCTCCAAGAATTCGTTGCCACATTCGAAGGAGTAAAATTAAAAAAAATCGAGTCAGAAATCGATGCCAACGTCAGCAAGAAAAAAATGTATGATGAAATAAAGGACTACTATAATTTAAAAAAACAAATGTTGATTAAAAAATATAATGAAGAAAATTAATTTCATGTTTTTTTTTGTTACATAATATTAAAAAAAAATTAAATAGAAAAAAAATTTGCAATGAGTGCATCTCTAACCGAAGTATCGTTGCCACGGAAACGTGCTACTCTTTGTTGTCTGCGTCATGGTCGCCTAAATTCAAATTTGGCTCTTCCGTCTGAGGGGGTAGTATTACGTTTTTCTCAATTGCAATGTTGTGTAGAAAGGCGGTTGCAACTATTATGATGACAGCGAAATGTACATCGACTGAAATTTCTAAAAGTGAACTGGTGAAACACAATTATGTAAAAATGTTTACTTTTTGACAAAATTGGAAATCGTCTTTTCCAAATACCGATTGCCCTTTCTACTGCTTGCCGTGCTTTTACAAAATGCAAATTGTACTTTTTTTCCCCGTCAGTGACCGCATTCGGAACAGGTGTCGACAGATATTTTCTGCAACCATATCCAGCATCCCCAAGCAAGTATCCATCGCTGTATACACCATGCTCAAGTTTTGCGAACAGATGCGAAAAGTTAAATACTGTCTGGTCGTGCGTTGATCCAGGCCACCTACATACAACAAAATTTCCTTAATATTTTATATAACAAAACTATGCATATAAATATTACCTTGCATCAATACTCGTGAATTTTAAATCCGAATCGCACACAACTTGAGTATTTATTGCGAAAAAACCTTTCCTGCTTCTAGAGCTTTCAGCGTTATTGCCACCAGGAGAAGAAATTGGAATAAATGTCCCATCAACAATTCCAAGAACATTAGGAAATCCAAACTTATCATAAAACTTATTTTTGACAATTGCAACTTGTTCATTTGTTGCGGGCATTTTTATGAAGGATTTTGCTAACATGCCCAATGCTATTGATACTCTTTTAGCAACTCTTCCACATGTAACCTGATGTACACCAAATAAATCACCAGATACTATTTGGAAAGAGCCAACAGCATAGTATCGCAAACAAATCAATACTTGAATCAAAACTGGTATAGGATTATTTCGATTGTCGTGATAAGCAAGGTTTTCCTTCAACAGTTTTGCTATTTCACAAACAATATCTTTCGGAAATCTAAACCTTTTTATGAAGTCGTCATTATCATATTTTTCCATGGGATTTATTCTTTCGAATAACTTCCTTTGCCTAGGTCTTTGTGGTAAGCTTGCTACTGCCCGGAGAAGCTCTAAGTCCTCTTCAGCTGACGAGGAATTAGTCATGAACTCATCTCAAAATACTCGCATACAAAACTTTGCTCCGATTCACTAGCATCCATTTTAATAATTTAATTTAATTTAATTTACAATTTAATTTACAATTTAATTCACAAATGAAAATTTATAAACGCAAATATGAACTGTCATATACAACTGTCACCTATTCGGAATAATCCTCGAATAGAAATTTTACCCCCGGAAAATCTCGGATAAAATATTACACCAGTGTAATACGAGGGATTAAATCGCGAGTAATCTTGGTTGGTGTTTGTGCATTACACGTGAATATGGATTATTCTGGTTGGTGTTTACGGCCCTAAGTGTAGTGATTTCGTCACTACTTTTGATTTTTCCTAGTAGAATCCAACCAAGCTGCGTGTGTTGAGCTGTGGGTTATCCTGGTGCACTCCTGATAATTCCGCTCTCTATGGCGTCGGCATAGACGTCAGCTCCTAGTAATAAGTCGATCGGCCCAGGTGCGTAAAACCTTGAATCTGCTAGGAGCAAATGCTGCAGATAAAGCAATTTGCTGGTGTTTATCGTGTCAGCTGGAACGTAGTCTGTGATTTTTTCCAAAATGAGAGCGTTTATCTTTGTTTGAAATCTTGTGTGAAGAGATTTCAATCTAAATGACGTTTCAGCATTTGCGGATGCTGTTCGAATTTGGCCTAATCCTGTGATTTTCACATGTTTGGACCTTGGCTGTAGTTTCGCCCGTCTACTTGCCGCTTTCGTGATGAAGGACATTTGAGAGCCTGAGTCTATCAGTGCTCTCATGGTGTGTTTCTCTCCATCTGGGCCCTCGACTTGCACTAATGCAGTTGACAGTAATGCATCATTGTGATGTGTTGTAAAAAATGACGTTGTAGTTGGCTCATTACTGCCACTGGGAATGTCAAGCTTCAATTCTGCTTGCTTCTGATTTTGCTCACTATTCGTTGATCTGCTGTCTTCCTCGGATGATTGCTGTACTAGATGCAGCAGTGTGTTGTGTCGTTTGTGACAGTGGAGGCATGTGTTCTGGCTGGGACAGTTGTATAGGTTATGTCCCGATGCCATGCAATTTCTACACAGTTTGTATTGTTGCACGAATTGTGATCTCGCTGTTGGAGATAGATTTTTAAATGCTGCGCAGTGGAATAGTGGATGATTTTGCTTGCACTTGGTGCAAGTGTATGTTCTGTTCATGAACGTGGAAGCACTTTTGTGTGCGTGGTTAGATGACGGAGTGTCATTTGAGTTCGTGGGTCTATAGCCGCGCCGTAACTCTTGGATATGTGGAGACCTTGTTTGTCGTCCATGTTCTGCTGACATCAAGTTTTGACGTATTTGAATGGATTCTAGAGTACGGAAACGTGACTCTAGAAAAGCTGACAGATCGGCATATGTTGGTATGTCAGTCTTGCTGCCTTGTTCTTGCTCCCATAGCGCATGTGTTTCTGATGGGAGGCGTTGAACAAGGTTATAAATACATATTACATCCCAATGTTCAATTGGTAGCTCTAAATATTTCAGCTCGTGGAGACTCTCTTCTGTCTGATCTAGAAGAGCGCGGATGGCGTGGGCTGACTCCGTTTTGATTGGTGTCTGGTTTAGTAAAGTTTTTAAGTGTGTATTAACTTGAGCCCGCTTGTTGTTGTATCGTTTTTGTAGTAGTTCCCACGCCTTAATGTAATTTGCTTCTGTCATTTCGAACTGACGTAGTAAGCGTTCTGCTTCGCCAGTGACGCTGAGCTTGAGGTAATGAAGCTTTTGGACCTTGGATATATTTAGGTCTGTGTGAATTAATGAATTGAACAAATCATGGAATGTCCGCCATGATTTGTAATTACCGTCGAATGTCTGTATATGGATTGGTGGAAGCCGTGTTTCAGGCTTTGAGGGTCGTACTGACTGAACTCTGGGTTCATTTGTGTTAGGAGGGAGTGTTGGGAATCACCCCTCTAATTCATCGAATAGAGTGGAGAGGAGATTTATATATATGAGCTCGGTCTCCTCATATAATTCTCCCTTGGCGTAGTCGCTTTGCGCGCCATCTTTGGTCGTCCAGATTGCTATATGCAGATCTGTGAAAGATTTCCAGAGTTTTTCTAGAGAGTCTACGCGTGCCGCATAGTATTTTTTGCCTGCCTTTGTATCACTATTAGCTTTGGTGTGATTTATGGCGTCTTTTTTTATCTGATCGTTCATCGCGACTAGTGATAATGTCAACTTAGCGATCTCTGTCATTTTGGAAATCTTCCTGTCTTATCCGGCTTTGAAGGACCAATGTTAAGTCCCAATGTGGGCTTAGCATAAAGAAAGGGGGCAGTTGCCGGTTTTGGAAATGATAAGACAGAATGATTTTTCAAACTAACAGAATTCACTATTTATTGATTGATATATTTTACAGATTACAAATTCAGGTACAGAATAATCCAATTTGTACTTTAATTAATTCCAATTCATTATTTCAAATTCACTAATTCTATTAAATTCCATTATTACCTATAATATATTTATTTAAACCTTATTTTTATTTCTTGACCTCCACTGGCGATATTTATTCATTAATCTGTGGATCAGAAGAAAGAAAATTTAATTATTAATTATAGAAAATAAAAAGGTGAGGTTGGGGTGACAGAATGAGCGTCACAGATCTGCTCAGACTAATTGTAGCTGAGTTCAAAGACTCCCAGAATATGGTGCTGAAGTATTATTAAGTTTATATAAAAATATATTAGTATAAATGGGAGTCAGAAATACTTCCCTTGGTTTTATTAATCAAGACTTAATTTGGTTTCAGAGCCACCGATCTGTCTTGTCGCTTGGTCAAATCGCAACTGATTTTATATTTCCAATCACTCGCTTTTTATAGGCAGAAACACAATAGAAATTGTGTCTGCCGGTGGCGTTGCCAATGACGCCCGCGTCTTTGCGTGAATTTTTACGTATTTGGCCCCCAAATGGTGTCATCGTGTGAATTTTCATGCATTTGGTCCATAAATGGCGTCATCATAGTTTTAATCGGAATACTTTGCTATGCTATGGGCTGCCATATTGGAAATGTCAAAGTGGTTCATGGCAGATGTTTTGGTAAACGCTGAAACAGATTACACTTTAGTGCGCGGCGCGACAACGCACCAAAATGTTAGAGAACATGTGTTTCCTATTGTGCATCACGCATTGAACGCGGCGCGACAGCGCGGCGAAAATTTTTGCCGCGTAGTCATTTCTAATCCTAAATTTACTGCTCACTTTCAGTGGTACCAACAAAAAAATTATGTTTGGGATAGGCAACTTCTCATGAAAATCTGTAGTACCAATATAAGAGGGCTGTATCTACACTGCTGCGCTCTTATTGCAATCTGTGACACAGCGCGGCGGAACAATTTCACCGTTCATTTTGCCGCGATGTCGCGCCGCGCACTAAAGTGTAATCTGTTTCAGCCTTAGTGTTTACATTCTTTTTAATGTTTATGTTATTTATTTCATTAATGATTTGTTTTCTATTTCTTTTTAAGTGGTGGAGACATGACTGTGGCGCGGGATTTTAACTTATTTAATGAGTGAGTATTTGTTCCTTGATAAAGTCTCAGATCGTTTAAAATTTGTAAATGATCTGAGATTTTACCAATTGTTGCTTTTATAAATACCAGTATTTGTTTTTCTTTTTAGATTTTGCTTCTGGGTGCTTCGTGGGATAAATATTAATTTCATCGCGGGAATTATTGCCGATGATCACCGTGGGAGTTATTATTCAAAAAGTGTGTGAGTTTTTTAGTATGTAAGTTTAGTTTTAGTTTAATTGTTCCGCGACGGAACATAGGAAAAAAAATATTTTATCACAACAAAAAAATGGAAATTATTATTCGATAACGACACAAAAATCTTTTAAATGAAGTGTATATGTATTTCCATTAAAAAAAAATAAAAAATTTAGATATTATACACATATGTAGGTATGTATACAATAAAAAGGAAAAGTGCTTCGTTATCTGATCTGCAAATTTTTAAATTGTTAATAGATGGCTTTCCAATCAATATCTTTCTCCTGACCGATAGGCTCACGAAGTCGTACCGCAGGGGATTGATATTTGATTTTTGTCGAAGTCCTCTGACCAACAAGCTCACGAAGTCTTGCCGCAGAGGTCGCTTCTAGGAGGAGCGTAGTTTAGCTGAGAAAATTACAATGGGGAAATTTAGGAAGAGGAAATCAATGCAGTCTTTCGTTAATAACCGTAAAACAAAATCTCATACGCCATTAATGAGCATTCCCTATATGGTTTTAAGTTTTTAAAGATAAAAATTATATAATTATGAAAGTTTTTACGACGAAAAATTTCACTAATTCATAAATCTTTTGAAAATGTGTTCTATAGTAACATAATTGTAATCTATTTACCATGAAATAGCAAATTTCGCTCGATATTCTGAAAATTTTTGTTATGTTTATGTAAGAGTGTTGCGCAAATATTATGATAATTCGAATTTTAAAATTTTTTTTTGTATAGTTACTATCCACAAATGCCAAAATGTTATGTAAAATGTTGTGACTTCTGATATTGATTTTTTTTTTTTTAATACATGTAATATGGTATAATTTTTTTAAAAAAAAAATTTTCCTTTCCACCTTATTCATATTCCTTGCTTTCCGGTTTAAAAAAAACCTTGTGGATTGACATTTTTTTTTTATTATTTTTTTAGGCACTGATTTTTGCTGGTTCCGCTGCCACCAAAATGTTCCTCTACTTAATGATTTCTGGCACCCTTCACTGCACCTCTTTCCTCGCCAAATAAAACACTCTTATTCCTGGTTGTATTTTATTGAAAATCCACTGAACTTTTTTATTCACAATTATAAATTCTTGGCACTATACCTAGTATCACTAGTTAAAAAAACAAAAGATCAAAATTTACAGGAAAAAATTGTCAGAAGTCTAAGATTTTAGATAGACCGCTTTTTGACTTTTTCGATCGGCGATATTGCACCCAGGTGTCCCCCATAAGCTTCAAAAAAGCTTTTTTATACTCTTTATTACTTTCCCACGACGTGAAAAATCGTACGTGGGAAAATACAAAAAGTTTAGACGCAGTGCATATGCATGAAATCTGATATGCACTGTGTCTTGTAAAAATAACATTTTAGTAATTGTGTGTATGTATGTACATACGATTAGGTTTTATGAATTTAGGAATTGTATGTACGTATATACATGCAGATAATTTAGCAGAAAAGCTGCATGTAGGTATGTACATAGTGCTGCATGTAGGTACATGCCATGTGAACGGAGTTTATGACTGATAACAAAATGCAATTTATGCTAAATTGCATTTTGTTGCAGAACGTAAATGCATTTTTAAATGCAAATGAAATTTAAATGAAATTTTAAATGAATTTTATTTTTCAGGGTCAAATTGTAGTACGCCAATATATTGCATAGGGCAAGATATTGGCGTATTGGTTATATTGTTGTGATTCGGGGTATAGGCACCTGGGTCACAACAAAATTACAATGAGTTCTAGAACCGAGTCACAACAATAATTTTAACAGTTTTTTAAATATTAACACTCTTAGTATGGCGATCTAAAACTGAATGACTTTGAAAAAATTAAAACAAAACATTTTTCCTTACAAGACTACTACGTATGATTAAAAATTACCTCGCCCACAACACGCAAAGTAGTCGCTCAACTGGTTCCACAAACTTACAAATGTTGTTGCGATAGTTTCCCGAATGACCAGTCGCGAGCAAACTTGGAGCGCGTCGGCGTTGCATTACAGACAAGCGTCAAAGCGGGGCCGACGTCGCCACATCTCCAAGGCGTCGTCGAAGTAGTGACATGCTGACAGCCTTATACAGGAATGGATTCCAACAGGTATATCACCCACCATTGACGGGGCAATAGGAGGGCTTCGCGATATCCTATAGTTTACCAGTGAAGCTGGCTGGATGCCTTCTTAGGGCTACCAGGAATAAACGTGGCAATAGATAGACGACGTTTCTAAATGATGATCACTGCCTGATGCTTTGGCGTGATAGACTCCTAACAGTTTCCCCTGCAGATCTTCAAGCTCGTATAGGGAGTTTCATTTCTTGGCTTTAACCCGACATTTGACAAATTTCCGTCCCAGTTTAGCACTCGTCTGCTGTTGGAAGTTGCTTAGAGCAAAATTCCTTCTAAATACCTCTTGACCCACTTTGAAATCGACAGGTTTCGCCCTGAGATTGTAGGCTCTTGAACCCTGTTCGAATGCATGTTGTAAATTTTCCCGTACTCTCGCACGGATCAATCACATTTTGTCTTCTGCATCTACTCTCAATGGCTCATTAAGAGTACCAAGGCTCCTCAAGATGGAATAGGAGCTGCCATGTTCAATCATTTGTTGACCGAAAAGTGTTCGATAAGGAGAGAAACCAGTAGCTTGCTGGAAAGAGCTCCTGAGGGAACTAGCTATTTGGCTCAGTTTCTCATCCCATTTCGTATGTTCCTTCCGGATATAAGCCCTAATCCCTGACAATAGAGACGGTTTACTCGCTCTGAGGCGTTTGCTTGTGGCGAGTAAACTGCCGTTCGCAGGTGCTTCACCCCATACTTATCCAGTAATCTGGTGAACTGAGTCGAGCAAAACTGGACTCCATTGTTAGAGAATATGACTTCCGGGACTCCGAACACGTGGAACACTTCCGTCTCGATGAATTGGCACACATTGAGTGTAGACGCTTTTCTCATAGAGAATGGGAAATTTTGAAAAGTGGTCAAGAACTATCAGAATGCAGACGTTTCCTTTCACTGACCGAGGATATGGACCCAGAAAATCGATATACAGCTTTTGCCATGATCGTTCTGTCATAGACTGGACTTTCATAGGTGGTCTCAGAATAGTATTGGGAGCCTTCGTTTCCTTACACACGTCACAGGCGCCTACGTAGTTTCTGACATCAACTGTCATTCGTGGCCAGTACAGATGTCTTCGCAGACGTTCCAATGTTTTCCCTATACCTCCGTGTGAAGCTAGTGGCGCATCATGAGCTCTCGAAATGACGTCGGTGACAAGTCCTCGTGGAATCCAAAGCTTCCAAGCTTCTTCCTCCTGAATCGGATCGCCTGTTCTCGGAACAGTCCGAATGTAAACGAAGCCATCCCTGACGCAAAGATCTAGTAGTTTACCAGAAGTCGTTTTAACCTTATGGCTCAGTTCCTCATATTCCAACGAGTTGAAATATGCCGAACTAAGGTCAACTTCCGGGCCAGGATCTTCATTTGTGGACAGGCTGTCACAATGGATGCGTGACAGCGCATCAGGAACGACGTTCAGGCTTCCTTTTCTGTGCTCAATAGTGAAGTCGAAGCCCTGAAGCTTCAAACTCCACCGCGCAAGTCTACGGCTGAGGTCCTTTTGAGACATCAGCCATGATCAGTCACTATCTTAAACGGCATAAGTTCTATAAAGGGCCGGAACTTCTGTACGCTCAAGATTGCAGCTAAGCATTCTTGCTCTGTGACGGTATAATTTCTTTGTGCTGAGTTCAACTTTTTCGAGACGTAGGCTATTGGCTTCTTGTGGCCATCGTCATCTAGTTGAATCAGCACCCCACCAATACCTTGTTGGTTCGCATCGCACTGGATAACGAACGGCTTGGTGAAGTCTGGACTCACTAACAACGGAGCAGAGGTAAGTTTTTGTTTGAGAAGATCAAGAGGCGTCTGGGCTTCAGGTGTCCATTTGAACTGACTAGGGTTTTTCAAGGTGTCTGTAATGGAGGCAGTCAAGTCAGCATAGTTCGGGATGAACCGTCTATACCATCCCGCCATACCTAGTAGGCGTCGAGCCTGCCGAACAGTTTTAGGTGACGGATAGTCAACTATAGCTGAAATTTTGTCAGGGTCAGTTCTCATACCTCCCTTTCCGACAATAAAACCCAAGTATTTGGTCTCTTTGATACAAAACTTGCTCTTCTCGACGTTGCTAGTGAGGCCAGCTTTCCTCAAACAATCCGCTACACGGGCTAGCAGCGTAAGATGACTGTCGAAATCTGATGACAGACTTAATAAATCGTCTAGATAGACGTTCTCACGAAGATCGAAAGGAATGACTTTATCCATGAGGCGGCACATCGTTTGTGGAGCGTTGCATGGGCCGAATGGCATCACTGTGTACTGATAGATAGGATGACCAGGTACTGTAAAAGCGGTCTTCTCTCTGGAATCAGCATCTAGTGGGATCTGCCAGAATGCGTCTTTCAGGTCCAGGCTCGTTATGTAGTTTACCGGAGGAAGTCGACTCAGAAGTGCGTCTATCTGCGGAAGCGGATAGGCATCCTTCTTCGTAACAGAGTTGACCTTCCTGGCGTCAAAACAAAGCCGGACCTTTCCAGGCTTCCTTACCAGAACAACTGGAGAGCTCCAAGGACTCTGGCTCTCATCTATCACACCCAGTGATAGCATTCGTTCTAATTCAGCATCCATCAAACTTTGTACTGCCGGCGATATCGGATAAAAGCGCTGTTTTATCGGAGCTGCGTCATTCGTTTCAATCTTGTGAGTGACCAATGATGTTTTTCCCAGGCCTAGAGAGGCGAAAGAGGGGAAAAGCTGTTTGGTGGCTTCTAAGCGTTGTTGATCGAGACTAGAAAGAATATGGCAGTCGGTGTCAGAGGTAGCTATTACACTTGGATTCACTTCTGTGACTATACCCAGGACATCTGGAGCCAACCCAAATAGACGCCAGAAGTCTATTCCCAGATATAGTGCCTGTGTGAGCCCAGGAACCACGTAAAAACGCACGTTTTGGGTCTTATCACGGAAATTGACATCCAAGTTCACATGACCATGCACAGTCGTCATCGCACCATTTGCTACTTGGACCTGTGTCCGATACTTTTTCCATTCGACATCTGCTTCTGCAAGCTTCTCTAGAGCTCCCTGACCTAGAATACTGACAGTGGCACCACTATCAAGTAATCCAGTCTCAGTTCGCCCGAGCAGCTTTACTTCGGCGTACGGTCGAATGTCGTCTGACATCGACACGGAAATCTGTGCCAATTTTTTCCTTTCCAGCCTCATCCGTCGACAGTATTCCCGCCAACGAATCGTTGATCGTTTCTTTTTCGGTCTAATATCCGAGTCAGGAAACACGATTTCAGCTAACTCTGCCACTGAGGAGAAGATTCGGTCTCTTACTGCGTTGTATTTCTGCAGACGCGTATGATACGGCGTCAGCGGATGTAAAACAGGCTCACGCCCACTCATCATAACAGAGCTTGATGGCTGTTTTAATATAGAAATGCCATGAGGCCAAACCTCCTGCCCAATAACTTTGTCAGCTAAAAGTGCGGTCGGTCTTATCGGGACATCGAAAATTAAAGACTCTTTCTTCCAAAGAAGTGTCTAATAATGTCATAGGCTCCCCAGAAGTGGAAATGGGAGCTTGAGGATCCGCGGAGAAGTCTATCAGGTTCTCCGTCTCCATCAGTGAAATGTTCGTACTATCAGGTTTTTTACTGACATCATCAAAATCACTGAATGATATCAGTGGACAATTCGGGGATTCGTCACGGTCTGCTAATGGAGCGGACCTTCCTCCTTATTCAAGGCTTGAACTGGAGGGTTCGTTGCAGTTCTTGCTTGCGACGTTGACGCTGGTCGGAAAGAGGTGGTGGTATTCCCGACCCGTCTCAAGTTTTTCTGTCGACAGTGGCTGCAATCGGGCTTGAAAATGTTCTTGCGTCCGCATCCATAGCAGAACACAACTTGTCTCTCCTGCTGGCAGTCTTGGTAGAAGTGACCGGACTGGTCACAGTTCCAGCAGGTTACATTCCGAGGGGTTGAAATAGCAGATAGCAGGACTTCCTCACTGCGTTCAGACGAGGTGTACAATTCATTCTCAGGCTGACGAAATTCATCCACCTCGCTGACTCTTTGGCCGCGATAAGCATTCCAGCTGCTCGCTGTCGCGATTCGCTGCTGCGTCGCCTGTATTTGAGTCACGAGACTCCGTAGTTGATGTATATTATTAGTGGGATGTAGGCAGATCTTTTGCTGAATGTCTGGAAGCAGGTTAGACTTTACGATCTCTAAAAATTCTCCGTTCGCCAAGGGACTTTGCAGTTGATCGCGCAACTGTACCAGGTGTTGGTGGTACGTAGCAAATGACTCCCCTGCTTTCTGTTTGCGCAACATCAGCTGAACTTTGACCTTAAGGTCGGTCATCTTGCGGTACTCCCCATTCAGCTAATAGACCTGTTTTCACATACTCCCATGAAGGTGTGGAATTTTGCCTCAGGAGAGACCAGTACCAGTCCATAGCTGGTCCAGAAAGCAAGGTTGTCATGTGCCTCACCAGGAGATCGAAATCTCCTTCTAAGGCCTAATACGTCAAAGCTTCCACTCGAAACACAAATTCATCAACAGTGAGCCGCGAGCTGTCACCGCTATACGATATATTCCACCTGCGGATAGGACTGCCAGAACGTCGCTGTCCTACGCCTGCAGGGTTACGACATGGACGGCATTGCTGCTGAGATCTGTTGTCGGACACTAGTTATTAACTCAGTCCGCAAAACATCGAGGCTCTGTTCAAGGCCTTCGCGTACTAGGTCTTGCATTTGTAGGCGCAAGCCTGCCATCAACGCATCCGTAGCTGCTGAGCTATGTCCACTGCCAGAAGGCAGTGGGCAATTTCGTCGCGAGTTAGGATTGGTAAAAGTCCTTGAATGTAGATCTGGCATTCCAGGAGAGAGAGATCGTCGACTAGGTGGTGGAATTGTCAACGGTAGTAAGTCAATTGTTGGCATGGAAGGTAATGGATCGTGACTGACAGTCTTTACGGGCTTTGTCATTTTCGGGACCGCACCTGTATACTCAGTAAAGTCATACTGCGTGAGATGAAACCTGCAGTTAGGGCAGTTTGATTGCTGCCCAATCCACGTTTTCAGACATGCTTTGTGACACACACGTCCACAGACCGTCTTCGCTGGCTTCCTCTGCCCTGACCAGTCGCCCTCCTGACAGATGGAGCACTGGTCTGGCAACGGTATCCGTACCCCAGTTGCTCGCGGTGGTGTTCGCGCTGTAGCCATTGTAGAATCAGTCGTAAATCAGGCAAAAGATTTTCAAACCAAGGGTTTGGAATAGATATATAAAAAAAATCCAAAGAATATGAAACTTCGGCAGAGATAACAGGCTCTTCATAACGCGAGGATGACGAAATACTAATTTAAAGTCGAAGGTTTAGACGAGATACTAAATTTCAAATAAAATTTCCTTCCCTAACGTTCGAAGAAGTTTTCAATAAAGTGCAAAAAAATCAAAGATTCGGAAAGTTAGCAAAGCCCTCTCGACTCGATACAATATAAATACAAAAATCCAAAGTTCGGAGACGTTAGCACGCTCCTTGAATAAAAATTTCCTTCCTAACCGTTCAATTCCGCGTTTCAAAAATTAATATAATTTCTCCTTCACTTCCCGAAGCTAACTCTCACCATAAGAGGTCTTCAGGTCGCCCTCCCTCCTTACAGGTCAGAAAATTTATACAGGCAAGTTACGTGAATGTGTGCATTGAAAAGAAAATTGTGGAGTTCCCACAGAAATCTGGGAAGAGTCGGGTAGGAGAAGCTAGAGACTGAAAATGGTACTAGAGATTCGTCAGCCAGGCAATTAGCAGTATGCCAACTCCTGATTACTGAAGGTCTCCAGCATCACTTCCATCACTCTTTCCTTCCTCGTCACCTGATTGTCGTGTCCAGCTGACCTTCCAACTGGGCAGAGACATGAATCTGGTCAACTAGTTATCTGGAAGCCAAAAAGTCGTCTCACAGATTCATAACTCTGTCCAGCCAGTTGGCCAACAGAGACATGTCTCCGTGAGAGCTCACACAAAAAATTTTGTGAGGCCACTCACCATTTCCATGACAGAAGGCCAGCGGGAAAGATCAATTTAAAAAAATTCAAAAAATTCAAAACTTCCAAAACTAGACAATTGTTCAGACTCGAGGCTTGACCAAAGTCAAACCTAGAGTCGAACTTCAATTCAAAAACTTTCAAAAATCTAAAACATTACGTTATTTTATTTTACAATCAAGATTGATTCAAATAACAAAACCAGTCAGACTCAGGTCCGCAAGTAACCTCTACTGGATATGAGACTTGTGGTCAGCCAATTAGCAAAGTGCCAAATGACCATCTCACAACAAGTCTCAGTCCCCAGCAAAAGTCACAATTAGACCACTGAAGTCCAACTGAGGTGGCCCCACGTTGGGCGCCATTTTTGTTATGGAACTATGATGAGTGATTGACATCGGACGTAAAGTCCCGACTGCCAGTATGAGCTAACAGATCACTCGACGGACAGCGTTGACTGCAGGGCGGCACGCTAGTTCGCCTCAACTATTGGCGGAGAGTGTGGGGGGTTCCACAAAAGACCTGCCGCTGCCGTCAGCCATAATCAAAAAAAAATTCGTGCCTACCTAACACACAAAGCCGGCACACATTCGGTCCTGAAGGGACCCTTACGTCACTTACCTGTACATCATCCTTGAAGGCGCAGATGTTTCGGCCTTACTGCACGCCCCAACCACCCATTTGACACTGAGGGCAGCGAGTTCACAGCGTCCCTAGTTGACCTGAAAGAAGGAGAGTAGCGGACCTTTTCGACCTCTAAATCAAGAGGGCTCCAGGAGAGTGAGGGATGAAATAAGAAGAGTCTAGCAATTCATTTCTATACGTTATAATAATTGATCTATCATACAATGCTGGTGTAGGTATTTAGACAAAACAAAAACTTCGTTGTCGCTTATAACCTAATACTCTAAATAACTTGAGCTTGTCCCCCTGCCATTTTACTAGGTTATCTTATCTCATCCTAAACCTGTATTGAAACTTTACAAACGTTAATGAACCTAATCTATTGCTTACATGTGTACAACTTACGCCAGAGTTATAAGAGGTAAATTCCAGACAGTGTTACTTGTTACCTTTTTTGTGACGAAAACGCTTCCTCCATGAAGGCCTTCTGGAGCAATCGTGATCCTGTAAAGAAACTTATGACAAAAATGCAAGGTAATCTATATAATATCTGAATGGAGTTCCCTGTACAATATAGCATAATACTGTCGTATTGTAACACAAATTTCGTGTATCATCTATTCAAAATCTATTAACTCTACCCTGTGCTCATATACGGTTCATAGATATAATAAGGCTCTGATACCTTTTAATTGATCTGGGCTATGACGGTGGGTCACTGTTGAGATCTATTAAGATAATAGTAGATGACTTTAATTAATACCATATTGAAGCTGCACCAGTAAAAATCTGATTTGGATATTCAATGATGTATAAATATGGTATCATTATGCGACTTCAATCCAAGCGGTATGTATATAAAGATTTCTTTTGATGATAAAACTAGGTTGTGTTACGCAACGTATGAATATGCACTAAACTTCTATGATTTCGATCAATACAGTATAAATATAATGAAATATTTATGCTAAAACTAGGCTAGGTTATGCGACGTATATATGTATGAGGTAAATTCTGTGCCTTCAATCACATTAATATATATATAATGAAATATTCATGCTAAAACTAGGCTAGGTTATGCGACGTATATATGTATGAGGTAAATTCTGTGCCTTCAATCACAGTAATATTGTCGTGTCCCAAAGCAATCCCGGGAAAACAATCAAAAACTCGCGTAAGTCAATTGTATAACAACTTTATTACTTTAATTAAACGACGATATAAATTACGAGGCGTATTACCCGTGACTGATACGTCTGATTTAACTCTCTAATTACAACTGACTAAAAAAGATGCCGAACCGCTATCTTTAATAATACCCAACTTCTAACTGAACTAACCGATCTAGCGAATCGACCGTGCTCAACCCCATTCAATTAAGCGGAAGCGACTTTGACCCAGTGACCAGCGCAATACCTTGCAATCATAATTACAAAGTATTACGCTAATCACTGCCGACAGCGGGAGCCCCCAATACTGTATGTAAACAAACAGTGAGCCCAGCTGAGTATTTCACTATGCGAAGTGAATTACTTAACCATGACTCAATGCCCAGTTACATACAGCAGTGGATGCGACAGTTTACAAGTAAACAATTCGCAATCGCCAAGCATTTCACTGTGCGAAGTAAAATGCTTAGTTATTGCAAATCGTTTAATCACTTGTGCATTTGCTGCTAGCTCGAGTCGTGATGTCACACTTGCACCAATTGTATATTGGGTCACGACATTCCTCCCCCCTGAGAAAAACTGATTCCCAAGAGAAATCAGATCGGGGTGCTCAGTTAGATTACAATATCTAACTTAACTAATTTATACCAAAACTAAGAGACAATATTCACTATGATCTACACAATTTTTATAGCTATGGTTCGGTATACTTACAATTTCTGTTCTATTCTTTTATTTTTTTCTCATTTTTTTTCCATTACCTTAACAATGTTTCTTTTTTCTTTTTTCATTCCTTTTAATTACTTTATCATATATCCGTTTCTTTTCTTTACAATATTTCTTTTTATGTATATAGTTATTTCTCTTATCTTTCTCTTTGCGCGTTTAATTTCTTTCTTCTTACATTTAATTATCTTTTCTAAATTTCTTTCTTATACCTTATTTTACTTAGTCTTTTTTTTTTACAATTGTCTTAACAAATATTTTTCTTTTACTACATCCATTTCATATTCTATTATCTTTGTAAATAAAAATACCCTACTTCTTTTTTTTTACATGAATTTTACCTAAAAGTACTGCATACATAA
This sequence comes from Dioctria linearis, assembly GCA_963930735.1. Lineage (NCBI taxonomy): Eukaryota > Metazoa > Arthropoda > Insecta > Diptera > Asilidae > Dioctria > Dioctria linearis. The sequence goes on along the minus strand of OZ005740.1, from coordinate 148,981,475 downwards.
GTACCCATATAATATATATATTTATCATTTTTAACTATTAGGCTTATACTCCTTGCACATTAAAAGTATTTTCTCCCTTTGTCTTCTTCACAACATTTTTTGTTTTATTATTTCCTGATAACATTTTCTTCTTTTCTGTTTATCTTGCTTTCTCTAAACCGTTTCATGGTTAGTTTTTAAATAATAATCTTCCAATTTTTTATTTTCATATTTGCTCTTAGGAGAAAAGGATTGATACAATACATTCTTATAAATTTTATACTCTTCTTTCTGTTTATATAAACAAGCTTCCCATATCTTACTCCTACATAGCTACCTTAATTTTTACATTACTTACAAATTTACTACTTCGCTTAATATAGCTCTACCTTGACTTGACGCTCTTTAATACAATTAAAAATCTTAAATTTAGTGTAGTCACTGCAACTGTTGTTTATACTGGTGGGAAGGTATGGTCTGGATTCGCTGTAAAGGTGATATCATGTGAATAGTAAGTTCGAACCCGATATCTGTTTCGACTTGCCGCTGTTCTGCATTATGAATTTGGAGTATGTTGCCCTATAGTTGGTAGAACATCTAGTATGTTGCTGTTGGTCTGAGCTTGCTGTTTCTCTTATTAAAGATGTTTTCCACATATCTCCTGCCAATGATTTTGTGCTACACTTATTTCAGCTTTTGGAATATTAATACATATTACATACATATTTTTTTTATTTCATCTTGTAATGCAAACTTTTTCGACTCGCAAGTTCACCACTTTTTCAATAATCGGAGTTATCGATATATTTTTATTCTCATGGAATCGACCATTCCAGATCTTAGTTCCACATTAACATTTTCAGCGACATTTATACACCGCTTTTTGTTACAGAGGCTTCTTTAATTTTATTGTAACAAACATGTCAAAGAGACTTAATGCTCTGAGTGTCGGTTGTTGGAACAATTAATCAAAATGTTTAAAAAAAAACAGTTTCCTTTGGGCACGATGAAGTTCTCTCAATTATATTCAGAGTCCATACGTACTTCGAGATTTGTTTTTTTTGTTTTTTTTTAATCTCATATAGTACTGTATATATGTATATATGTTAGAAAGTATACCATATTACAGACCTTTTAACACAAAATTATGCGGTAGTAGTTCCGTCAGGTTTTCTAATTATTATTATGTTTATCTAAGATGTAGCTGTATTTTCGGACCTTCTCACTGTTGCTCCAAGTTCGGCATCCGAATCATCTATGTGGACTTCATCTACGGTTACCTTGTGCATGTCTAACGCAAATCTTGATGGTTGGAGAGTTTGTGTCTTCTTTTAAGTGCAGCATTTTCCGCGTGGGCAGGATAGTCCAATTTGTGGTGTATAAATTAACTCTCCTACGGTGCTCGAAAAATACTCCTGTATGAGGTATCGGCTTGATACTATGTTCTGTCTTTTCTGTCTCCGGCTAGGTGTAGAGTGCAAAAATTACTGTGATTACCGCTTTCCTGGCGAAAAACTAAACCCTATGCTTATATATGATACTAATCTATAGCAACCCTTATATTCTCCTTAATCATATGTATTTTTTTTTTTTACTTTAGAAATCTTTACTTTTGTTCTGCATTCTACTTCAAACCTTTTTCTTTTCCTTCTTGTCTTCTTTACAACTTTCTTTCTTTAACTCTTTTAAAAACCTTTAAATTTTTACCATATCTTCTCTTTAAATCTTATATTTCTTCTAAATTTTCAATCTTTTCTTAACTCTTATTTTTAACAACCTCTTCTTTTGTTTTTCAACATTATTAACATATTGTTTTCCTTACATTCATTACTCTTTTAGTTTTTATCTTTCTTGAACCTAGTTTTTAATTTTCCATCTCTAACTTTAAATATTTATTTATTATCTTCATACATTTTTTTATTCTTCTAACTTTTCCTTTCTATTTCGTGTCAAGTAATATTTTGTTTTGTTTTTATATATTCTCTTTCTTTTAGATCTCTTTTTTGCTTCTTTTAAATTTCTCTTTCTTTAAAATCTCTTATTTCTTTCTCAAACTTCTCTTTTGTTTAATTTCTCTATAGTTTTTTTTTTTTTACCTTCTTACCTTTTAATCTAGAAATTTACCTGGATGCACTGGGTTATCTGTATTATTCCTTGCACTTCCTTATGGCCATGGACTACCAAACTCCGTTCATCAATTTTCTTCTGAAATTAGAGGGAATTTGTTGGAAATCTTTTTGGTTACATACCCCGATTCCTCGGTCATAACCTTTACCTACCTTGTACAGCCCGGTCAAATTTGGTGTAAAATATGTCATATTAATCTTATTTCTGACCGGCGGATCTACCATACCCATTTGCAAGCTATATTTTTGTAGCCTTAATTTACCTTTTTGCGGGGAGGTCCACTGAGATCGCCGTCGACTGTGATTGTCTCTATGGTTCCATGCAGATCGCCTGGAAGGTTTGCGAGTTTCTGTTTGCCCATGCGAAGAATCAGGATTTTTTTACAAAATAGGCTGTTGCATTGGCGATTCTTACGAATGCACGTTCATCCTCCAGCCTATTACCACTGTACCTATTATATTCCTCTCGCCTCCTCCTCTCCTCCCTAAATTCTTCGGCTCTTACCTCTTGAATTCTCGCATTGTCTTGAGCTGTCTCTATCCTGCCAGTGTTAGGTTTCCATTCGTCGTCTTTGTTATTAACACTTTGCCCGATGATTTCTGCCATGTTCACTTCAACCTCCTCTATTCTGGCATGTAAAGGGTTTCTTCGACTGGCGAAATGCGGAGTATTTGGTACCACTTGTCCACTAGCTGCGCCATTCTTAAAAACGGTGCTTTCTTTGTTTACCTCACCTGCGTTTTGTAACCACAGTTTTCTATTTACGCAGTCGATGACAGCTCTGTCTCTCAGGAAATCCATTCCAAGTATACCGTCGGCTGGAATTGAATCAGTGTCGCCAATGGCATTAAATTTACAAGCCTGCTGACTATTATCTATCTGCAAGTTAGCCTGACAAGTGCCTATGGACCTCCTAGCGAACCCAAAGAGTCCGCCAATCCTTATTTTCTCATGTGTTTGTATTCTATTGACCTTAATTATACTACATGAGGATCCAGTATCGATTAAAAGCGTAAGCTTGCCTTCTAAAGCTATGTCTGATGGCACTGTGATGACAAATTTATTACTGGAAGTCAATTTTTCTTCTTCTCTATCTGCTAAATACTTCTTTACGCAGATATTCGTGTAATGGTCACGTGTTCGGCAGAATTTGCAATACAGCCCCTCCCTTCCTGAATGGCAGTTATCTTGAATGCTAGCTGCACAGTTGGCTACTCTGACGTGATGAATTTGGCAATTGGATATCACGTGCCCATATTCCTGACATCCCGTACAGAAAGGAACTTGCTGGCACTCTCTCGCAATGTGTCCAGGTTGACCGCATTTGAAGCATTTGACAACTCTGGGCTGTTGTGCTGCCCTAGCCGGAATTTCCCAGTTCCTTCCTGATTGGTATGGCCTCTGTATCGATGGAAAAGGTATGTGGGACTGTCTCTGTCTTTCAACATTAAAATTACTAGTCATCCCTCCTTCCTGTGATGATTCTCTGTAATATTCTGGTGTTTTTTCCATACCCCTGGTACCTTAATTTTAAGTCTCCTAGCATCCATCTCAAAGTAGTCGGCCTCCTCACGTGCTTCATCCAGAGATCGAAATTTGCGTCCCGTCAAATATAGCTGAGTAGTCTGCTGCATAACACCCGCCTTGAACGTTGCCACCGCGTCTGCCTCAAGTTCCGCTATCAATCCCCCGTCTTTGTCTGGATACTTAGCCGAAACTGCCGCCTTGATTTCACACAGTAGCTCCTTAAGTCTATCCGCATAGTCTTTTATGTCGTCACCGGGCCTTTGAACGCATGCTATCATTTCAGCTCGGAGCTCACAGCACGATTTTTTTGGCACATAGGCAGTTTGAATTGTCTGCTGCAATGCCTCAAAATCCTTCGGCTCCTCCGAGCTTACTAGATAATATGCGTCGTCTAACAACCGATATCTTACACATTTCATGAAGATTGGCTGTTCCTCGGCCTTTAAACGATCGTAAAGATCTTTGCAGCAGCTCAGGAAACGGTGAACTTCCTTCAACAGTTTTGGCGTTCTTTCTCCAGAAAACGTGGGTATGTATCTGGACACCAAGTCCATGACTTTATCATAAGCATCGGCCATGGTTTCCTTGCTGGTTTCTCTGAGTTTTTTTTTCGGCACTTTTCCTTCACTCGTCTTTGCTAAGGTCTGCTTTTTTGTTTTCGCTTAAAATGACTCCTCGTACCTGATTACGATTACGTTCAACGCGATTACGACCAATGTGACATTAAGAAACTTTTTACAATCATATCACGATTTAGAATTATTAACTTATTACTACATATCTCTGAACTTTCACACTTTCACCCTTTTTCCCACACAAAGAAAATTAACCAAAAATTATAAATTTCATAGTAATAATAACAAAAATATTTTAGGCCACTTAACGCAAAAACTGCTCTCATTCAGCCACAAAAATACATATATTCCCCTTCTGGCCTTTTCTTTTAGTCTTTTGAATATTTTTATATATTCACCTTGCCAATTTTAATTCTAATTCCCCAAAAACCATACATAAAATATCAACATCACAATAATCCCATAAGTTAATTAATTTTCCCTCCTGTGAAACTAAACAACTTACTACCTCACCCCTAGCACATACCTGAAGATAACCCAATACTATACTTTCCACTCACTCAACAGAAAATAATCACATCACAAACATTCAGATTGATGCTGAGGCACTATGCGCAACATTATCGCCCACAAACAGAGCCCCAATGAGTAACGTATATCAATACTATAAAATTAGACGTACTTCACTTAATCTAGCAATTCTTAGATTAATTCTGGAAAGTAAATGAAATTAACAATGGAGCAGCTAAAAAAAAAAGCGTTAACTCCCACAAAATACAACACAACGGAGCCGCTAAAAATGCGTTACTCCCACACCTAAAAAAAAACGGAGCGGCTAAAAAAGCGTTACTCCCACACTTTAAAAATAATGGAGCGGCTAAAAAAAAGCATTAACTCCCATACTTCACCAAAAAAAAAATGGAGCAGCTAATAAGCTTTACTCCCACAAAATACAAAAAACCGGAGCAGCTAAAAAAGCATAACTCCCACAATTCACAAAAATATGCAGCAGCTAATAAGCTTTACTCCCACAAAATACAAAAACCCGGAGCAGCTAAAAAAGCATAACTCCCACAATTCACAAAAATATGGAGCAGCTAATAAGCTTTACTCCCACAAAATACAAAAAACCGGAGCAGCTAAAAAAGCATAACTCCCACAATTCACAAAAATATGGAGCAGCTAATAAGCTTTACTCCCAACAAAATACAAAAAACCGGAGCAGCTAAAAAAGCATAACTCCCACAATTCACAAAAATATGGAGCAGCTAATAAGCTTTACTCCCAACAAAATACAAAAATAATTAATTGAAATGAATGATTTCACTCAAGAAAAATAACACTTACCTACTTTTTATCCGGCTGCGCCAAATTGTCGTGTCCCAAAGCAATCCCGGGAAAACAATTAAAAACTCGCGTAAGTCAATTGTATAACAACTTTATTACTTTAATTAAACGACGATATAAATTACGAGGCGTATTACCCGTGACTGATACGTCTGATTTAACTCTCTAATTACAACTGACTAAAAAAGATGCCGAACCGCTATCTTTAATAATACCCAACTTCTAACTGAACTAACCGATCTAGCGAATCGATCGTGCTCACCCCCATTCAATTAGGCGGAAGCGACTTTGACCCAGTGACCATCGCAATACCTTGCAATCATAATTACAAAGTATTACGCTAATCACTGCCGACAGCGGGAGCCCCCAATACTGTATGTAAACAAACAGTGAGCCCAGCTGAGTATTTCACTATGCGAAGTGAATTACTTAACCATGACTCAATGCCCAGTTACATACAGCAGTGGATGCGACAGTTTACAAGTAAACAATTCGCAATCGCCAAGCATTTCACTGTGCGAAGTAAAATGCTTAGTTATTGCAAATCGTTTAATTACTTGTGCATTTGCTGCTAGCTCGAGTCGTGATGTCACACTTGCACCAATTGAATATTGGGTCACGACAATATACATATATGTATATATATAAGAAAATTATCATGTTAAAGCTTAATTATGTTATGCGACAACGTGTAGATAACATGTATAGGAATGAATACAAAAAAATACTTCGGAATTTCGTGGCCTGCATCACACCATGGTTCTTTGATTCAAAGTTATATGTCGCTGTAGATACTGGTTGTGGAAACTGTTCTGTCCTAGGACTAATTCTCCTTGGGCTCCTTGTACGTTGCTACTCGCGCTTTCCACAATGTTATCTTTGTGGTTGCTTGAGATATTGGTCTTCGTTGGGTTCGGGCGTATCTTCACATGTAATGTCAACCACATGTAATGTCAACCACGTATATACGTAGGCGCCGCAGTGAATAAAACTATGCCACCAGCTTCTTTTCAACCTTGCTTCTTCACGGGATACTTTACTGAAATTCTATATTTGGATTACAATACCTTGCTCAAGTGGTTTGGATTCCTACTCGTTTTCCTTCACCATCTTGGTAGCTGCCTTATGGTCACTCGAAGTTATTCCCCAATCCTTGTGTAATGGCTTTTGCTACGTATTTGATGTTGTTCAGATATTTCTCTCCCGAATGATTTATGTATTTTTGTTGTTTTATCTTTACGTCCCCTTCCTTAAAAAAAGTCTATCCTCTTTTGTTTTCCGACTTATTTCGATCGCTTTTTATTTTTTCTACCAGTAAAACTCTTCTTCTTCTTTTTTGTCACATCGACGTGTTACACCGAGACCGAGGAACCGCATTTCTCTCGGTCGGGGTGTGTTTTAGTTTTCTGCTCTCGCGGCAGGCTTACACGCTTGCTTCAGTACGTGTAGCATATTGCTATATGCAATACGCTACGACCATAACATACGCGCTTCCATCCTGCTGCATCTTTCTGCTGGTCATCTGTCCCCAACGCATTGCAGTCATCTCTTATCTTGGCCCATGTTTCGTCCTTTGTTTGGGTACCTGAGATGCTGGGGTGGCGTCCATGCAGAAGTAAGAAGTTCTCCTTCATACTCTCCAGCAATCCTTCGTACTGTCTCTTGTTCATCCGTTTGTATGGTGGCTTAAAAAAAACAAAATTTCTGGGGAAAAAGTGCAGCGAACTATTTGGCCTCCTTTTATGTGTATAGAATGGCGTACAGTTTCCACATCTTGTAATAGGATACAATAAATTGTCATCTGCTCAAAGGTGGCCTCTAAAGCAGCCCACCCAGCTGTTCAGTAGCTGTATTAAATTTCATGTACATATCATGCAGTCCTAAATTTTGCGGAAAGAACTTTATGTACCGCCCCAAGAGCTGATTTAGATGAGACTGAACGTGTATTGAGCATTGGAGGAGACATATGGGTTTGAACTTGGAAGCTGGCAATGTTGGTGTATTGTCGTATTCGATAATGAGAAGTTAATTAAGGATTGTCACGAGAACTGATACTAATGCTAATGTTGATTTAGAACTATAATTGTCTTAAGTATTTTGAAATCCTCACTTTTTTAATAAATATATATTTTCTTAGGATCCGAAAGAACTTCCTCCACCACGACCACGACCTCCACAAAATGCATGGGATGAAGAAGGAACTGAAGTTATTCACTCGAACGATGACAATTTTAAAACTGTTCTCAAAAAGAAGACACATTTCCTGGTAATGTTTTATGCGCCATTTAAGTATCGCAAAAATGAAATTTTCTCATTTTTCAATCACAACTTATTAAGCCCATTTGGTTTTTAGGGTGCGGTCATTATAAGAAAGCAAAACCAGTTGATTGTACACTTCATTTTCATCAAATATTATGGCGCGCACTCAGCCAGATCAATGTCATCACAACAATTTACATCTAGTATACATGTTGTTCAACAATCTATGTCGTCACCACTGACATGTATATAAATGGACTGCTCGTTGAACCAAAAATACATGAAAGCAAATGGCACCACTTTCAAGTTCCTGTATCTTTCCATGAGAGCGTACTTTCCCACTGAACTGTAACGAGTCAGCGGTATTTCCAACCAAAACGACCTTGTAAATGTTATGGTCGTCGGTGTAAACCTAGCACAGACACCTACCCACCCATGACTGTCAATGGAACAGCTGACACCAGGCGGTGAAACGAAGAGGAAACGGGGAACAAAAGGGACATCTTAACCGAGCAGCCAGGATGTCATGTGAGGCCGGGGACGGGAAAGGATCAGGCCATCCGATCCTTAGGATCATCCTTAGGTGAGTGACGTATGTGGTTCCTTCTGGACCAGGATGTGTGCATTTTCGTTGTTTTTGGTCTCCGTTACAGGGAGACAGGCACGATTTCGTTTTTGTTCATGGCAACGTGACAGCGCAGGCTTTTCTTTGGTGAACTCACCCCACACTCTCCGCCACTTAGTCGAGGGTCTAGCGTGCCGACCTGGTGACCGTTGTCACGGAGTGATCTGTCAGCTCATGCTGGCAGTCTGGACTTCACGTCCAAGCCCATCACTCATTATACTTCCACCTCAGTTAGACTTCGGTGGTCCAAGTGTAAATTTTACTGGGGACTGAGACGATGAGTGATACGATCATCTGGTATCAGCTAGTTGATTGACCTCGGGTCTCATATCCAGTGGAAGTTATATGCGGACCTGAGTCTAACTGATTTGTTGGTCGAAAATTTTAGTAGAGTAACGTTAGAGTTTTGAAAGTTTTGCTATATTTTTTTTTGTTTTTGAGATTTGAGTAAAGTAAAGTTTGTTTTTGAAAATTTTTAATTTTTTTTTTTTTAATCTTTGAATTGTTAGTATATCCTTTCCTCTGGCCTTCAGCCATGGAAATGACAGGTGGGCTCACACAAACAATTTTGTTTGTGCTCTCGCGGAGGCATGTCTTTGTTGGCCAACTGGCTGGGCAGAGTCGTGAGTCTGTGAGATGACTTTTTGGCTTTTAGCTAACTAGTTGATCAGATTTATGGCTCTGCCCGGCTAGAAGACTAACTGGATATGACGATCAGATGAAGAGGAAGGAAAGAGTTTTCAGAGGATGGAAGTGATGCTGGAGACCTTCAGTAATCAGTAGTTGGCATACTTCAAACTGCCTGGCTGAAGAATCCCCGGTAACATTTTAAGTCTTTGACATCTACAACTCTACTTTTCCCAGATCTCTGTGAGAGCGCAAATTCTGCTTCATGCACACATTCACGTCACCCTCCGAAGGAGATCCTGACCTGAGGAGATGAAGGGAGGAGCTGTTGGAGGATGGGAGCGGCACCAGAGACCTTCAGTGATCAGGAGTTGGTATACTGCTAGCTGCCTGGCTGAAGAGTCTCTGGTGGCGTTCTCAGACTTTGACAGCGACGACCGACTTCTCTTCGGGTCCTCAAATTATGTATACCAATGTGGTATTCACTGTATGGGAGAGCCTCGACCGACAGCGACGACCGACAGCGACGACCGACTTTTCTTCGGGTCCTCAAATTATGTATACCAATGTGGTATTCACTGTATGGAAGAGCCTCGGGGGAGGAGGAGGAGAGAGGGACAAGCATTCATCCGTGTGACACTTTAGTTATATACTTTCTTCTCGGTAGAAGAAAATTTTTGGAAATCGTTTGAGTACATTCTTCTTTGCAGAAAGAGAAATTCTGTGAAACTTTAATATATACTTTCTGCTCGGTAGAAGAAATTTTTTGGAAATCGTTTGATACTAGTTCATTTTTTTTTGAAGAAATTTTTCTGAATTGTTTGATATTCATTCTTCCTTGTAGAAGAAATTTTTTTTGAATTGTTGATATTCATTCTTCTTTATAGGAGAAATATTTCGAAATTACTTGAGACTCATTCTTCCTGTTAGAAGACATTTTTTTTTAAATTATTTGATAACAGTTTTCCTTGTAGAAGAAAATTTTTGAATTGTTGATATTCATTCTTCTATATAGTAGAAATACTTCGAAATTACTTGAGACTCATTCTTCCTGTTAGAAGAAATTTTTTTTAAATTATTTGATAACAGTCTTCTTTGTAGAAGAAAATTTTTTGAATTGTTGATATTCGTTCTTCTTTATAGGAGAAATTTTTCGAAATCACCTGGTACTCATTCTTCCTGGTAGAAGAAATTTTTGGAAATTATTTGATAACATTCTTCCTTGTAGAAGAAATTTTGGAAAAAGTTTGATATTCATCCTTCTTGGTAGAAGAGAATTTTTGGCAACACGCATCCTTCTTAATCGAAAATAATTATTAGGTTCACTTTGAAAAATCCTTACGACACTTGTGCGCCTCGATCAGGCGCAATGGCGTTGTCAAGAACTCCGCGGGAAGCGGTGCCATTAGAAATTTGCTCAATCTGCCAGGATATGGACTGGACGATTAAATCACGAGCGGTGTCCACCTATTGTGGGCATATCTTCCACAAGAAGTGTCTCCAGAAATGGATTAAAGAGAAGTTGTACAAATTGTAGGCTATTTCTTAATCAGGCTGACTTCTATACATATACTGCCCCGACAGGCAACCGCCCAATGACCAGAGCATTCGGTCAAGAATCTCTTCTTTCTACATCACGGCAGATGATCTCGTCGCCGACGCTGCTGCCCTCACTACTTACAAGCCCGCAGCGAAATCGCTCAAATGAAGAGATCCCTAGACGCGAGCCGGCAGTAGGTGAAACATATTTAGATCTAGCAGGTCTACAAACACAAATCGCCGACCTAGTCAGAGGTGAGATGTCACATTGCCTCAATGATTTTCGAGCCGAACTACAGTCTCAATCCCTACATCCATCCGGTCCTACAGGACCACCAACAAATGTCACTCGTCCACCCCCTAGTATGCCACGCATGTCACAACCATCGCTTCCGGGTCTTGAGCTGCCACGAAATTCTGACCAAGCATTCAACCATAGTCAGCCGAATAGCGCTGGCCAAGACCAGAGGTCAGTACCACCACGATCTCCTCCTGGAATGCCTTCCTTTCAAGAACCCTTTAGAGAGTCAGAGCGAGTCCCTCGATCATCGCCTCAACGTTGGCCTAGGCGTTCGTCAAGCCCTATTAAGGGGTGGAGGCTATTGTATAACGGGGACAATTCCATCTTATCCGTGGAAGACTTCATCTTCCGGGACGAGGCGCTAACGAATACCACCTTGTACGGTGACTTCGACCTCTTGGTCAGGCACCTGCACACCCTGTTCAGTGACAGAGCGACTAATTGATACTGGTCATTATTACAGATAAATCCAACTCCTAATTGGGAAGAAATCCGAGCAGCCCTACTAACTGAGTGGGGCGACGCTAAGGACGACATTAGGATACGGCGCCAGATGATAAATCGGAGACAGGAAACTGGAGAGAATTTCAACCTGTATCTCCAGTCATTGGTAGAACTTCGAAACCAGCTGCAGAACCCTATGTCGGAGCAAGAATTTCTCGATCTTATCAAAACGAACCTTCTCCCGGCCATTCAGTGTCAAATCTGCCTACATCCAACAAACTCAATAACCCAATTGCGGGCGTTGGTGATGCAGATACAAGCCACTCATGACCGAATCGTGTCATCCCACAGTCCTGGTGGGAATAATAGATCGCTAGCCCTAATGGCCTCTACGGCCATGCACCCGTGGAGAAATGCACGGTACCGGGTCCATGAATTAAGTAACGTAACACCAGAAGATCAAGCCTTTCCCGACTCCCAAGAGCTGGAAGTGGCTGAACTACAAACAAGAACTCCTATTAGAACGGAATCCATCTGCTGGAACTGTGACCAAGGGGGTCATTTTTATACAGACTGTCCACGCACCCCGACGGGATATTTCTGTTATGGCTGTGGGCAGAAAAATATAATAAAGCCTAATTGTCGAGTTTGCGCTGCGAAAAACAGGAGACGGTTCGGGAGCAACAACACCAGCTTCCGGCCAAACGCAACGAGGTATCCTCGGACAACCCCGACCCCTGTTACAGTGTCTCAGACAACAGTCCCAACGTCTGCAGTAGCACAAAGCAGTCCAGTCCCGCAATAATTTCACCAGAAACTCTGGACTTGATCTCCTGGGGAGATGATCCAGGAAACGTTCCAGATCAGATCCCTAACAGTTTAGAAGTCGAAATCGATGAGTTCGAAAAGCACTCGTCCTTATTGGACATAGAAGTCACAAATCCCACCTTGGGGAATATTAGCCGTACTAGCGATCACCTACTAGACCTTCCGTCGGATCCATCGTTAATCTTCGACGTTCCATTAATGGCAAATGCGACAAAGCCTACGAGCATTGTTGAGGAGGAGGTCCAAAGTCACACTTATCAGATATTGAGACGGACATCAACCTCTGTAATGACGAGTGGCCGTGAGCCAGCTCAATATCCGCGGACGCCATACGACGTGCGCCTGAACAACTATCGCGCCGTGAAAAATAGGATCTTCTCTAATGTGACCATGGCAAACCTGTACAATTGCCCAGAAAAAAATCAACTGTTCGTTGGCGCGAACACCTCAAGCGTGTCAAAGCAGAGAGGAAGAAGTTGGCCAACATCACAGTGTCGGTACCAGACGACATTCGGCCGTATACTGAAGTACACCTACTCGGGCAAACCATGTCAGGACAATTAGACAGTGGTGCCACTGTCAGTATCCTAGGCCGGGGAGCTCTTGAGAGGTTGTCGGAGCCGGAGGTCCAATGGAAGAGGTACAAGACTCAAGTGGAGGTAGCTAATGGTGCCATGACGAGTGTTCATGGTCATGTAGACCTGGATGTCACTTTCCGAGGTGAGACTCAGAACGTGCGTTTCTGCATGGTTCCGGGGCTCACTCAAGCGCTGTACATGGGGATAGACTTCCGGCGCTTATTTGGGTTAGCTCCAGATGTCCTGGGTGCAGTTGCGGAGGTGAAACCAGGTCTCTTAGCGGCCTCAGACACCGACTGCCATCTTCTTTCGGAGCAAGAGTCGAAACGCCTTGAAGCCACCAAACAGCTGTTTCCATCTTTTACATCCTTAGGTTTGGGAAAAACTTCTCTAATTACCCATAAGATCGACACTGGCGATGCACTTCCGATAAAACAACGTTTTTATCCTATACCACCAGCAGTACAAAGTCTGATGGACACCGAATTGGAGCGAATGTTATCACTGGGAGTGATAGAAGAGAGCCAGAGCCCATGGAGCTCTCCAGTGGCCCTAGTAAGGAAGCTAGGGAAGGTCCGACTTTGTTTTGACGCCAGGAAGGTGAATTCAGTCACGAAGAAGGACGCCTATCCACTACCGCGGATAGACGGAATTCTGGGCCGGCTGCCTCCGGCAAAATACATCACAAGTCTGGTCCTAAAGAACGCATTCTGGCAGATCCCGCTAAACCAAGAGTCCCGAGAGAAGACCGCTTTTACAGTGCCTGGTCATCCATTATATCATTTCACGGTGATGCCCTTCGGACTATGCAACGCTCCTCAAACTATTTGCCGCCTTATGGACAAAGTCATCTCATTCGATCTTCGCGACAACGTCCTGGTCTACCTGGATGACTTGTCAATTCTGTCTCAAGACTTTGATTCACACCTAGCTTTGCTAGCCAGAGCGGCGGATTGCTTGAGGAAGGCTGGTCTCACTATTAATGTCGAGAAGAGCAGATTCTGCATAAAAGAGACTAAATATTTGGGCTTTATAGTCGGAGAAAGTGGCAGAAAGACCGACTCAGACAAGGTCGCAGCTATAGTAGAATACCCGACACCTAAAACCGTTCGGCAGTTCCGACGCCTGTTGAGTATGGCAGGATGGTACCGACGGTTTATACCAAACTATGCTGACCTGACTGCCCTAATAACTGACACCCTGAAGACGTCCAGTCAGTTCAAATGGACCACGGAAGCCCAAACGTCTTTTGAGCAATTGAAGGAAAAGCTAACCTCTGCTCCATTACTGGTGAGCCCGGATTTCACCAAGCCGTTCGTCAACCAATGCGACGCTAGCCAACAAGGAATAGGAGGAGTACTGATGCAGCTGGATAACGAAGGACACAAAAGGCCTATCGCGTACGTTTCAAAAAAATTAAACTCAGCACAACGTAATTACACCGTCACTGAGCAAGAATGCTTGGCAGCCGTCCTAAGTATCCAGAAGTTCCGCCCATTTATAGAGCTAATGCCGTTCAAGATCGTGACGGATCATGCTAGCTTGAAATGGCTGATGTCCCAAAAGGACCTCAGCGGGAGACTGGCTTGGTGGAGCCTGAAGCTTCAGGGCTTTGACTTCACCATAGAACATCGGAAGGGAAGCCTCAACGTAGTACCTGACGCATTGTCACGGTTACGCTGACAGTTTAACAGCTAAAGAAGAGACTGGTCCCGAGGTCGACCTTAGCTCTCCTCACTTCAATTAATTGGAGTACGAGGAGTTGAAGCAGCGAGTAAAATCGGCCTCAAACAAGCTACCAGATCTATGTGTCAGAGGGGGTTTCGTTTACATCCGAACAGTTCCAAGGACAGGGGATCCAGTCCAGGAGGAAGAAGCCTGGAAGCTTTGGATTCCACGTGGGCTCGTCACAACGTCATTTCAAGAGCGCATGATCCGCCATTGTCTTCTCATGGAGGCATAGGAAAGACTCTGGAACGGTTACGAAGACACCTATATTGGCCAAAAATGACCGTCGACGTTCGAAATTATATAAGCTCATGTGACGCGTGTAAGGAAATAAAAGCTCCAAATACCATTTTAAGACCACCTATGGGAAATCAGTCTATATATCGATTTACTAGGTCCGTACCCCAGATCGACAAAAGGAAACATTTGCATGATCATAGCCCTGGATCACTTCTCGAAATATCCCTTGTTAAAACCTATTAAAAAGACCTCTGCTCAGCAAATTTGTCAGTTTGTGGAAACCGAGCTCTTTATTCTAACTATTGACGACATTATATCTGTTGTGAAGCACTGCAAAGTCTTGATTTATGCTGACGATATTAAACTTTTCGCTCAGATTAAATCTTTTAACGATTGTGAACTTATACATGGTGACCTCCACAAATTTTACGACTGGTGCAAAAGCAATAATTTGGTACTCAATATCGACAAATGTGAGGTTATGACTTTCCACAGGAATCTGAAACCAATCACTTATGTTTATGAATTCTCGAATTCTGTTTGTGACTTGGGAGTCAAATGTGACCAAAGATTGAATTTCGTCTCCCATATAAACTTCATGGTATCAAAGAGTAGTTCTATGTTGGGCTTTATAAAACGTTGGTCCCGAGAGTTCTCGAATCCCACCATTACATTGCATTTGTACACTTGCTTTGTGAGACCCCTTCTTGAATACGCTAGCCAGGTCTGGTCTCCTTTTTACGGTATACACATCGACCGTATCGAGTCTGTTCAGCGGAACTTCCTACGATTTGCTCTCAGGCACCTACCCTGGAATAATTCATTAATTCTTCCACCCTATAAGGATCGCATGAAGCTTTTAAATATGCACTCGCTAGAGAAACGTCGAATGGTTGCCGATATAACGTTTGTGCATCAACTCTTAAACGGGAATATTGATTCTCCATTTTTACTTAACAAAATCACTTTCCGTGATAGTAGGCACAATTTAAGAAGGCTATACCTTTGTTGCATGTTAACTCCTCAAGGTCTAACTTTAGCAAGTATGAACCTGTTAATCGCATGTGTTAATAATATGGCTGAGCATTTTGTTCTCGACGTTTCTAAGCATGTTTTAAAAAAACGTCTATATAATATTTAATCTATTTTGTTTAATGTTTTGTGCATGTAATTTCATCTGGTGTTTGGTTTATGTTTAGTGTAACATACTAATACTAACACCGACTAAGTGATGAATCGCATGTATTGTTGAGACGTTTATTTATTAAACGTGTCCATGCAGCGAGGTTGTGTTAAGCTGGTTCTGATAATCAAATTTTTTTTTTTTGCACATGTTTGGAGTTCCAGAAACAGCAATAACAGACAATGGATTCCAATTTCGGTCGGCCCAGTTTACAAAATTATTAGAGAAGTACGGCGTACACCATCTCCGAACTGCGGTATATTCCCCTCAGGCCAATGCATCCGAGCGGGTCAACAGGTTCATATTAGCCGGAATCCGAGCATGTCTCAACAACGAACATAATAAATGGGACGAGAAACTGAGTTACATCGCCAGCTCCTTACGGAGCTCAGTACACCAGACGACTGGGTTCTCTCCGTATAAAGTACTTTTTGGATTTCACATGGTGGAACACGCAAATTCTTATTAACTACTGAGGTCTCTAGGCACGTTGAGCGAACCCATAGCAATAGATGAGACCGACAAAGTGCAGTTAATTCGGGCCAAGGTCCAAGAAAACTTAAATCATGCATTCGAGCAGGGCACAAAAGTTTATAACCTGCGCTCAAAACCTGTAGAATTCAAAGTAGGTCAGGAAGTATATCGGCGGAACTTCATACAGAGTAGTTTTCAAAATCAGATCAGTGCTAAGCTAAGTCGCAAGTTCCTTAAATGTCGAATCAGATCTCGAAAAGCGAATTCCTTGTATGAACTCGAAGACCTCCAAGGAAAACTCATCGGCGTCTTCCACGCTAAGGATATGAGGCCATGACCAGATAGTGACCAAACATAAGTATATATGATGCGTGTCTTCTTTCAGGTGGCCTTAAAAAGGCATCCGGCCAGCTTAACTGGTAACTACAGGGTACCAATGAACCGCTTAGGACCCACCCAGCCTAGCGGTCGGTATACCTTTTGTTAGTAAGCCCACTTTTCCATCTCTCCCTTTCCACTCCCACAGGGTGCACTACGGATAGCGGAGCTGCCGTAGCAATTCCATTTTTAACCGGTTTCGAAAATTTAAACCTAGCCCATCTCTACCTAGAATGTGTAGATGTCCCACCTCTAATCCCTTCTGGATTAGCCTCGATATGAGGATTTTACTTTTCTATCTCTTCTTCATAATTCTTCAATCTGTGGTGGTCGAGCAAAATTTGTATAAAGGACCATGATCCTAGTCTAGTCCATCTCTACCTTGAATGTGTAGATGTTTCAGCTCTAATTCCTTCTGGATTAGCCTCGATATGAAGATTTTACTTTTCTATCTCTTCTTCACAATTCTTCAATCTGCGGTGGTCGAGCAAAATTTCTATAAAAGACGATGATCCTAGTCTAGCCCATCTCTACCTTGAATTTGTAGATGTTTCATCTCTAATCCCTTCTGGATTAGCCTCGATATGAGGATTTTACTTTTCTATCTCTTCTTCACAATTCTTCAATCTGTGGTGGTCGTGAGTCGAGTCACACATTGGGCGCCTCAAGACAAGGCCTAAGTGTTAAGACCGGCTAGCTCAGTCGACCATCTTCCAGGATCGTCTGTCACACAGGTGCATCACACGACCCTGCCCTGTTATGGTCGTCGGTGTAAACCTAGCATTGCTGTAGTACAGACACCTACCCACCCATGACCAGGCGGTCAAACGAAGAGGAAACGGGGAACAAAAGGGACATCTTAACCGAGCAGCCAGGATGTCATGGGAGGCCGGGGACGGCAAAGGATCAGGCCATCCGATCCTTAGGATCATCCTTAGGTGAGTGACTTATGTCGTCCCTTATGGACCAGGATGTGTGCATTTTCGTTTTTTTTTGGTCTCCGTTACAGGGAGACAGGCACGATTTCGTTTTTGTTCATGGCAACGTGACAGCGCAGGTTTCTTTTTGGTGAACTCACCCCAAACTCTCCGCCACTTAGTCGAGGTGCTATCGTGCCAACCTGGTGACCGTTGTCACGGAGTGGTCTGTCAGCTCATGCTGGCAGTCTGGACTTCACGTCCAAGCCCATCACTCATTATACTTCCATAACATAAAAAACACTTCCTCGGCTTTATAATTAAAATTTAACAACACAAATAGTCCCAAATACTTTTGTGGTAAATTCGGTAAATCCCACTGACATGAATATGTAAGAAAATTCCCAAATAATTTAAATACAGAGCCAGTGAGAGCATACTTTCTGAAATCAAAACTGGTGCCACATGAAACAGGAGATCAAGCAGTCCATTTATATACATATCAGTGGTCGTCAGGAACAAATCTTATCAATGTTCCACTTCATGAAGTTTAACAAGCACTTGGAAAAGTCACTGTGCAACAATCGATTCCTGCATCCATACTATAGCTGAATTACAGAGTTTGTCGAGGAGATACTAAGGCACATAATAAAAAAAACACTTGTGTATGAGTGTACATAGCTTGGCAAATGAGTAGAAGAAAGTAGCTTAAACTTAGGTTTGCATAGGCTTTTTAGTAGGTATGCAAAGTACATAAATGTGTATTAAACTTATTTTTTTTTACTCTGGATAAAAGACCAATATACTTATAATGTCTGATTAGAATATCATGGAATATATTAAAAATTGTTAACATTAATAGGAATCTTTTATTGATGTAGATCGCATAGAGGAAAGCTATCTTAGATCTAAAAGTACATAAATGGTAGATGATATAATTGAAGAACAATCTTTTTAAATCTAGTTCTAGAATGCAAAAAATCAGAGAATCGCGCAAGGAAAACCATTGAAGCCCAATCATATGTAGTAAAAGTGGTCCAAAGATTCTTCTGTGCTAACTATAAGAAAACTGAACAAAGACTCAGTTGGATTTATGATGGCATGATAAACGTTGACCCATACCAAAAAAGTTACCTAGTTTACATGTGATTAAATGTGATATTATCCCCGATCATGAGGTTGTATCAGAAGTTGAAAACTCAATCTGAAGACTTTTGTGTAAATATCTTTCGTCTTCGGGTGTGAAACAATTATTAGACCAATCGTCAAATTTGGTTTAGACAATTTTAGCAGGTATACTCAGCCCACTAATGTACAAAGAAAACATTACGGACTATATGTGATTTCCTGATGCGTTACTATACAAATAAGAAGTCTCCCAATGCTTGGGTGTCGTGTTGTGCATTTTCTTCCAGAAAAACAGATTTCATTGTCATTGAATACCTGATCAAAAATGTAATAAATTTATCTTGAATGATATTGGTGAATATTTCTTTGTCGATTAATCATTACTGGAGGCGATTTCACCTTTAAGATATATATATATATGTGGGATTTCCAAAATTAATAAGACCGAATAATCAAACTTCAAAATACAATGTTTATTAATTCACTGATTCTAAATTTAATTATTTGTAATAATGGAAATTTATATAAAACGATACAACAAATTTATTGTAATAAAAAAAATGACAAAGTTAACATTTACTGGAATTTACTTCAATTTTACTTTCCACGTTCAAGAAAAATACTTCTTCGTTGACTGAATGCTGAATATCGAATGTTCTTCTTTTTCTTTCAAATGACAGCGAAGCTTTTTTTATTATTTGCAGTGTTGCCGTCGTTTTTCATTTGGTGGTTAGAAGTAGTTTGGTAGGGTAGAAGTTACGAATAGTTATTAATGAATTCCCACAATCGGCCATCCTGATAGTCTTTTCGCCCTCGAAAATATGAAATTTGTGGACGTCATTACGTGAATTTATTATTAGGCATCATAGGTAGGTAACTTGGTAATTTTTTGAACATCTTTGGTAAGTATTCTTCATCTTTGGTAATTAACTTTATTTTAAGAAATTGTTTATCATCTTAGGTAAGTCTTCATTTTAGGTAAATCTTGGTGTAAACTTTTTAACATCTTTTGGGTACATCTTTTAAAATCTTGGTATAAACTTTTTAACATCTTTTGGGTACATCTTTTAAAATCATCTTTTGGTACATCTTTTAAAATCTTGGTATAAACTTTTTTAACATCTTTTGGGTACATCTTTTAGAATCATCTTTTGGTACATCTTTTAAAATCTTGGTATAAACTTTTTTAACATCTTTTGGGTACATCTTTTAGAATCATCTTTTGGTACATCTTTTAAAATCTTAGTATAAATTTTTTAACATCTTTTTGGTACTATTCTTCTTCGAAGCCCAGGAAGTCTTCCTCCTCGTCGGTGCTAGTGATGTCATACCAACTCTTCATATTGTCAGCGCTTGTGATTGTTTTGTTTGGCCCCTCGTGTGTGCCAACTTTTTCTACGTGATAACGATCGTGTTCTGAACATCTTGTAATTTTGTATGGACCTATAAAATTAGTAGAGATTTTAGTATTATTTATAAATTGGCAACGTTTTATGGCAATTAAATCTCCTAATTTATAATTTTTTGCAGCTTTTCGCGTTTTATCATAATTTTTCCGATTTTCGTTTTGTATGTTTTCGATATTTATTCGTGCTGTTTCACGCGATTCTTCACGATTGTTTATAAATGCATTTTTGAATTCTTCATCTATTGCTTCGGCTAATGTTGTATTTGCGTTATTCCTCATTGGTACGCCTGTTAATAATTCGAATGGCGATATTCCAATACTTCTTTGATATGTTGCGTTAATGCAACGTTGTAATTTTCCGGTGTATGTATACCATTTCGCTGGTTCATCTATTGTAACTTTTGTTAGGATTGGTATAATCATTCTGTTGATTCTTTCTACCTGTCCATTTCCTCTTGGAATACCGGTGGCTATCTGCAAATGAATTATATTTTCTATTTCACAGTACTCTTTAAATTCGTTTGATGTAAACGCTGTTCCTCTGTCTGTAATTACTCTTCTCGGATTGCCAAAAGTATCCTTCTGTAGATTTAACTTTTGCAATACTTCTGATGTTGTTGTTGATTTTGTTGGATAAATCCAGCAAAATTTGGAAAAAGCATCAATTACGCATAAAATGTATGAGTACTTCTTTGTGGTATTCGTCATTGGACCGAGGTGATCGATGTGGTAGGTATCTAGTGGCTGTTCATTTTTGTGAATTGGGCTTAAATACCCTTCTGGTTTACCTGCTTTTTTATCTGCTAAAATACAGCGGACACAATTTCTTCGACAATTTTCAACTCTTTCTTTTAGACGAGATATATGATATTCTCGGCTTATTAAGTCTTTCATTTTTTTGTACCCAAAATGGCCATCGTCGTGAATATTTTTAATTACTTCAGTTTGCATATTTTTCGGGATACATAATAATTTACCGTCTTTACCATCTTTATATATTATATCGTTTTGTTTAAAATAACCGTCGTAGATTTCTGTGTTTTCTAATATTTTGTTTATTAGCTGTAATTCTGTATCGTTATTTTGAGCATGTTTTATTTTGTTCAAAAATTGATTTGTTATGACCATTACGACTGGGTTTCTGCTTAATGCGTCTACGTGTTTCATTCTTACGCCAGGTCTATGTTCCAACTGATAATCGTATTCTTGTAAGGCTAAAGCCCATCCTGCAATTCGTGGTAGTATGTTTTGTTTCTCCATGGTTTGCTTAAATGCTGAACAATCTGTAAATATTTTAAACTTAATTCCTAGAACGTATACTCTGAATTTTTTGAGTGCTGAAATTATAGCTAGAACTTCTAGTTCATAGCTACTGTACCGTTCTTCGGCTGGTGATGTTTTTTTACTATGATAGCATACTGGATGAAACAGATTATCTTCTCTTTTTTGTAATAAAACTGCACCAAATCCCCATTTCGACGCATCCGTGTGAATTTCAGTTTCCGAATCTTGTATATACAACGTGAGTACTGGTTGTTCCGACAATAATTGTTTAAGTTGATTGAATGCTAGTTTTTCTTGAATACCAAATTTAAATTCTGATTGTTTCTTTAATAAGTTCGTTAATGGTCTGGCTATCAGTGAATATGATTTTATGAATTTCCTAAAAAATCCTGTAAGACCTAGGAAACTTTGTATTTTTTTAACTGATTTTGGTTCTGGAAACTGTTTAACTGCATTCGTTTTTAGTTCTGATGGTGTAATTTTACCATCATTTATTTTAAATCCTAAATAATCAATTTCATTACATAAAAATTGACATTTAGACCATTTGATTTCTAATCCATATTCTTCGGCTAGTTTCATGACTTCTCTTAATCTTTTCATTCCTTCATCGTAGTTTTCTGAAAGTATTATTATATCATCCATATATACCAGAACGAATTTCTTTTCGATTAATTGTTGAAATATTCTATTTATATATTTTTGGAAAACTGTGGGTGACGTGCACAATCCGAATGGTACTCTATTAAATTCGAATTGTCCTGATGGAGTTACAAAAGATGTATATTTTTTACTTTCTTCATCAACTTCGACATGAAAGAATCCATTTTTTAAGTCAAGTGTTGAAAATACTTTGGCTTTACTTAAGGAATCAATTTGGTCTTCTATTAAAGGCAGTGGGTATCTATCTTTGATTACTATTTTGTTTAATTTTCTGTAATCTATACATAATCTTTTACTGCCGTCTTTTTTGTTTGCCAACTGTATTGGACTTGAGAACTCTGATTCACTTGGTCGTATTATTTTCAATTCAAGCCATTCTTTAATTTGCTCATTTATGACTTTTTTTTCTAATGGAGCCATTCTTCGTGGACGTAATTTAATTGGTGTTTCGTCTGATAAAATGATTTTTAATTTAACATCAGTATCTTTGTATTTATTTTCTGGTTTATACTTTTTTACTAGATTATTTATTTCGATTAAATAATTTTTATTTCCTATTTTTAATTCTTCTTTTTCAGCTGTAATGTTGTAGCACGATTTTAATTCTGGGTATATTTTACTTATTTTGATATTATCATCTGTTAATTTAATGTTTGTTCCGTTCAGTATATCTCTTCCTATTACTGTTGCTGTTTTTAAATTCGTTCCTGATACAACGTACATTTGTGTTATGTATGTGTTGTCATCTATTTCTACAGTTGCTTTAAAAGAACCTAGTGTTTCAATTGTTTCACCTGACAGACCTTGTATTTTGCACTCTGATGTGTTTACTTCTGGTGCATTAATCTTGTGAAAATCTTCAATTCTTATTATACTGATGTCGCTGCCCGTGTCGATTAAAGCCGAAATTTCTACGTTATTTATTTTAATTACTTTTTGTATATCTTTACCAGATTCGATATATTTGATTGATTTTGTTGTACAATTCTTTGCGATGTGTCCGAATTCATTACACTTAAAACATTTCGGTGTATTTTGTGGACATTCATTTTTAAAGTGATCTGTTTTTCCACAATTATAACATCTTGATTGTACAACTTTCGATTGGCTATCATGTTTTTGTATATCTGGTTTTCTTGTTGTATATTCTTGTGTTGTATTTGATAAACTTTTTAAACTGTCTTTGTATTTCATATATATTGGTATTTTTTCTCTAAATTCTTCAAAATTTGTTGCTTCAAATAGTAGACTTTTGTTTCTAGGATTGTCGTTTATTCCTTTTATTACATAGTGTATTATCGTTTCTTCGTCCATACATGGATTTCTTGCCGCTATTTCTCTCATCTTCAGAAAATATTCTTGTATATTTTCATTTCTTTCTTGTTTTCTATGTAATAATCTTTTGTGTATTTCTGCTGATGTTATTCTAATTTTGAATTCTTGTTTTAAAAATGTTTTTAATTCTTCCCAATTATTTAGATTTGGATTCGATCGTAAAGCCAGTTTTGCTGTTCCCGTCAGTAGTCTTTTAGCAAAGATAGTTTGTTGTAAGTTACTCCATTTAAATTCTTTTGATGTATTTTCTACATCTCTTATCCATGATTCGACATCATATTCATCAGTTCCACTGAATTCAGGTAATATATTTAATATATCTTTGAACGAAATTCTTTCTTTATCGTGTTTTTCGTTTGTTGTGCTTTCAAGATTGTTTCGTTGTTGTACTTCTACTTTTAATTGTTCTAATTCTGCAGTTAACTTGTCTATTTCTGGTTTTTCTTCTTTAGTTGTTAATTTATTATGTTGTTCATTTGTTATTACGATTTGTGTATCCAGCTTTTTATTTTCTGTTTGTAGTTGTACTATTTTGTGTAATGTTTTCAATTCTTCGTCTTTTTTCTGAGCCTTTTCTGCATTCTCTTTAATTTCTTTTTCTTTCAATTCTCTTTCCAGTTGCTGTTTTCTCAACTTTTCTTTAAGTTTTTTATTTTCTTCTTTTAATAGATTTAATTGTTCTTCCACAGTTTGTTTATTACCATCGTCAGGCATGTTTAAGGATGATGATTATTTTGATAAAATACGAAAAATTTTAATGATTTAATATTAATATTAGAATTAAATCTTCAGCGACTTGTACAGCTCCCTGTTTTTTTTTTTTATATAAAAAAAAATTTTTGTTTGTATGTAGGTATAATAAAATGGCGATATGTTGTCGATGGTTTTTATGAAGAATTGAAATGTCGAAAATAATTGTGTGTCGCTGATATTTTAGAATAGCGGTATTATTATAACATAACCTGATTATGCGGAAATTATTTCCACGCGGTTGAACTTTGCCACGAAATTTGGGTTTAATTGCCACTGTATATAATATGGTATATATTTGTCCAAAAAAATTATGAAAATTTTCCACTTACGGTTTTATTAGAATTTATCTTTTTGTACCTGACCACTGTATTTAACCTTCAAAAGTTTATGCCAATCCTCTTTTTTTTTTTTGATTTTCTTTAGATGTTCCGCTAATTTTGATGTTGATCCCACGCTGATCCTTGATGACACCTTAACTGCTTTGGAATTATACCAAGTTTTTTTTTTTTTTTTTGATAAAAAAAAAATTCCACTTGGCGTTGTTTGGTTGAGCCCCCAATTGTGGGATTTCCAAAATTAATAAGACCGAATAATCAAACTTCAAAATACAATGTTTATTAATTCACTGATTCTAAATTTAATTATTTGTAATAATGGAAATTTATATAAAACGATACAACAAATTTATTGTAATAAAAAAAATGACAAAGTTAACATTTACTGGAATTTACTTCAATTTTACTTTCCACGTTCAAGAAAAATACTTCTTCGTTGACTGAATGCTGAATATCGAATGTTCTTCTTTTTCTTTCAAATGACAGCGAAGCTTTTTTTATTATTTGCAGTGTTGCCGTCGTTTTTCATTTGGTGGTTAGAAGTAGTTTGGTAGGGTAGAAGTTACGAATAGTTATTAATGAATTCCCACATATATGTGGGATTTCCAAAATTAATAAGACCGAATAATCAAACTTCAAAATACAATGTTTATTAATTCACTGATTTTAAATTTAATTATTTGTAATAATGGAAATTTATATAAAACGATACAACAAATTTATTGTAATAAAAAAAATGACAAAGTTAACATTTACTGGAATTTACTTCAATTTTACTTTCCACGTTCAAGAAAAATACTTCTTCGTTGACTGAATGCTGAATATCGAATGTTCTTCTTTTTCTTTCAAATGACAGCGAAGCTTTTTTTATTATTTGCAGTGTTGCCGTCGTTTTTCATTTGGTGGTTAGAAGTAGTTTGGTAGGGTAGAAGTTACGAATAGTTATTAATGAATTCCCACAATCGGCCATCCTGATAGTCTTTTCGCCCTCGAAAATATGAAATTTGTGGACGTCATTACGTGAATTTATTATTAGGCATCATAGGTAGGTAACTTGGTAATTTTTTGAACATCTTTGGTAAGTATTCTTCATCTTTGGTAATTAACTTTATTTTAAGAAATTGTTTATCATCTTAGGTAAGTCTTCATTTTAGGTAAATCTTGGTGTAAACTTTTTAACATCTTTTGGGTACATCTTTTAAAATCTTGGTATAAACTTTTTAACATCTTTTGGGTACATCTTTTAAAATCATCTTTTGGTACATCTTTTAAAATCTTGGTATAAACTTTTTTAACATCTTTTGGGTACATCTTTTAGAATCATCTTTTGGTACATCTTTTAAAATCTTGGTATAAACTTTTTTAACATCTTTTGGGTACATCTTTTAGAATCATCTTTTGGTACATCTTTTAAAATCTTGGTATAAACTTTTTTAACATCTTTTGGGTACATCTTTTAGAATCATCTTTTGGTACATCTTTTAAAATCTTAGTATAAATTTTTTAACATCTTTTTGGTACTATTCTTCTTCGAAGCCCAGGAAGTCTTCCTCCTCGTCGGTGCTAGTGATGTCATACCAACTCTTCATATTGTCAGCGCTTGTGATTGTTTTGTTTGGCCCCTCGTGTGTGCCAACTTTTTCTACGTGATAACGATCGTGTTCTGAACATCTTGTAATTTTGTATGGACCTATAAAATTAGTAGAGATTTTAGTATTATTTATAAATTGGCAACGTTTTATGGCAATTAAATCTCCTAATTTATAATTTTTTGCAGCTTTTCGCGTTTTATCATAATTTTTCCGATTTTCGTTTTGTATGTTTTCGATATTTATTCGTGCTGTTTCACGCGATTCTTCACGATTGTTTATAAATGCATTTTTGAATTCTTCATCTATTGCTTCGGCTAATGTTGTATTTGCGTTATTCCTCATTGGTACGCCTGTTAATAATTCGAATGGCGATATTCCAATACTTCTTTGATATGTTGCGTTAATGCAACGTTGTAATTTTCCGGTGTATGTATACCATTTCGCTGGTTCATCTATTGTAACTTTTGTTAGGATTGGTATAATCATTCTGTTGATTCTTTCTACCTGTCCATTTCCTCTTGGAATACCGGTGGCTATCTGCAAATGAATTATATTTTCTATTTCACAGTACTCTTTAAATTCGTTTGATGTAAACGCTGTTCCTCTGTCTGTAATTACTCTTCTCGGATTGCCAAAAGTATCCTTCTGTAGATTTAACTTTTGCAATACTTCTGATGTTGTTGTTGATTTTGTTGGATAAATCCAGCAAAATTTGGAAAAAGCATCAATTACGCATAAAATGTATGAGTACTTCTTTGTGGTATTCGTCATTGGACCGAGGTGATCGATGTGGTAGGTATCTAGTGGCTGTTCATTTTTGTGAATTGGGCTTAAATACCCTTCTGGTTTACCTGCTTTTTTATCTGCTAAAATACAGCGGACACAATTTCTTCGACAATTTTCAATTCTTTCTTTTAGACGAGATATATGATATTCTCGGCTTATTAAGTCTTTCATTTTTTTGTACCCAAAATGGCCATCGTCGTGAATATTTTTAATTACTTCAGTTTGCATATTTTTCGGGATACATAATAATTTACCGTCTTTACCATCTTTATATATTATATCGTTTTGTTTAAAATAACCGTCGTAGATTTCTGTGTTTTCTAATATTTTGTTTATTAGCTGTAATTCTGTATCGTTATTTTGAGCATGTTTTATTTTGTTCAAAAATTGATTTGTTATGACCATTACGACTGGGTTTCTGCTTAATGCGTCTACGTGTTTCATTCTTACGCCAGGTCTATGTTCCAACTGATAATCGTATTCTTGTAAGGCTAAAGCCCATCCTGCAATTCGTGGTAGTATGTTTTGTTTCTCCATGGTTTGCTTAAATGCTGAACAATCTGTAAATATTTTAAACTTAATTCCTAGAACGTATACTCTGAATTTTTTGAGTGCTGAAATTATAGCTAGAACTTCTAGTTCATAGCTACTGTACCGTTCTTCGGCTGGTGATGTTTTTTTACTATGATAGCATACTGGATGAAACAGATTATCTTCTCTTTTTTGTAATAAAACTGCACCAAATCCCCATTTCGACGCATCCGTGTGAATTTCAGTTTCCGAATCTTGTATATACAACGTGAGTACTGGTTGTTCCGACAATAATTGTTTAAGTTGATTGAATGCTAGTTTTTCTTGAATACCAAATTTAAATTCTGATTGTTTCTTTAATAAGTTCGTTAATGGTCTGGCTATCAGTGAATATGATTTTATGAATTTCCTAAAAAATCCTGTAAGACCTAGGAAACTTTGTATTTTTTTAACTGATTTTGGTTCTGGAAACTGTTTAACTGCATTCGTTTTTAGTTCTGATGGTGTAATTTTACCATCATTTATTTTAAATCCTAAATAATCAATTTCATTACATAAAAATTGACATTTAGACCATTTGATTTCTAATCCATATTCTTCGGCTAGTTTCATGACTTCTCTTAATCTTTTCATTCCTTCATCGTAGTTTTCTGAAAGTATTATTATATCATCCATATATACCAGAACGAATTTCTTTTCGATTAATTGTTGAAATATTCTATTTATATATTTTTGGAAAACTGTGGGTGACGTGCACAATCCGAATGGTACTCTATTAAATTCGAATTGTCCTGATGGAGTTACAAAAGATGTATATTTTTTACTTTCTTCATCAACTTCGACATGAAAGAATCCATTTTTTAAGTCAAGTGTTGAAAATACTTTGGCTTTACTTAAGGAATCAATTTGGTCTTCTATTAAAGGCAGTGGGTATCTATCTTTGATTACTATTTTGTTTAATTTTCTGTAATCTATACATAATCTTTTACTGCCGTCTTTTTTGTTTGCCAACTGTATTGGACTTGAGAACTCTGATTCACTTGGTCGTATTATTTTCAATTCAAGCCATTCTTTAATTTGCTCATTTATGACTTTTTTTTCTAATGGAGCCATTCTTCGTGGACGTAATTTAATTGGTGTTTCGTCTGATAAAATGATTTTTAATTTAACATCAGTATCTTTGTATTTATTTTCTGGTTTATACTTTTTTACTAGATTATTTATTTCGATTAAATAATTTTTATTTCCTATTTTTAATTCTTCTTTTTCAGCTGTAATGTTGTAGCACGATTTTAATTCTGGGTATATTTTACTTATTTTGATATTATCATCTGTTAATTTAATGTTTGTTCCGTTCAGTATATCTCTTCCTATTACTGTTGCTGTTTTTAAATTCGTTCCTGATACAACGTACATTTGTGTTATGTATGTGTTGTCATCTATTTCTACAGTTGCTTTAAAGGAACCTAGTGTTTCAATTGTTTCACCTGACAGACCTTGTATTTTGCACTCTGATGTGTTTACTTCTGGTGCATTAATCTTGTGAAAATCTTCAATTCTTATTATACTGATGTCGCTGCCCGTGTCGATTAAAGCCGAAATTTCTACGTTATTTATTTTAATTACTTTTTGTATATCTTTACCAGATTCGATATATTTGATTGATTTTGTTGTACAATTCTTTGCGATGTGTCCGAATTCATTACACTTAAAACATTTCGGTGTATTTTGTGGACATTCATTTTTAAAGTGATCTGTTTTTCCACAATTATAACATCTTGATTGTACAACTTTCGATTGGCTATCATGTTTTTGTATATCTGGTTTTCTTGTTGTATATTCTTGTGTTGTATTTGATAAACTTTTTAAACTGTCTTTGTATTTCATATATATTGGTATTTTTTCTCTAAATTCTTCAAAATTTGTTGCTTCAAATAGTAGACTTTTGTTTCTAGGATTGTCGTTTATTCCTTTTATTACATAGTGTATTATCGTTTCTTCGTCCATACATGGATTTCTTGCCGCTATTTCTCTCATCTTCAGAAAATATTCTTGTATATTTTCATTTCTTTCTTGTTTTCTATGTAATAATCTTTTGTGTATTTCTGCTGATGTTATTCTAATTTTGAATTCTTGTTTTAAAAATGTTTTTAATTCTTCCCAATTATTTAGATTTGGATTCGATCGTAAAGCCAGTTTTGCTGTTCCCGTCAGTAGTCTTTTAGCAAAGATAGTTTGTTGTAAGTTACTCCATTTAAATTCTTTTGATGTATTTTCTACATCTCTTATCCATGATTCGACATCATATTCATCAGTTCCACTGAATTCAGGTAATATATTTAATATATCTTTGAACGAAATTCTTTCTTTATCGTGTTTTTCGTTTGTTGTGCTTTCAAGATTGTTTCGTTGTTGTACTTCTACTTTTAATTGTTCTAATTCTGCAGTTAACTTGTCTATTTCTGGTTTTTCTTCTTTAGTTGTTAATTTATTATGTTGTTCATTTGTTATTACGATTTGTGTATCCAGCTTTTTATTTTCTGTTTGTAGTTGTACTATTTTGTGTAATGTTTTCAATTCTTCGTCTTTTTTCTGAGCCTTTTCTGCATTCTCTTTAATTTCTTTTTCTTTCAATTCTCTTTCCAGTTGCTGTTTTCTCAACTTTTCTTTAAGTTTTCTATTTTCTTCTTTTAATAGATTTAATTGTTCTTCCACAGTTTGTTTATTACTATCGTCAGGCATGTTTAAGGATGATGATTATTTTGATAAAATACGAAAAATTTTAATGATTTAATATTAATATTAGAATTAAATCTTCAGCGACTTGTACAGCTCCCTGTTTTTTTTTTATATAAAAAAAAATTTTTGTTTGTATGTAGGTATAATAAAATGGCGATATGTTGTCGATGGTTTTTATGAAGAATTGAAATGTCGAAAATAATTGTGTGTCGCTGATATTTTAGAATAGCGGTATTATTATAACATAACCTGATTATGCGGAAATTATTTCCACGCGGTTGAACTTTGCCACGAAATTTGGGTTTAATTGCCACTGTATATAATATGGTATATATTTGTCCAAAAAAAAAATTATGAAAATTTTCCACTTACGGTTTTATTAGAATTTATCTTTTTGTACCTGACCACTGTATTTAACCTTCAAAAGTTTATGCCAATCCTCTTTTTTTTTTTGATTTTCTTTAGATGTTCCGCTAATTTTGATGTTGATCCCACGCTGATCCTTGATGACACCTTAACTGCTTTGGAATTATACCAAGTTTTTTTTTTTTTTTTTTTTTGATAAAATAAAAAAATTCCACTTGGCGTTGTTTGGTTGAGCCCCCAATTGTGGGATTTCCAAAATTAATAAGACCGAATAATCAAACTTCAAAATACAATGTTTATTAATTCACTGATTTTAAATTTAATTATTTGTAATAATGGAAATTTATATAAAACGATACAACAAATTTATTGTAATAAAAAAAATGACAAAGTTAACATTTACTGGAATTTACTTCAATTTTACTTTCCACGTTCAAGAAAAATACTTCTTCGTTGACTGAATGCTGAATATCGAATGTTCTTCTTTTTCTTTCAAATGACAGCGAAGCTTTTTTTATTATTTGCAGTGTTGCCGTCGTTTTTCATTTGGTGGTTAGAAGTAGTTTGGTAGGGTAGAAGTTACGAATAGTTATTAATGAATTCCCACATATATATATTGTGCATTTCTTGAAATTTTCAAAGAATTTTTTGCTTACGCAAAATGGTGTTGTGTTTGTTCCTCTTCTTTTAGCCAATAGTATCAATTGGCATTCATTTTATCCCTATCCTCTTAACAAATTATTAGAACTTTGCACACATATTAAACTGTTGAAAATTTATGTTTTCTTGGATATTAAACTGAATTGATATTGGACAAGTAAAGTGATCGGATTCACTACTTTTGCCAGAACCCAGGTCAATTCTTCATTTCAAACTGGCGGTAAATATTTAATAAACAAGGAGCTGTCATCGAAGAAATGCATGAAGTAATTAACAATTTGTCAATTTTTAAATATTAATGGTGTTTCATTACCTGGTGATTATTATTGAACAGGTATTATGGTGTAATTTTCCTATATGTAGATATAATGGTAATAATTGCAGTTTTCAACCTTTGGGCATTCTTCTGTTGAGATAATAAGAAAAACGAGGAACATTTTCTTGTAACAAGTATATTTATTCATGAACTCCTGCTTAAAGCAACGTATAACGTTGAGCTATACGACATTATATTAAGCAAATAATAAAATCAAAGTAGCAGATTATGCAGCCTTATAGTTATATACAGCAAAGAACTAGAAATAGAGTTACTAGATCTAAAGAGATAACAGATTAAACAAAATATACCATCTTATAAAATTATAAACAGTATTCAAACTATGTAGCCTATACATCCTTATAGAGATACATATAGCAATGAAACTAGATCTTAAGAGATAACAGATTATACATGCTATACAAGTTTTGGATCTAGATATACAGAAAAACTCACGTATAAAATTAAATAATCTTATAGGACTATACATTAATGAAACTAGTTATTTGTTATCCGGAGTAACTTGATTTGATAGGTCAACTGTCCTTTATAATCATATACCGCATTGGAGCTTGATGTGAAGAAAAACATTACAAGGACAGACTTGGTACTTAAAGATTCCTCGATTCGCCGTGTTTCTGTATCGCATTGCATGTAATCCTATCCGGTGTTTGGTTTATGTTTAGATTAACATACTAATGATAATATCGACAAAGTATGAAAAGCATGTATTGTTGACCGTTTGTTTATTAACGTTGTCACTACAGCGAGCTTGTGTTAAGGTTCTGAATGTTAAAAAAATATGTCTCAATCGCTGTACCCAACTTTGATTTACGTGACCATTGCGTCTGTTATAAATAAATTTTGAAATTTAAATTTAAATAAAATACAATTTAATGTAGAATATTTACTTACCATACTTACCGATTCTATAAGAAAAAATTATTCCCAATTAGAAATAAATAAATCTACTGTAAAATATTAAATTACCGCACCTCTTTACGATTTATTTTGCAATAAGGTACATCTAGGTACTAATAAATCCAATTTTTGTCACAAGAGTTGACTAATTTATCTACTGTAAAATATTGTACTCTTTATGATTTATTTTGTTATAAGGTACATCTACTTACAAATCCAATTTTTGTCACAACCTCTGGGAGCAGTTGACTAATTTGTCGTACTTTTAGTCGTGTTTTTTGACGTTTGTTCATCGAAAATTCATTATAGTTCATTTTGTGGTAGATAATAGGGAAGACACAAAATGAACTGTGTTGAAAACAAAAGTACGACAAAATATGTCAAAATTGACGATAAGAGATCAGAATCACCCTCCGGTTCGTGTTCACATGACGGATTATCTCAAAGGCGGAATAATTCTAGAAAATTATAAAGGAAAAAGGACACTGCAGTCAATGCTTGTGGACAGAACACTACCTCAGAAATAACTTCAATATTTTCTAAAAAGCAATATTTAATAATTTTCAATTTCGCAATATTTAATTACAAGCTCAAAACTTACTTTTGTTTATTTCGACAAATAATTTTACTTGACAGATATGTATATGCCATAAAATTATAGTAACAAAACAGCAATATGGCAGCTCCAGTAGTCGAAATTGACAAATTATGTTATATTAAGCAGGATTTACATTATGATGACATCCAATTTTTACAGAAATTGTGAGGGAGATAGTTTATTGAAATTTAAATGCTGCGGAAGCAATCATCGCAATACCTCACACGTACAGTCCCCTCTACTTTTTATGGCAAAACTCTTAAGGCCGTGACACATTAAAAGCAGAAAGCAGCGACCGAAGCAGAGGCAGAAGCAGAAATTTTACATTTCTGCTTTGCCAACTACATTGAAAGCAGAAGCAGAAAACAGATACCTGTCAACTACAAATGTCAGGTGTTATAATTTTCAAGAATTTAATGTTAATTTGTTATATCTAACAAAATTAATTATTTTGTCCTCCATAGACATTTTGTTTTTCTCGCATCAACCTCTTTGACAATTTTAAAAGAAAGGACGCCAACAATGAAATACAAATTTTAGCTCTCTTTATATTGGCAGTACTGAGCAGAAGCAGAATTTTTTAGATTTGATCAACTTTCAAGTTCTGCTTCTGCTGCTGCCGCTGCCTCTGCTTTCAATTTGTTAGAGCTCGAATAGTTGCATGGTTTCAGAAAAAATTCTGCTTCTGTCGCTGCTTTCTGCTTTTAATGTGTCACGGCCTTTAAGTTGTCAAACAGTCTAATCGGAAATTGTGAAGTTTTTAATCGTTTTTTCGTAGATATTCAAAGACGGATCATGAAAAGAAGTATAATTTTACAATTTCTTAAATATTGGATGAAAATTCGAAGGAGTTCGAAGCAAAGGATGAGATTATATCGAAAAAATTTATCGCAAAATATCAGATGATACTGTAATTCAGTTCTACAATCATCATTTTGTACGATAACGAAATTTTTATTTAATATATATTTCATATAGTAAACCAAAAGTTCAGTAACTAATTTGCTAATATATAAACGTAATCCACTTCATCCACTCAAGTGCTCACATAAAAATAATTCCACTCCACTACCGAACTAACGCCGGTGAAGGTAATTCCAGTCCGGTTCGTGTTCACATGACGGATTATCTCAAAGGCGGAATAATTCTAGCAAATTATAAAGGAAACGGACCACTGTAGTCAATCTGTAGTCAATCTGCTTGTGGACAGAAAACAACCTCAGAAATAACTTCAATATTTTCTATAAAGCAATATTTAATAACTTTCAATTTCGCAATATATAATTACAAACTCAAAATTTACCTTTGTTTATTTCGACAAATAATTTTACTCGACAGATATGTATATGCCATAAAATTATAGTAACAAAACAGCAATATGGCAGCTCCAGTAGTCGAAATTGACAAATTAGAGTTGCCAATAACAATGTTTTAGTTTCAGTAACTATAAAAACTCCCTATGCTTGAGGTCTTTTTATGGTTCCGGACCCGCACAAAGTGACAAATCGACGTCCGGAAAAAATTCAGGACGCGTTTGCTTCTCTCGTCACTCGTAAATAAATTTCCATATACGAAGTACTATCTCCCTCACAATTTCTGTAAAAATTGGATGTCATCATAATGTAAATCCTGCTTTATTCAGTAACTATAAAAACTCCCTATGCTTGAGGTCTTTTTATGGTTCCGGACACGCACACAGTGACAAATCAACGTTCGGAAAAGATTCAGGACGCGTTTGCTTCTCTCGTCACTCGTAAATAAATGTGCTATCTCCCTCACAAATTGGATGTCATCATAATGTAAATCCTGCTTCAATCGCAGAAGTCGGGACTTGGGGCGTGTATCTTTTTTCCACTCCGTAAATCGAACAGATTTTTTAGAACATTCAGAGCACTCTGGAAAAAAGATACAAATCCGGAGTGCTCTACGTGTTCTGGCAGTTTTTCTTATATTGGCAGCACTTTTGATTTGTAAAATGTTTAAATAAACATAAATAAATAATAATAATAAAGTTATAAAAACAAATAAGGGGTGAAGGAAAGGAAGGAAATATGGAATTTAAAAAAGTATTCACATTTTCAATAAGGTTTTTTTGGGCTCTATTGGTATTACTGACGGATTTGTTGATCACAAATTTCACCTCAGCGTCGACTACGACTTAAAATCAAGTCGCAGTCGACAGATCAGTCGTAATTATAATTCACGCTTTAAGCCCGGTACGCTAGAGCCAAGGAATTTTTGTTCCTATACAAAAACTATGTAAAAAAATCTTGACCGATTCCTTGAGGTAGTACGCTAGAGAAAAGTAATTCGAACAGAAAAACTCTACTTCCCGATTGACAAAAAGATGTCGCTCTTTTACGAAAAATCCATTTATGTCAATATTTCTTGAAGAAATAAGTACCGATGCACTTATTTCTGTAAGGAATTTTGACGGTGGTGGAATAATAGAAAAATTGAACGAAGGAACGGCGATTTTGCAAGAGGTGTATCAATTTTAAAATGACGAATGGACGAATAAAAATTGTTTTACTTGTAACTTCATTTTTCATTGGAAATTATCCATTTCTTCACTTTCTTTATTATTTCTTTATTGTCAGAAATATCACAAAATTGACAAATCCAAATTGTCAAAAATTCCTTGACCTAATGTCAAATTTTCTTTAAGAAATAAGTGGAAAAATTCCTTGACCTAATTCCTTGGCTCTAGCGTACCGCCCTTTAAGCCCACTTATTTCTTAAAGAAAATTTGACATTAGGTCAAGGAATTTTTGACAATTTGGATTCGTCAATTGTGTGATATTTCTGACAATAAAGAAATAATAAAAAAAGTGAAGAAATGGATAATTTCCAATGAAAAATGAAGATACACGTAAAACGTGTCCGTTGTCCATTTGTCATTTTAAAATTGATACACGTTCGAATCGCCGTTCCTTCGTTACAAAAATGCATCGGTACTTATTTCTTCAAGAAATATTGACATAAATGGATTTTTCGTCTAAGAGCGACATCTCTTTGTCAATCGGGAAGTAGAGTTTTTCTGTTCGAATTACTTTTCTCTAGCTCAAGAAAAAATTCCTTGGCTCTAGCGTACTGGAATTTTTTTCTTGGCCGATTCCTACCGAGCAGAAAAACTCTACTTCCCGATTCCATTTATGTCAATAAATCTTGAAGAAATAAGTACCGATGCACTTATTTCTATAAGGAATTTTGAATTGAAGGAAGGAACGGCGATTTTGAAAGAGGTAAATCAAATTTAAACTGACAAATGAAAGAAAAAAATTTTTAACGTGTCTCTTAATTTTTTAGTTGATTTTTAGTTATTGCGATGGAGGGTAATGAAAAGTCAAAGTCAAAGTCAAAGTGTATTTATTTTCGAACCCCTGCTTAAAACAACGTATTACGTTGGGCTCTACGACAATCAATTAGACAGAATTAGATTAGTAAGTAATATAAAGCAAACAAACAAAAATTAATTTAAAGTGAATTAAATTATCAAATTAGATTAGATTAGATTAGAGTAAGTGGGATTGAATCAAGTAAGTATCTGTGTACCTAATGATTTTGATCTACATAGCAAAATATGAAATATAAGATATAAATAAAAAATATAAAATATAAATGGCTCACAATATTTAGATCTATTAAATGTAAAATATAAAATTTAAATTATAAATGGTTCACAATAGTTAGATCTATTAGCTGTATAGTCTCGTATATCATTTAGTATGTTCTAACTAACCTCGATTTCTATCAACAACGATACACCCCTATATGCACTCACAATTTGTAACTGAAAATGATGAAATTATTGTAGATAATCGGAGTCACAGTTAAGTTGTCAACTAATCGTACAAATAAACAATTAAACCACCATAAGGACCGCTCAAGTTAAACAGGCTCAAATTAAACAGGCTCAGCCCAGTTAACCTGTCAGGCAGGTCAACAATGCAACAACCATAAGTGACATATTGCTATGCAGTTCATTGCCATCAATGTTAGTGTTATCACTGATTAATAGAACTGAGGACTTCTTTTTTGAATTCCTTTGGTAGTGTGATTTCTCTAATTTCTCCCGGTAGCCTGTTCCAGCCCGTCACCCCTTTTGAGAAGATGTTCTTGCTGCCAAATAGCGAGTTGACTCGTGGGTAAATCAATCTTTTGTTGTCCAGTGTGCTCCATTTGAATCGCTCTCTCACATAGCCAGGCAGAAGCCCCAGCCTAGCTTTGTGTATGCACGCCAGAGCATTCGCCTCATATTGGCTCAGCAGTGAACCGGGTACTAGTAAGTCCAGTAATGGTTCAATGTGTGCCCTTCGACCAAGATTGAAGACGTATCTCGCACAAAATTTTAATAAAAGTACGGCGATTTTGAATCAACTTATTTGTGTTAGATAATTATATGGTAGCTTAACATTTTAGCAAAATAAACAATAAAAGTACAGGTATAGGCACTTAGAACATAGTATAGTTTAGTGAAATGTAGTTTTCGGCTTCAATTCGGCACAAATTCCATCACAAACTATGTCTATGTGTTTGCTAATTCTATAGCAATATGCCAAATGTCTCTGCAAATCACCTGATGCAAAATACCTGCAAATTACATAATTACCTACAACATTACAATTACATAGCAAAAGAACTTAATGAGATCATAAACATAAACATTTATTTATTTGAGTACCCGTGCCAAAGGCACGCATAGCGCTGGGCTCATCTTAGAAAGTTACATAGTTACATCGTAGCAAAACAAATAATAAAAGAATGAGAATAACATTAGTCTTAATATATAGGTAGATCAAACTAATACTACGGATAACACAATTGAATCTTAAGACTCATTTAAACGAATTTTACACGATATGTACCGCCATTCCTCTTTTTTACATGAATAAAATCATGCGATTTATTATTATCAACAACATTCGGCAATCGTCACGCCAACAAATCCGTCAGCCCAAAACAGCACACCATAGTGGAATACAGAGCGATTCAGAAAGAAATTATAATTATTAAAGTGAGAAGTTCCATAGAATATTAAAACCAATTCTGACGATACCCAAGATGTATGTCCGTAAATACAACGAAATGTTTAAATTAGTTTTTCGCATTCCTTTCTAGAACAACTCATCGAACAGTAGATTAAAAATGTGTGGATCTGTCGTTCCTATAAAGGAACAATCCGATTTCGCTGCTTTTCAAACTTAGTTCTACAATTCTTATAACTTCTCATGTAATTTCCGCTCTCTAACAGCACAGCAAGTCGGGCGTTATATTCGATGAACTGAATTAAGAATTGGGGATTATCCATTTCTTTATTTTCCTTATTAATTCAAATAACAATCGATTCACAAATTATTTCAACAATCACACTGACATCCCACAACTGTCAAATCCAAATTGTCAAAAATTCCTAGACCTAATGTCAAATTTTCTATAAGAAATAAGTGGAAAAATTCCTTGACCTAATAGGGCGTGCGGAGCACTACTTTCCAATATTGAAAACTAGGCGGCGTGACGAATGCGTTTATGGAGGATATCTGATACCTGCTTGGCTTGAACGGGATTTATTTGCTTGCGATCCCAATTTAATATAAGTGCTGCTAACGCGACATAACTTACCAACTTACAAATCAATTCAGATTTAAGTTTACCGTCCTTAGGAAACTGTTGAAATCTGTTTGAAATTTTGTTTTTATTGAATTTGTTACAACAATTCATGACCATATTGAAATTTTGATTTAACTAATTAAATTAGGATCGCAAGCAAATAAATCCCGTTCAAGCCAAGCAAGTATCAGGTATCATCCATAAACGCAGTGGTCACGCCGCCTAGTTTTCAATATTGGAAAGTAGTGCTCCGCACGCCCTGTTCGAACAGAAAAACTCTAATTCTCGATTCACAAAAAGATGTCGTTTTTGTCGAAAAATCTATTTATGTCAATATTCCTTGAAGAAATAAGTACTTTGTAAGGAATTTGACTTTGATGGAATAATTGAAAAATTGAACGAAGGAACGGCGATTTTGTACGAATAAAAATTGTTTTACATTTTATTGGGAATTATCCATTTCTTCACCATCTTTATTATTTCTTTATTGTCAGAAATATCACAAATCCAAATTGTCAAAAATTCCTTGACCTTTAAGAAATAAAGCCCGGTACACTATGTAAAAAAAGTATCATCAAGGAAGGAACGATTTTGCAAGAGGTGTATCAATTTTAAAATGACAAATGGACGAATAGAAATTGTTTTACGTGTATCCTTTCTTTATTGTTTCTTTATTGTCAGAAATATCACACAATTGTCAAAAATTCCTTGGCTCTAGCGTGACATTCATTACAAATTGTGGTTGATGAAAAGGATAAATTAAAATTACGACAAATTTGAGGTGACAAAAATATTCGCCTAAAGCCCGGTACGCTAGAGCCAAGGAATTTTTGTTCCTGTAAAAAAAGTGTGGGATTTTTTTCTTGGCCGCTAGAGAAAAGTAATTCGAACAGAAAAACTCTACTTCCCGATTGACAAAAAGATGTCGCTCTTTTACGAAAAATCCATTTATGTCAATATTTCTTGAAGTACCGATGCACTTATTTCCGTAAGGAATTTTGAAATTGAAGGAAGGAACGGCAAATGAAAGAAAATTTTTTTTAACTTGTCTCTTAATTTTTTAGTTGATTTTTAGTTATTGCACAATTAGTTATTGAACAATTTTAATAAAAGAACGGCGATTTTGAATCAACTTAAACATAAACATCAATTTATTTGATTAGCATTGCAGCATAGTATAGTTTAGTTAAATGTAGCAAACAACATAGTAGTTCAACATTGTAGCAAATAACATAAATTTACATGTATCGGCACAAAGCACCGCCTAGTAATATATAAAACTATATATAAACTGACAAATGAAGGATAAAAATTCTTTAATGTGTTTCTTAAGTTTTTAGTTTAATATGGACGAATATGAGAAGAGTACTTGCTGTCGGATGTAGAAGAAAATGTCTTCAAAGAATTTAGATTGACATCCCAACATATTTCATGCTTTTCATCTACATTGCTCTGCAAAAATAATAAATATAATAACACTTCTGATATATTTAACTCCGCAATGGTCAAATTTCTTACAAATTTCTTATCCATTTCTTTATTTTCCTTATTCACAAATTATTTCAACAATCACACAATTGACATCACACAACTGTCAAATCCAAATTGTCAAAAATTCCTTGACCTAATGCCAAATTTTCTTTAAGAAATAAGTGGAAAATTCCTTGACCTAATTCCTTGGCTCTAGCGTACCGGGCTTAAGCTACGACAGAATCTATTACAATTCCAGTATCGAAGCACACCACGTGAAGGCGGGCTCTGTGATGTTTGCACTCTGTTGCAAGTACATTCTTCCACTCAAATTTCTCTCACTGGTACTGCACTCGAGAAGCTTGTCTGGCGGATTCATACGCTAATGCATAGGCTAGTGCTTCTGCTGTTGATTTCTTTCCTGCTAGCCTTAACGCTGCAATAGCGTTCACTTGCCGTTGCCACTTCATTCAGGAAATCCGCATTTACGCTGGAGTATGAAAGATGCGCTAACCTTCCCACATCAGACTGGAGCTGTGCGCCATGGCTTTGAATCCTGTTGCGTAACTGCAGACGATATATTTGCTGCATGTGTTCATCCCCATAAGGTAGTTCTAACGCCTGTACTAATGAAATGTAATCACGTTGATTTTCAATCGGTACAGTTTGTAAGAGTTCTGACGCAGGACGTCGCAGAGCTATAGCTTTGTCTTCATCATTCCATCCATTAACCTTTGAAGCTGTCTCGAATTGTCGCTTGAAGATATGCCACGATTTTTGTCCATCAAATATTGGAGTTCCGTTCTACCTACACGGGATATTTCAATTCCTTCGTGCCGAGGTTGTCGATGCTTCATCTTTTCCATATCTGCTTTAGGGTTGTTAAGATGCTGAGTAAATTTTTGTTGTTCGATTTCAATTTTAAAATTTTGTTCATCTAACGAGTTTTTCAGAAAATTTTTCTGTTCATCCAAACGAGTTTCTAGACAATTCTCCAAAGAACTCTTTTGTTCGTTCAAGCGGGTTTCCATAGATTTCTTCTGCTGATTTAAACGGGATTCCAGAGAATTCTTTTGTTTCTCAAAAGCTTTCTTTTGCTCCTCAATAACATCCTTTTGCTCTTCCAGACGGGATTCTACAGATTTCTTGTGTTCCCCGAAAGATTTCTTTTGTTCCTCGAGAGAATTCTTTTGTTCCTCAAAAGCATTCTTTTGTTCATCAAAAGGATTCTTTTGTTCATCAAACGGATTCTTTTGTTCATCAAAAGGATTCTGTTGTTCATCAAAAGGATTCTTTTGTTCATCAAAAGGATTCTTTTGTTCGCTTCGAAAACAAATGTCTCAGGATTCTTTCCTTCCTCTATCAAAGCTTGTCTAAGTCGCTCGACTAGAACTTTCTTTGCACCTGTCGTTTGTAATGACCGGTTCCCTAACTCCACTTTCAAATCCTGTATTCGAAGCTCCTCCACTTTGCGCCCCATTACTTTAGTAATCCACTTACAGTTGAATATAAATTATTTTCAAGAACACAATATTCTAAGCTTTATAGGGCGTTTTCACACGTAATTTCGCTTGTTCAGCATGATTTCGGCGAAATCACCCTTGAAATCACGTAATTTCCAGTACAAAAAACTAAATCGAAATCATTTTTTGCGTAATTTCAACGAAATCACGTCGGAAATCACGAAATTTGACCGCGCCCATTTTCGGTTTCCACTATTTCTCAAACTGTATTATTTAACATTTGTTGTATATATTTGTCAATAAATTTGTAAGGAAGATATTTTAAATTAAATTAAATATTATATTAATAGTTGCTGTCATTTATGTGACAATATATCCTTTTAATTACAAAAGTCTCGTTTATGTAATTAATTATTTTACATGCCATTTTGGTATTTATGTAAGTGTAGCACCTGTCAAACGAAATCATCTCAACGGTAGTGAAAGCACCTACAGTGATTTCGAAATCACTTCATCAAGATTACGTGATTTCGATGTAGTGAAAACGACCTATTAGACTATTAGCCGCAGTGCGCCACAGGTGGTACATGGGCGCCTATAATTCAAATCAAACTGCATGAAAACTTTCACAACTTTAATGTAATTCAGAGTTTTAAGCTTGCGACTGTTGGAGATATACACAAAGAAACTATTCTACCACCGGTGGCGCACTCATGTTTAGAAAAAGGCAAGATTTATCCGGTTTAAATGTATTCATTTTATAGCGTTCTCATTTTATAACAAAACTTAAAAATAATTCAATTTCTTTAACAAAAAAACTTAAAAACAAACAAAAAACACTATTCAGATGTATTATAATATGGTTGCGTAACAATATTGAATAAGTAGTGTGATATAAAAGTACTTATGTTTTTCATTTAAAACACTC
The DNA here is from genome assembly GCA_963930735.1 of Dioctria linearis. NCBI lineage: Eukaryota > Metazoa > Arthropoda > Insecta > Diptera > Asilidae > Dioctria > Dioctria linearis. The sequence continues at coordinate 148,938,913 of OZ005740.1, read as the reverse complement.
CAGATACATTGTTGGTTGATCATCACATGCAGAAAGTCTGTACTCTTTTTATTTTACCGCGAGCTTCTCTTGCTCCATGTTCTTGAGAAATTTTGTCGTAGTACGGTAAGCATCTTTTCCTTGTTGTTCTTGCGTTGCCTTTACATTTGACAAGTTGGTGTACAAAAGGCTTCCTTTGATTTAGGGGAACAGTGCTCTTTGAGACTGGTTTCCTCGACATTCTTCAATAGGCCTTCGATAATTTTTTCTCCAAAATTTATCATTGATACTTTGTTTGTTGAGTGGATATACTTGTTAAAGGTAATCCACGAATTGACGATACTAGCACCAAGTAGAAGCTCAAATCCAACTTTTTTATACCACTTAATGATCTTTCGTAATGGCGAATAATAATTTGTCATTTTGTCCGAATAGTCTACACCTTTCGTTTCTTTATTATTAGCTATAATTGCTGGAGGCTTCATATTATTTTCTCCGAATCTACTCTTTTTTATGGTTGGTACTAAGATAATAGTGTGATTTGGGTTGCTAGTAATAATAAGTACTGACATTTTGTTAGTCCATTTTAAAACACGTATTCCGTTACTATTTTCTTTGCCAAATACTTCTCCTTTTTTTAACTTCTTTCATTCAAATTTCTTTGGGATTGCCACGTCGATTTATCCGGAGAGTGCCACAAATATATGTCTTCCTTTTCAACAATTCTCCGCTCAGTTGTACACTAGTGTAAAAGGTGTCGGCGTATAATGTCCTGCCTTGGTCCAAAAGGCCTTGAAGCAGTTCTATTGTTACATCATATGAATGTCCATAACCCGAAGTACTGCTGGCTCTTCCAGCATAAACTTTCACATGGTACGTGTAGCCGTCGGTGTTGTTTAGCTTATACAATTTCACTCCGTATTTATGAGACTTACCTGGAATATATTGCTTGAAAAAAGTCTACCTCTCCACGGGATCATCGACTCACCTATGCTGATTGCTTCTACGGGAGCTAGAGATGATTGGAGTTTTGTGCGATAATGTGAAGCAGTGAATTCATTGTATACTCCCAAATGCTTACAGGGTACCTTCGTATTTCTGGCTACCTAATAATAGATCATTTTTTTTCGCTTATCCAGAAAGTTTAATAAATAAATTTGAAACTGGAAAACGTAAATACTTAAAATATTTTCTGGATATTTAGGAACAACTTAATTGAGAACTACGTACAGAATTAACTTTAAAATAAGACTGAAAATTTCCCTTAATGCACTTTCACATCAAAAACAAGAACAGAAAAATGTTTTTTCGCTTATCCAGAAAGTTTAATAAATAAATTTGAAACTGGAAAACGTAAATACTTAAAATATTTTCTGGATATTTAGGAACAACTTAATTGAGAACTACGTACAGAATTAACTTTAAAATAAGACTGAAAATTTCCCTTAATGCACTTTCACATCAAAAACAAGAACAGAAAAATGTAAACCGAAAAACTCAATTTATTCCACTTTAAAACAAGATTTTTGTTCCAATTATTAATAAAATCCAGGGAAATAGGATAAACTAAGAATTTTACTGAGAAAATAGTTATATTTGTGTTAAAATAAAGAATGAAATCTTTTAGCTCAAACTTAAACACTTTATTTAGCTTTTATAAAGAATACTTTTGTAACTTATGGCTGATTTACATTACTCGAACATGCGATTTTACTGACAAAGTGAGTGGGAGGGTCTTATTACTTTGCACTATTAGAAAAAAAGGAAGATGTGATCGACTGTCAAAACAATATTTCCCACTCTTTTATAGCGAAGTGTCGCTTGTGACATTTCATCAAATTGTCAGTTGCAAAAAATAATCAGACGTCAAAAATAGTTCTGTTCAGGCGTTTAAAATCAGAGACTTGACACTGCTCAAATAGAAAAAAAACATATCGAAAATGCTATAAATGTAAGTATTTATGAGTCAATATTCACTGGGATTTTGTTATGAAATATTGGTTTTTGTAGGAAACAGCTTTTTTTAGCATTGGCTGATTTGACTAATGGTTGCTCCAAATATTCTGCCAAGAGGACCACTTCCGAAATTCGTTACAGCAGGTTTATTACAAAAATGGCCAAGGATAAAATCAGCTACGAATCCATGTCGATTACAGTATTGCACACAGCAAATAGTAGTTTTCCGAGCTGATCTTATCACAAAGTTTTGTCGTAATACTATTCATTTTCCCGATATAGACCAATTGGATAATCACCTAATTATTTTCTTGAAAATAAAAGAAGCAAACTTATTCTTTTCCATTGTAGTTCGCGCGAACCTTAATTTTTCAGGAAACGCTCTCTCCTGCCGCCCTATCTCTTTACCCTCTTCCAGACCTAGTAGTTGTTGGAGATCCTAATCATCCGTTTAACACAACACAACATGGTTGCACCATTATAAATACAGTAAGTAAAATTTGATTTTTTAATATATAAATATTTAAATTACAATTTCAGGGATCCTTCATTAAAACGAAATTCTCGTTCAAAGTTTATATTCCTTCTGCAAAAACTGTTGAGGATTCGGAAATACCTGACGAGGACAGTTAATATTTATGTTAGCTTCAATTTATATCTGTGAACTGATACTGTTGTCAAGATTTTTTTTTTTTAATTTAGGTACTTTATGGAATAAACGCAAATAATTAGAAATCATTGCTTTTTTCACTAGATGTAACGTTTTTTAAATTATAATTAAGAGGAAATAATTGCGTTTATTTATAGTACACCTCTAAATCTAAATATACATATCAAGCTTAATTGGGATGATAATATTTCTGTGCGTTTAGAAGTAGATCTTAAATATCTGGGTATAACCTGAAATATAAAGGCACTTTCACATCGAAACCGAAAGCCGAAAACCAATAAGTTCTACACCGAAAATTCGCTTTTGCTTGCACGTCATAAACCGAAAACTTTTCTTCGGTGAAATAGAAGTGACATTTAATTATCATAAAAGTTGTATGATGAGAGCTCATACCAAAATCGTATTTTAATTTTACTTTGAAATCCCTATCCATATTATAATAATATAATAAATAATAAAATAAAATAGTATAATTTTCAATGTAAACACAAAAGTGAGGTTTAGTACGACCGAAAATATTTTTCGTCCCGAAACGTTCCACATGTGGAAACCGAAAAGAAATTGACGGATGGAACCACTGACTTATAACAATGGACTGAGCGATTTGCTATTTCATGTGGCACAAAAAATATTGTGTTTCTGTATACCACCGTTAGAGCACCCTTTAAAACGATTACATAAAAAACATGTAAAACTCAACCAATCAGATGAAATTTTACACCTGTAAATCGAATTTAATTAACAAAATATATTTTCTTGTGCCCAAGTGATATTTTAATCGCTTTTAAGGAATTAAACTCATTCTGACTTTAATTTTCAAAAGTTATTCTTAACTGAATCCTGCTTATGGGCAAGAGAGACGGAGCATGGTAAACACTATCTTTACCTTATTCCGTCTGAGGTGATTGCATCTGTCGCCAACATAAAAACATCAAATGGCATAAGGAAACGTTCCAGAATGCAATATTTTGTGTTGGTAGCTCCAACTCTGCCATAGGGCGAAAGAGAGAACTATAAAACTTGTGCCATGCTTTCCTATAGGAAAATGACAATAGTACGCTCAGTCCATTGTTATAAGTCAGTGGATGGAACCGAAATTTCGTTTTTCGGCCGAAAAAAGATAAAAGTTGTGTTTTTCTTAAAAATCTGAGATAAATATTCTATTTTATTAGTAAAATTATTACTTTATCCTATTTCCCATGATTTTATTAATCATTGGAGCAAAAATCTTATTTTAAAGTGGAATAAATTAAGTTTTTCGGTTTACATTTTTCGGTTTTCGGTTTTGATGTGAAAGTGGCTTAAATAACATGCAGACGATATTACATATATGGGGAGACTCCGAAGTTTTTTTTTCGAAGAATAAGTATTTTTTACAATACATAGGTTTTACCACACTTTTATATGCGAGATCTTAAGGAAAAGGAGCATTTCAGTAAATGTCTTATGAATTGATTGATGATTCTATGTGTCACTTTCTATGATAGCCTTTCTCATGCATCGTGACCACAAGCAGTTTCATCAAAGGCAAATTTTGCGCAACCGGTGGACATTATTAGCACTGCATTTAATATTTAATAAAGCCACAGAATTTGATAATTGTATTTTTATTATTTCATTTAATATAAATAGAATCACGTGTCTGATACGAAGATCTTACTTTTGGCCAGACCACGACATTTCGGGTCTGATACGTGACTCATTCTAGGCATAGAATGGGTTAAAGTGCAATATAATCGACTTCTGGCTAACATTAGTGGAAATCATGTCCCTGTAGCTGAAGCACAGCCGAACAGGTTAGATTCAACCTGTGCTGTCTGACTTTACAGGTTGTATTTGGATGCAGATAGAAGAAAGATGTCATTAAACAAGGAAACTTTTGTACAAACCCAAGCAAATATATTTGATCTCATTTGAATTTTAATCGATTTCGACATTAGACACATTTGACCTTACCTTAACAGGAAAAATGAATTGAATTGATTTTTATATCCGAACAATATCTTAAAAGAACCAAAGTGAGTTTTTTTATTAGTTGTTTTCAGAATATCGTGTGTGTTATTTTCATAATTGCTATTTTAAGGAAAGTCCACCGTAATTTTGGACAAGATTACTATTGAGTTGAGATGTATCCTATGGTGGGAGAAGAAGAATATCAAGAATCCCGGATTAACTAAAAACGAAGTAATTTGATTAGATCTCACAATATTCCTCAGATACATCGCTCTGTACTGATAGAACTTTGGTACAGAGAATAGCCCAGTTAAAACAGTTAAAATAAAAAAAAACCTAAAATTTCAGGATTTCGTGATTCTTAGGATATGCTTACTAAAACATAAGTTAAAAAATTAACGGTAATTAATTTAAAAAAAAAATTATAATAATTTTATAAAAAAAATTAAAATTTTTTAACAATTTTTTAAAAACTTTATAAAAAAAATTTGTAATCATTTTTAAAAAATGTTTAAACATTTTTAATAAACTTTGACACATTCCAGCTGATGTGCTGTGACTTTCCTCAAATATTTTTATTTTGTGTGCTTGTAAACAATTCTATTCGTACACGCTTGTAGTTATATGTATGAGTTTGCTGCCATAACAGCAAAATTTACTGCCATAAAATATACTTCTGGCTAGAACTTTTTATGGCTAATTATGGCAGTAAAAATTTCCCCTTCGTAGGGGAATTTGACATTTAACTCAGTAAAATTTTGCTGGATTATCTTTTGTCCTTATTGTTCTAAAGTATTTTCAGATAAGGGGAAACTACTTACTCTGTTTTCTAGCAATGTTCGAGTAATGTAAATCAGCCATTAGGAACAAACTTCTAGTTTACATTTCACCATGTTTTCTTAACATGTGTCTTGATAAAAGGGTGACCTGTCAATTGGTCAGCAAAACAGTGTTGCCAGCATAGATGTACAATAATCAACACGCCTCCTTACATTTATGTTGCAACACGACATTTACATTACATTACATTTTGAAAAATAAGATCTTAACTTCTAACATACAAATCACTCAATAAACCTATTCCAATTTTATACAACTTACTTTTATTGTGAAATACTTTTATTATTCTTTTACATTTGCAACTGCCAATAAACGTTGCTGCTCAAAATATGATCGGCTGTCAACACGCTCCCATAAGCACCCATCCAGCCAAATGAGAAATGTCAGAAATATCGAACTGACAAAAACTAAAACCCCAGCCCTCTTGTCATTTCCCTCCCGTGCCCATAAAAAAATTGCTTATCACACGTACACGCATTTTATACAAGGTAGCCTATCCTTTCGTTTTATGATCTAAAGCTTTCATCAGGATTCTGATAAAAAAATTAATGATTCCCTTCGTTTTTCCATTCGCATTATTCACTTAAAAAAAATTCTTCTTGTTGTTTTTCTCACATCAACAACCTGTTATAATTTTCAGTACTACTTAGGGTTGTACCATTTTATTTATTTTTCTTTTAATAATTTATATTGTTTTTTCTTTTCAACCTTCAATACATACGTATCTCTAATTCACATATAAAAAATATCAAATAATAATTTAACAAAAAACAATACCTGTAGGTAATTTTTTCCTTGATTTCTATTTCTTCATTTATATATACTACACTTATTAATTCTATCTTTATACAGTTCTGAATTTTACTATAAAATTCTCTCGGAAAACAAACTGTTGCTGCAACTTTTTTCCAAAATGGCGTACTTGTCTTCATTGCTACATGATACTTTTTCTTTTCCAATTATTGCTGTAATTCTTTACACCATGATTTTTCTTTTTCTTTTGTTTTTATTCATTTCATTTGTTAATTTAAAAGGACGGAAATTGTTAATAAAAAAATTCTTATCAAATGCGTCTTTGCCCTCGTTGTTTTTGTTTTTGTATTTTTTTTTGTATTTGTTCTTTTATAAGAAATTCTTTTTCCACACTTTTTATTTCCAGCTTTAATTTAGTTTTACAAAATAAAAAGTTCTTTTCTTTTTTATTATATTTTTAACTTCACATTTACCGATTTTTTCCCGGCCATTTTTCCAAAACTTTAAAATAATTACTACTCGTTAATGCTATCCACTTTTATACTTTTTAACTAGATTTTTTTTCACGACCACTCTTCTCCATGGTCAGTCCACTAAGTAATTCATCATCCTATTGATGACTTCGTCATCCTCTACTTGACACTCTCGTTCTCTCTTCCTCCTGACAACATCCAACAGAATAACAATGAGGGCCATAGTCAGTTTTTTTAGCCTTCAGCCGACATGTCTCTCAGATCCGTCCATCAAGCCAAGGCTTGGTACCAAGTTTTCAGCGCAAGATGTCGCAGTCGGTCTCAACCACGTTTTCGCGGAAACTATTCTCATGGGTTTGTTACAAAGCGGGTTCTCTGACGAAGAGCTCACGACAGCAGGGAAGCCGAAAACAAAACCCTACTCCAAGAATTACGTTACATATATGAAAGTCAAACGTGTGGCTCGACCCATAACCCTGAGATTAATAGTCTCATGCTCTACCGACTGAGCTAGTCGGGCCACTAATCTTCCGGCAGATCCATAACCGAACTTCGTGCACTCTCGTAACCTGGAAGTAAGAAGAAGAAGAGGACAGGAAATCAAAAACATTCTGAGACTTATGGTTCTTTTATGAAACCATATTCATAAGAAACTATCGTATTAAAAAAAGGAAATAACAGAATTTATCAGCCGAGCAAACTATATAAAACTACTGCCGTAAATCTTTAGCATGGACAGTAGCAATGAGATTTCCCTGAAGGTCCTCAACTTCATGTAAACTCGCACCGACAAGTCTTCATATCCGACCTTTAGAAAATTTATTTGCTAATTTGGCATTAAAACAGGCAGCCATATTGCTTACTGGGAAATTACGACGAAAAACTTCCTGACCAGAAATGAAATTTACTCATTTACAGCGAGTATTATAAGTATTCTCATGACGAGAATGAGCTAAAGAAAGGTTGTGTCTAATTCGTTCACGTATCAACGCCAAACGATCAGCAGTAGGCATAACAAAGATGTCTCCATCTTGAAGAACTTCATGTTTTTTAAGGACTGGATAGGTTGATCCGTGTAAGATCATGTGACACCCAAAGAGTGGACTCATGAAAAGTAGTACGAAGAGCACAAGCAATACTAGAAAGATTGCGATCCCATTTACGGTGATCGTCTTGGAGATAAGCTCTAATTGCTGCTAATACGGATCTATTAACTCGTTCCGAATCATTAGGGTGAGGAGAATATATTGCTGTCCGTACATGTCTGACACCATAGTCAGTCAATAATTTAGAAAACTCTTTGGAGATGAGCTGTCGACCATTGTCGGAAAAAATTGTTTCAGGTACTCCAAACGTATGAAAAATTTCATGCTCCATAAATCAATACCCAAATAGAGCTCTTGACTTAAATGTACAGTATAAATAATTCACGAATTCCATTATAACTGATAGGAATTTTGACATAACCGATAATTTGCTGAGCTGAGCCATCAGCAGTCTGAACCGAGGTGTGCAAAGATTGAAGCCGAATATTGTTATGTTGTTTAAGAAATTGTTGAGCATTCTTCCTCAGACAACTAATATTAGCACCACTATCCAGTAGGCCAATCAAATTTGTACCTTGTAGAGAAACATTCACATAAGGTCTGTTATCCGAAGCATTACTCAATACCGATGATATGATTGCGTTAGCCAATCGCTTCTTTTCCTTTGCTATATATCTAATTTTTGGTATTTTTTTGTTTAAGAAATTTATAATATTTGAAAATATTTGTCCTCTAACATTCATATAATTTTTCCATCTATGAATGAAAGAATTTTTCACCGATTCGTTAGGAAACTTTAATTTAGAGTCAGATATAGGTAATGAATCATCACATCCGCTTGAACTAATTGATAAAGTATCCGAAGTAGTACAATTTAGTGCGGATGCGTTGCCTTGAAAGACTTCGCATCCTTTAACTGGTTTTCCGAACAGCAGTTAGGGCACTTTGGCATAACCACTCCAGGTTTACCACACTTATAGCAAAACAAATTTCGGAACTCAGCAGGGCATTCATAAAAAGCATGACCTGTTAATTTACAATTCCAAGATGTTAATGGTTTACGGAAATTTAATCGATTGTGAATTTGTACTTCTTCCACATGGGCATCATACTGAACACCAGAAGGCATTGATGAAAGTAAGTCAGGTGAAGACGCAATAGGAATATTTAGAAATGATTGATCCACTTCCGAGTTGTCATTTATTTCATGCACTCGCAAAGGTGCCACTGGTCTACGATCAGGTCTGTTACCAATATACCATTGCTCTGCCTTAATGCACATTTTGCGCGAATCGTGTACAGAAGCAATATTATGGCCTACAGTTAGAGGACCAAGACGAGAATTCAGATTCTGAACTATTATACCAAAGTATTCAGATTCTTTCATCAGCTCTTTCAAACGATTATGCAATGTTGTCATTTTGTGTAAGAATTCGTCGAACGAATCGAAACCCTGTTTGAGTTCCAACATAGACTTGATGACGCTGAAGTCATTACTAAGACTACAAAATTGAATCAAAAAGCTAACGCGAAAATCATTCCAGTTTGGTTGACGACAAGCTCTTCTGAATTGAGACCAATACCAATCTAAGGCTCGGCCTTGAACAAGAGACACAATATTACTACAGACTTCCTCATATGGAATGTCTGAGTCTAAAGCTAACAATTCAATACGATTTATAAATTCTTCGGCTGACAGCTGGTCATTGTTTGCCGGGAAACTAATGTTCCAGTGTTGAACCAAAGAAGGACGGCGAGCTGGAGTCATGAAGCGGTTCGCAGCTCTTACAGGAGTCCTACATAACATTTCATCATTTGAAGCATTACGTGGGTTTGGTGGTGGTGAAGGTGTTGAAGAACGAGAATTACATGGTTGATTCAGTTTGAGAATCGAAGGTGGGACTTGATTGTCACGAAGCTGGTCTAAGTCTAATTGCATTTTTACAATTTGTTGAAGTATCGCATCCTGTGATACTGATACAGTCGGAAATGAAACTTGATCTGTTGTTAATAGGACATCAGAGTTAGCAACCGAAGTTATTGCTATGTTATTTTTATTCTCCTGAGATTCGCTCTTTTCCAGAACCTCATCGGAGTTATTAATACTTTCAGCAGGGGTATTTCCCTCAGCTGACTTACTAGCACCCTTTTGGGTTGTTTTACCTTTATTGTTGGGCATTATATTATTGATATTACAAAAATATATATAAAAAATATAAACAGTCAAATTTTTATACCAATCAGCTTTGACCCAATTTGTATTATACCAATAAAACAATAATTATGTATTAATAGAATAGAATATAAATGATTATATATTATTTTATTAGCTTTTAAGCCAATCAACAAAACTACAAAATCTCGAATTCTAACTGACTTACACAAAAACGAAATGGATCCAATGACAGTTCTTTTAAAAGAAGACACCGCATATACACCGAATAATAAACATACGAGGAAACACGATAATTTACTTCTCGCCAGAGAAACCACTTTTACCAAACCATACGCAAATCTATAACTTTCGAATATCAACATGAACAAATTACAAACACGAATACAATCTTCAAATTTATCAAAAACCAAAACGAAACGTGGTGCAGCAGTGATGACCACAGAAGACCACTCCCTCCTTCTGAGTTGTTCAGGAAATAAAAGGAGTAAGGGAAAACTAAAGAATGTTTGATGTGCTGTGATTCCCCCACCGAAGACCCAGACCAGCATTCCGTCGCAAGTCAAGTGAACAAGTCACCTGCAATGTTATGGTCGTGCATATAGCATATAGCAATATGCTACAGGTAAAATGCTGATGCATGTAAGCTGGCCTTAAAGTAAACCGCATACCGATTGCACCCGACCGAGAGAAATGCTTCCTCAAGCTCGTGTGACATGTGAGTGAAGAAAAAGACAAAGAAGAAGAAGACCATTGACCTGTCTCATTTTCTCGAACAAGCGCGTGAAAGAAGTCAAGTGAAAAACCGAATATCGAGAATTTTCAACGACATCGTGCCCAGCAAGGTAATACTTTCATATAAAAATCGCTAGGTCAACGTGTATAAATAAAATCTTTTAGGAATTTTCAAAGGGTGATTGGTTTGTAGGCAGAAAAAGATTTTGGATATTGCAAGTGCTGGATGGTGGAACAAAGAAGTAAAAAGGTTCCAACTTTGACACCGAAAATGAAAATTAGACTTGCTACAAATAAGTGGGTTGTGTAAATTCTTCAGCAATAATCAGTTGATTAATGTCTATATTGCTCACAATAATGCCGAGTATGATAGGAAAATGAGGATTGTAAGGCACCTCGCATTATTCAGGCCTTTGATACTGCTCAATTTATAAAAATTACCAGAGATATGGCAGTCTTATAGATTTTAGCTGGAACTAGCGATTGTGGGAAAAATTCTTATACAGCTGCATCTGTTGCTAAAGAAAATCCATTGGGAACAAGAATTGATCACATTCCAATAAGACCAAAGGATGATTATGAGGTATCAATTTCTGAATATGGACTTTCATTAAAAGAACGTGTACCAGGACACTCATTTAATGACATCTGTGATGTAAAAGGATCATTTAAGGAGATCCAACTACAAATCAAATTGGCATTAGAGGAAATGGTTGTTATTTGTAATGCGAATCTGCACGAATTGAAGATAGGTTATGGGATATACCTTGCCTACGAACGTTGTATATAACGCTGAAATTTTGGTTGTCCGGTATCATTGTATTTCTTTATTTTTGGCCTCCTTACGGAAGACAGTGTAACGTCGTGGTGTGCTGAACTATCAGTGGAAAATATGCTAGTCTTCTTAGAAGACGCACTTAGGATTAAGCGATAAATTGGGAAGAGGACTTTTTTTTCTATCCGCTCATATTTAAAAGTAATTTGTGACTTCCGATAGTTGTATTCAGAAGTTTTTTTTGTATCAAGCACTACTTTGAACTTTCTTTGATGTAAAAGTTTTTGATCTCGTTCGAGCATAGTTGCAATTGCCGTCGGGCAATTTTTGTTCAACTCAGCTAGATGCATTGTCGTAATAAGACCTACTGAAGCGGGCCGAAGATAATTACTAATTTGATTCTTTAACCAGGTGGCGGATAATGAGGCCTCATCATGCCGTGGAATTTACACCGTGAGTATTACTAAAATATTATGTGTTCTTTTGACATAAGCATGCTTCGGCTTCGTTAAACCTTGCTCAGTAGGGCTTTTTCTATTGACATTTTTTCTTTGTAACTATATATATATATATATATATCTTTTTCAATAATAATATTTACATCACTACACAATTAATGTTACACAAAATTATATTATCATTATACGCGTTTCGCTAAGCTACCATCATCAGTAATTTTTACAACTTATGAACTTTCCCAATCAATGAAAGCGATTTTCACTGGAGTGCCGTAATAAATAAGTCTTGTATAATATTAAACTCGTTATTATCGTGAAATTAGAAAAAAAAACAAAAGGGAAAAGAGAACTAATTTGAAATTGTCTTTAGTTAAGTATTAGATAGAAAGATAAAAATATTTGGTTGCCGAAATATTCTCCATTCCTTCAATCAACTTTAGAACGAATTCAAAGGTTATTCAAGGACATCCGTTTTAGGTATATGAATTTCATTAAGAATGAGTAAGAAAAAAACAATAACCTAGTGTAACTATGTATATTGTTACGTGCAATAGAAAGAGACAACTGGTGACATCTACTGGCAATGGAGAGGAAACGACTTCAGGTTCGGAGAATCGATTATGGATAAGAATGAATAGAACAGTCAAGAAGCTTTTGGAATAGAACACTCCAGAATAATCCGGAGAGTTTCTAGGGTATAAATATAACAGTTGTCATCGCCAGAAAAAGAGTCTTGTTTTAGACGTTGCAGTGTTACCAAGCGAAAGTAATTGAAGAAGCGAAAGAGTGTAATTAGATTGCGATAATTGAAAGTACAATGTTAGCGATAATTAGAGTTGAGTTGATTAAATGAATGTTTGTGAACTTCATATGATTTAAGTGTAATAAAGAACTTATATATTAATTATTTAATATTGTGTTTTATATAACGAACCAAAGGCCTCGCTCGCAACAATATAATGAATTTTTCCAATAATACTATTTACATAACTGCACAATTAGCCTAGTGTAACTATATATATAATGAATTTTTCCAATAAAACTATTTACATAACTACCCAATTAGCCTAGTGTAACTATATACATAATGAATTTTTCCAATAATAATATTTACATAACTATACAATTAGCCTAGTAGAATCTTTGTCCAGGTATAATTCTGAAAAAGATTCTTTAAGCCGACTCTATGTATCTATATACATACCTAATGCTATACGTTGAGGTAGTTTTCGAATACCCTTTCGGTACTTACTTAATGCTATACGATTACTCCTATTAATGGTATACTTACGCAAAGATCTACGTATGCACGTACTTTGACTTGAGGATAGTTCTCATCGACAATTATAACGTAGAAATGAACTCTTAAAGGTTTTATTTTCTCCTTCCTCTTCCTAGAGCCCTCTAGCATGAAGGTTGTATAGGTCCGCTATAACCTCTTTACAGGTCAACAAAGGGACTTTGGACAATTGTGCGACCCAAAGTCAATGGGAGGATGGGGCTTGGCAAAGAAGGCAGACCATCTGCGCCTTCATTGGAATGTAGGTAAGTGACGTAGATTAGATTAGATTAGATTCGTAGAGGGGTGTGTAGGCGTCAGCCTCGCAATCACCGCGACCTAAAAGATCTATTGTGAGTCCCCGTTGAATTTATTCCCTTTCTAGGTTCAGACTGTTCATAAGGTCTAGGATCCTTCTGGGATTGAGGTTCCGTACGTAGTTAGGTGTAGGAAAAGCATGTTCGAGATGGAGTAGTCTCCGCCTGGTCAATGCTTCGCAGTTGCAGAGCAGGTGCTCCGAGGTTTCATGAGCATCCTGGCAAAAGCGGCACGATGAAGTCTCAGCCAAGCCCATCTTGTTAAGGTGATACCTCAAGGGGCAATGGCCTGAGAAGAGTTCTGTAATTATTTTGAGCTCTGTTTTCTTGAGAAGTAATAGTTCTTTTGTTTTTCCTCCAGAGGTGTCGATAAACTTTTTTGCCTGACGAAGTCCTTGTAGCCTTTCCCAGTATAGGGATTTTTGTTTGTTCTCCCAGTTATTTAGGGCAGCTTTGAGGTAGCACTTTGAGGTGCCACAGAATGGCTCCGGTCCGACAAAGGGAGTTTCCGCTCCTCTTTTGGCTAGGCCATCAGCAATTTCGTTGCCTCTATGGCCCTCATGTCCAGGTACCCACATGAGGATAACTTTGTTTCCTCTTGATAAATCTTTTAGGGTTTGTAGACACTCCCAGACTATCCCTGACTTGATGGTGTAGGACTTTAAGGCCTTGAGGGCAGCTTGACTGTCCGAGAGAATATTAATAGTTGAGCCATTTATGGCTCTTTTAATGCAGGTATTGGCGCATTCTTCTATGGCCAATACCTCGGCCTGGAATACGGTAGGGGTAGAGCCCAGGGCCTTTGATATATGGCATCTGGGGCCGTATACGCCCAGTCCGACTCCACTGTTCGTTTTTGAACCGTCTGTATACCACACCATCGATCCTTGTTGAAAGGACGGTTTAGTGGAACGCCATTGCTGTCGGTTTCCTAAAACCACATCGAATGGTCTTACAAAATCCACCTTGGGTGTGATTATATCAGATATTGTCGTCATTTGCTCAAAGCGTATCTGTTTTAAGATACTTAAATGACCAACCAGATTCCCTGGTTTTAACTGTTTCTCCTTTTGCAGTCTAATAGCACTGGAGATTGCTTCCATTTTCACCTGCAGATGTAGGGGTGGAAGGTTTAGTAAGGCTTCCATGGCTGCTGTATGACAGGTCCTCATGGCACCAGTTATTCCTAGAGTTGTGTTTTTTGAAGCAGAGCCTCAGCCTTCTTTTCATTAGTTTTTGGCCACCATGCGAGGGGCGCATAGGTGACCATGGGTCTAACAACCGTTGTGTACATCCAGTACATCATTTTTGGCTTCAGACCCCATGTTCTGCCAATGAAGCGACGGCACGTGTAGAGAGATCCTATCGCTCTTTCCGTCACTCTAGACAGATGCGAATTCCAGGAAAGTTTCTTATCTAAGGTGACCCCCAGATATTTGACTTCTTCTGAAAATATCAATTCCGTGTTATCGAGAAGAGGAACCTTTAGTGAAAGCTTTGATCTTCTCGTGAACGGAACGATAACCGTTTTGTTTGGGTTTACACTGAGGCCTTTGGTTAAGCACCAAGTGTGGACTTTAGAAAGGGCTTTTTGCATGAGGTCGGATATGACTTGGTCATGCTTGCCCCGTATCGTCACTACTAGGTCATCCGCATAGCCTTGTACGGTAAAACCCGAACTGGTCAGCTTCTCTAAGAGATCATCAATCACGATCGACCATAGGAGTGGAGAGAGAACTCCTCCTTGTGGGTAGCCTTTAGCTGCAGTGATCGTGACTGAACAGTTTCCTAGAGTAGTAGTTATCCTCCTGCTTCTAAGCATGGAGTCCATCCAATTAACCGTGTGGGGCTCGAAGCCCTTGTCCTCGGCAGCTGATTTAATTGCTTCGAAGGAGGTGTTATCAAAAGCACCTTCTATCTCTGCAAATGCACATAAGGCCACCTCTTTTGCTTCAAGAGCTTTTTCGAGGTCTTTAACCAAAGTGTGGATGGCAGTCTCGGTAGACTTGCCTGCTTGATAAGCGAATTGCTTAGAATGAAGTGGTGATTTAATCAAAACTTCACTTCGAATATGTAGGTCTAGGATTTTTTCCATGGATTTAAGTAAAAATGACGAGAGACTAATGGGTCGGAACGATTTGGCTAGAGAGCTAGCTCTTTTTCCTGCTTTGGGTATAAATACCACCCTGACGTCTCTCCAGCATTGGGGAATATACCCCAGAGCGTAACTAGCTCGAAAAATGTTTTGTAGTGGAACAAGTACTTCTTCAACCCCTTGCTGTAGTAAGGCAGGAAAGATGCCGTCCCCTCCAGCAGATTTAAAGGGTTTAAACGTACCAACGGCCCATCTAACCTTGTTAGGAGTGAAGATTCTTCCCGCAAGGCTCTTACTCCTGTTAGAGACCCTGTAATTGCCCACCTCAATTGGGTCTGGAGCTACTATTCCTTGAACGGGACTAGTAGAGTCGAGGAAGTGAGTTTCTAATAAGAGCCTGACTGTTTCCTCACAACTCTCGGTATAGTTCCCATCTTCTTTTTGAAGTGAGCATATACCATTCGTGTGATCCTTCGAAAGTACCTTATGGAGCCTGGTAGCTGCGGGCAGTTGATCTATGCCATCGCAGAAGGTCCGCCAGGTTCTTCTTTTAGATCTTCTTAATTCTATGTTATATTCCGTTAGAGCCTTTTTATATTCTCCCCAGGTACCAGAGAGCTTGGCTCTGTTAAATAGTTTTCTGACTTCTTTTCTTTTCAAACTCAGTTCCCTATTCCACCAAGGTACCTGCCGATTACAAGTCTTTTGCTTCAGAGGGCAGCTGTGTTCGAATGAAGTCAGTACAGCCGTTTGTAGCTGCGTAGTGGCTGAGTCCAACTCCTCCGTTGTGCTAATGCTACTACCGGGAGAGTTAACTACAGCCTTAAGATGTTGTCGATAGAATTCCCAGTTAGTTAATTTAGGGATTCGGTACTCTAGACTTGAGTTAAGTGCGGCTTCTATATCGAACCTGATATGTCTGTGATCGGACATGGAAATCTCGTTCGATACGTGCCACCTGCTTATTTTTGTGCTTATGAACATACTGGCAAGTGTTAGGTCCAGGACCTCTTGTCTGATAGTGTTCATAAAGGTTGGCTTATTACCTCGATTTAGTATCTCTAAATTATTAGATATTATAAAATCGTGGAGGTACTCACCCCTGATGTTGGTATCCGTGCTGCCCCATAGCGTGTGATGTGCGTTCGCATCGCATCCAACGATAAATTGCTTTCCTCTTCGTTTGCAGTAGCTGATGAGTCTTTTTAGCTCTGTAGGAGGTAGTGTATCCGCATCTCCAGGAAAATAGACTGAGGTCACTACTACCTCGTGACTACCTCCCGGAGTTGGTTCCTCGAGAGCTACTGCAACTACGTCCCTCGAAATGAACTGCGAAAGAGGAATAAAATTTAGATTAGTGTTGAGCAGCAATGCTGCCCTGGGATATTCATGCTCATTACTGTAAATTAACTTACATGATTTTGTGGGAAGTCCTTTAATGCGGCCTTGATGTACCCAGGGCTCCTGTATGAGCGCCAGACTAAGTTTCTCCGAGACAAATCTCCTGCTAAGCACGTCTGATGCCGCTTTGGCATGATGGAGATTTATCTGGAGGCAACTTAGATGATGATTAGTCATGACTAGGATGACTTTTTATGGCCGCTAGCAGCCTTGATAGGAGATCCTTTCGGATTTCCTTTTTTACCCTGCTTCGCACGGGCAGGAGGAGGCTTCTTCTTAGTGCCTTCGGACTTCTTTGCGGAAGTCCCCGGCTTAGCCTCTGCAGTTCCAACTGCTTTACCGGGGCCAGCCTTAGCCTTGACAGAAAGTTTAGGCCTGCTGGTTCCTGATGTCGATGGATGAGGTTCATCAGTCAGAGTTTTAATCTGACCTTGGCCATCCCCAGCCTCCACCACAGTCTTTACTGCCCCACCCTTGGGCCTAAGTTGGACTGAGCCGAACTTGTACCCAATAGTGTAATGAGCCTTTTTTAGTTCCTCCATGGACGTATGGTCCACGGAGAAGGTTAGCTCTGTTACGTGTGGTTTTTGTGTCTTGCGTAACACAATCCACTCTGACACCTTTAACCCCGCGTTCTGACCCTCGATGTAGTCGAGAATCAAGTCCGTAGGGTCCTCAGCGCTGTTGGGAAAGTATCCCACAAGAACTTGTGGGCGAGGAATTTCACTTTCCTTGACCATGACAGGGTTGGCTCCTTCCCAGGGTTTTAGCTCCCCAACTACACATTTTATCCACGTCACGGTGTCCTGATTTTCGCAGTTGATGACCATCCACCCTGGTCTAAATGTGGAGCCCAGGAATCTTGGCTTCAGGGGGCTTTGTTTTCTAGCCGCGATCTCTCTCAAGATAGCACTCTGTACGGACTTCAATTGATCCATGTTGAGTGCCACCTCAGGATAACCGACGGGAAGAATACCCACCCGAACGCTCTCTGCAACCTCTTTATAGGAGGGCTGCTTACGCAAAGGCTGGGAGACGTGCTTCTTTGAAGGATTCTCCGTTGCTGCCTTGCTGCGTTTGGCGCTAGGTTGCTCCACTTTAGGAGAAGAGTCGTCAGAGCGAGTGCGTTTTCTAAGATCCTCCTCATTCCGCTGTTCTATCTGAAGTGCAGCAATCCTTCTAGCCTCTGCCTCTGTGTGGCCATGTTTTAAAAGCCATTTAAACCTTTTTTTGGCCGCGCCACTGAGCTTTGGCTTGCGCTCTTTGGATGTGAGAACTTCAGTATTCCCGCTGTCCTGTTGGCTATGGTCTGGTGATCTAAGGAGATCCTCCTCGTCTAGGGGGAGTGTATCCATCGCATAGCCGTCAGATGAAGGACTTGTAATGTCCTGGAAATTTTCGGGTTCGTTAAGAGCCCCGGATTGGGTTTTTGGTACATTTAGAGGTGCACCTCCCTCAGAAAAAACGAGCTTATCTATTTTGGTCCCACGAGTATGCTCGGAAAGGTTGGTCCATCTCAGCAGAGCCGGCATGCCGAGATAAGGCTAAAGTTGAAACCGGAGATCGCCTGGTATCCGGAGTCCATCGTTATAAGACACAGTCACGCAGGGCCATTCATCCCATAGGCACGATTGTTTACACCTGGGGTTGCGGGTTTTATCGAGTTTTCCCCTCTAGATCCGCCGTATTCAGTCAGGTAGCCAGCTGCACCCCAGGGGATGCCCACCAGCTGCCTGTGCAGGAACACCTCGGGCAGGATGTGACTCTTCGTCACGTACGGACGGTCTTGACAGAGTGCCTTGCATGGCAAGGTCCTCCCCTGGTAGGCGTTAACGTAATTAATCACCTTTACCTTGTTCCTTCAGGACCGAGTGTGTGCTGGCTTGCTGGTTGTAGGCATGAGGAATTTTTTTGTATCATGGTTGGTGACAGCGGCGGGTTTTTCGTTGGGAATAGTCACGAGCGAAAACCAGTACATTGAAGGTGCAATAAAATAAATTTTAGGAAAAATTACCAAATAAACGGGTTTAAGATGTCAGGTGTTCCTTCCGCTAAAGATTCAAAATCCATACCCAGACCTTAGCCAAACGAACATTAGTCGCCTGAAGCCAGTGAAAGCGGCACCGATTTCTGCATCTTCATTTGCAGAAGAAACGGCACATCTCACTACGTATAGAAAACTTCAGCACAATAGATGGACTTATGTCAGAATACAAGAATACAAAAAAAATTGAATCGGAAATACTAGATAGATGAATAAGTGAATTTCCGTGGACTAAACCGCAGAAACGACTGAATACAGATGACCATACTTGTAAATATGGACAACCACAAAATACAAAAACATTTTAAAGAAGTAAAGATTGAATAAAAAGAGATACCTTACGTTGGGCGCCAATTTGTAACTGTCATCAAACCTTGCTGCGCAAAATATCTCTGTCAACACGCTCCCATAAGAACCGATCCAGCCATCATATCTGCCACCTTTACACCAGAATGAACACTGTCCCTATACCGCAATTACGACTAATTTTGTCACTACGAATTCAGGCACCATCCAGTCAACAAAATTTTCCGAAGTTCAAATATTATTACTGTCAGAAAAAAAGGAAATAATATATTCAACCGCCATCTACTCTACCTATTGAGCTTCACTTAATCTGTTTACTAAAAAAAATTTGAAAAAAAATAAAAAAAAATCACGCGATTGTGTCGAATATGGCATGGTCCATCTTGGGCACTAACTAGCTCGTCGGGGTGTGAATTCGGTGACACACTCTTCGCTGAAGTCGACAGTTGCCATGGAGTTAACAATAACTCCCTTTTTGCATGCTCTAAACCAAAAACCAAATTAGATAAAAATTAATCATTTTTATTTACGAACGGACAGACTGATAAACAAAACTGCAATCCATTCCACTGAAGACGTACTTAGGAGAGGAAGAAGAAAGGAAGCATCCCCGCGCAACACACTACCGCACCTACGCCTCAACCACTCTTTATGGTGCCATTAAAAGAAAAGAAATATCTTTGTTTGTACTATAATTTCAACCAATGTGATATATTTACTTTTATTGCATGTAAAAAATAATTCCTTTAGTCCTCTTCTTGTTTCAGAACAAAAAAAAATTACAATATACATATATAAAAAAAATTATATAAAATGCATTAAACTTATCATTTACCACAAAAGAATTACATATACTCAACTGACAAAAATATCATCAAGAAGGCGAAATTGTATTTTCCTTTTTTTTCTATATATATCCAGATATCTGATTTTCAATTAATATTATTTCCTTCCCTCAACTCAACAATGTCAATAATGCTTACATCAGGATTCTGATAAAAAAATTAATGATTTTCCCTTCGTTTTTCCATTCGGATTATTCACTTAAAAAACTTCTTCTTGTTGTTTTTCTCACATCAACAACCTGTTATAATTTTCAGTACTACTTAGGGTTGTACCATTTTATTTATTTTTCTTTTAATAATTTATATTGCTTTTTCTTTTCAACCTTCAATACATATATATCTCTAATTCACATATAAAAAATATCAAATAATAATTTATCAAAAAACAATACCTGTAGGTTATTTTTTCCTTGATTTCTATTTCTTCATTTATGTATACTACACTTATTATTTCTACCTTTATACAGTTCTGAATTTTACTATAAAATTCTCTCGGACAAATCTTGTATTTTTACTTCTTTTTATTTCTATTTATTTTTCCAGAAAACAAACTGTTGCTGCAACTTTTTTCCAAAATGGCGTACTTGTCTTCATTGCTACATGATACTTTTTCTTTTCCAATTATTGCTGTAATTCTTTACACCATGATTTTTCTTTTTCTTTTGTTTTTATTCATTTCATTTGTTAATTTAAAGGGACGAAAATTGTTAATAAAAAAATTCTTATCAAATGCGTCTTTGCCCTCGTTGTTTTTGTTTTTGTATTTTTTTTTTTGTATTTGTTCTTTTATAAGAAATTCTTTTTCCACACTTTTTATTTCCAGCTTTAATTTAGTTTTACAAAATAAAAAGTTCTTTTCTTTTTTATTATATTTTTAACTTCACATTTACCGATTTTTTCCCGGCCATTTTTCCAAAACTTTAAAATAATTAATACTCGTTAATGCTATCCACTTTTATACTTTTTAACTAGATTTTTTTTCACGACCACTCTTTTCCATGGTCAGTCCACTAAGTAATTCATCATCCTCTTGATGATTTCTTCATCCTCTACTTGACACTCTCGTTTCTCTTCCTCCTGACAACATCCAACAGAATAACAGTGAGGGCCATAGTCAGTTTTTTTAGCCTTCAGCCGACATTTCTCTCAGATCCGTCCATCAAGCCAAGGCTTGATACCAAGTTTTCAGCGCAAGATGTCGCAGTCGGTCTCAACCACGTTTTCGCGGAAACTATTCTCATGGGTTTGTTACACATTCAACACTTCTCTAAATTTAATGAATTTAACATTTCCTAATGCTTTTGTTAATATGGCTGCAATATTATTTTCTGACTCAATTTTTACAACTTCAATTTTGTTTTTCTTAATATTTTCATGAACAAAGTGATAGTGTACTTCAATATGTTTAGAATTTTATGTAAAATTTCCATACTTAGCAATAGTTACTGCTCCTGAGTTATCTTCATATATTTTAATAGGTATACAAATTTTAGTAAAAACTTCATTCACTAGGCAAATAAGAAAATCTATTTCTGTTACAGCTTCTGATAAGGCAACATACTCAGCAAATGTAGAAGACTTAGTTACACTTTTTTAGTTTTTTAGATTTCCAAAAGATAACATTTCCAAATAATCTAATAATAAATCTTGTGGTAGACTTCCTATCAATAGTGTCTCCTGCCCAATCAGCATCCACAAATAATCTAAGATATGTTATGGTCGTAGCGTATTGCATATAGCAATATGCTACACGTACTGCAGCGTGTATGTCGGCTGCTGTCCATAGCGGAAAGCGTGAACGCACCCCGACCGAGAGAAATCTGTCTTACTTCTCGAACAAAGTACGCGCGTGAAAGAAGTCCAAAAAAAAGGATCATCGAAAATTCTCCACTACATCTTGGCCGAAAGGAATTTCCAATTGATGCTGGAAATTTGGAAAAACAAAAAGAGATTCGAAATCGTCTCAAGTGTAAATCATTTAATTGGTTTATGCAAGAAATTGCATCTGACTTATCGGAAAAGTATCCCCCCGTCGAACCACCAGATTATGCTCATAGATAAGAAGCAAAGCAATTCCATATCTTTGTGTTGATAATCTCAACCATAAGCACGACGGTGAGGTAGGCTTATTTCAATGTGCTACAAGCAACGTTAGGCCACATGGAAATCAAAATTGGGTTCTCAGTTGGCATAAAGATATCAGACTTAGAGGCAAATCGACCTGCTTAGATGTTTCTAAATCGACAAAAGATGCCCCAGTAATCCTGTATTACTGTCATACACAACAAAGTAATCAATTATGGTTCTATTATTTGAAAAATAAATGGATAGTTCATGGAAAGAACATGCGATATTTGGAACCCGATGCCAAGAAAAAGAAGATTTACGTGAATAATTGTGATGCTTCCAATAAATACAGGAAGTGGATCTTTGGGTATACGAATGAAACAGCTTTAAGGGATTTCCATAGTAATCATCCAGAAGATTTATAGTGTTGGTAGAGATTTTTGTTTTTCTTTGGCATATCAACTTGTAAATATTTAAGCACTTAAGTGATACACGTAAATGCATTAAGACTAAAATTAATTAATTTATCCAAGAGGCCATCCATTAGTAGACGTGATAGATGCTAAGGTTTATTCTCGTAGCCTAATTTTATAAGTACATATAAAAAGAGTATGTTTTATTTTGACACTCGGTAAATGAATTTGACTAAAAGATCGGCATCAATTGCAAGGTTGTTTTTACAAATTTTTATCAACAAAAGTAACCCTTGTAATTACTTTGGTGGTGTAGTTAATTTTAGTGCGCTTCGATTGTATGTATGAATTGCAAATTTTTCGGAACACAACTTTTGCTAAAAGAAATTTTACACGTCAGTAAATCAAAGAACTGCTCAACATGTAACTTTTAAGTAATCGTCAAAGTTCAATAATATCTATAATTGTACTGATAGGTACTTACAATGCTCCATTAAATACGAGTTTTAGCTTCCCTATATCGGTTATAAACAGACGGAAGGTTTAGTGTTAGTTTTTTTATATAATTTGTTGAAACTTTTGAAAACGACAAGAAAATGATATTTTTTTTCAAAGTGAAGAAAATGACATGTTTTGTTTACAATAAATAGCACATGAAATGGGAAATTTGTGACTGCAAACAAACATAATTATACACCTTGGATCAAGTAGATTTCATGACTAGGTGTGTATTTTTTAAGTTTCATAAGCTTTGTGTTGTGTTCTTTATTACTTCTATATTTATATATAAATTTTAATAGGAATTCATAATTCGTGAATAAACTCAAACAAATATGCGAGTTGTACGTATCTATACCGCTAATTTAGTGAGATCTTTATACTTTGAAATAATAATACGTTTAAGCAGGCACTCTATATGTATAAATATATTTTTAATGTGATTAATTGTCTTCACTGTTGGCACTTGGTGGAAGTATTTTATGATAGACATATTGGATTTTTGAAGAAAACACTTGTTTATCTACTCCACTGAACGTTTAATTATGTAAAAACAAAAATTAAAACTAATTACATAAAGAGGCCGACGCGTTTCGTCTGACTAGGACATTATCGGCCTTTGATAATGTAAAAAATAATTCCTTTAGTCCTCTTCTTGTTTCAGAACAAAAAAAAATTACAATATACATATATAAAAAAAATTATATAAAATGCATTAAACTTATCATTTACCACAAAAGAATTACATATACTCAACTGACAAAAATATCATCAAGAAGGCGAAATTGTATTTTCCTTTTTTTTCTATATATATCCAGATATCTGATTTTCAATTAATATTATTTCCTTCCCTCAACTCAACAATGTCAATAATGCTTACATCAGGATTCTGATAAAAAAATTAATGATTTTCCCTTCGTTTTTCCATTCGGATTATTCACTTAAAAAACTTCTTCTTGTTGTTTTTCTCACATCAACAACCTGTTATAATTTTCAGTACTACTTAGGGTTGTACCATTTTATTTATTTTTCTTTTAATAATTTATATTGCTTTTTCTTTTCAACCTTCAATACATATATATCTCTAATTCACATATAAAAAATATCAAATAATAATTTATCAAAAAACAATACCTGTAGGTTATTTTTTCCTTGATTTCTATTTCTTCATTTATGTATACTACACTTATTATTTCTACCTTTATACAGTTCTGAATTTTACTATAAAATTCTCTCGGACAAATCTTGTATTTTTACTTCTTTTTATTTCTATTTATTTTTCCAGAAAACAAACTGTTGCTGCAACTTTTTTCCAAAATGGCGTACTTGTCTTCATTGCTACATGATACTTTTTCTTTTCCAATTATTGCTGTAATTCTTTACACCATGATTTTTCTTTTTCTTTTGTTTTTATTCATTTCATTTGTTAATTTAAAGGGACGAAAATTGTTAATAAAAAAATTCTTATCAAATGCGTCTTTGCCCTCGTTGTTTTTGTTTTTGTATTTTTTTTTTTTTTGTATTTGTTCTTTTATAAGAAATTCTTTTTCCACACTTTTTATTTCCAGCCATTTTTCCAAAACTTTAAAATAATTAATACTCGTTAATGCTATCCACTTTTATACTTTTTAACTAGATTTTTTTTCACGACCACTCTTTTCCATGGTCAGTCCACTAAGTAATTCATCATCCTCTTGATGATTTCTTCATCCTCTACTTGACACTCTCGTTTCTCTTCCTCCTGACAACATCCAACAGAATAACAGTGAGGGCCATAGTCAGTTTTTTTAGCCTTCAGCCGACATTTCTCTCAGATCCGTCCATCAAGCCAAGGCTTGATACCAAGTTTTCAGCGCAAGATGTCGCAGTCGGTCTCAACCACGTTTTCGCGGAAACTATTCTCATGGGTTTGTTACACATTCAACACTTCTCTAAATTTAATGAATTTAACATTTCCTAATGCTTTTGTTAATATGGCTGCAATATTATTTTCTGACTCAATTTTTACAACTTCAATTTTGTTTTTCTTAATATTTTCATGAACAAAGTGATAGTGTACTTCAATATGTTTAGAATTTTATGTAAAATTTCCATACTTAGCAATAGTTACTGCTCCTGAGTTATCTTCATATATTTTAATAGGTATACAAATTTTAGTAAAAACTTCATTCACTAGGCAAATAAGAAAATCTATTTCTGTTACAGCTTCTGATAAGGCAACATACTCAGCAAATGTAGAAGACTTAGTTACACTTTTTTAGTTTTTTAGATTTCCAAAAGATAACATTTCCAAATAATCTAATAATAAATCTTGTGGTAGACTTCCTATCAATAGTGTCTCCTGCCCAATCAGCATCCACAAATAATCTAAGATATGTTATGGTCGTAGCGTATTGCATATAGCAATATGCTACACGTACTGCAGCGTGTATGTCGGCTGCTGTCCATAGCGGAAAGCGTGAACGCACCCCGACCGAGAGAAATCTGTCTTACTTCTCGAACAAAGTACGCGCGTGAAAGAAGTCCAAAAAAAAGGATCATCGAAAATTCTCCACTACATCTTGGCCGAAAGGAATTTCCAATTGATGCTGGAAATTTGGAAAAACAAAAAGAGATTCGAAATCGTCTCAAGTGTAAATCATTTAATTGGTTTATGCAAGAAATTGCATCTGACTTATCGGAAAAGTATCCCCCCGTCGAACCACCAGATTATGCTCATAGATAAGAAGCAAAGCAATTCCATATCTTTGTGTTGATAATCTCAACCATAAGCACGACGGTGAGGTAGGCTTATTTCAATGTGCTACAAGCAACGTTAGGCCACATGGAAATCAAAATTGGGTTCTCAGTTGGCATAAAGATATCAGACTTAGAGGCAAATCGACCTGCTTAGATGTTTCTAAATCGACAAAAGATGCCCCAGTAATCCTGTATTACTGTCATACACAACAAAGTAATCAATTATGGTTCTATTATTTGAAAAATAAATGGATAGTTCATGGAAAGAACATGCGATATTTGGAACCCGATGCCAAGAAAAAGAAGATTTACGTGAATAATTGTGATGCTTCCAATAAATACAGGAAGTGGATCTTTGGGTATACGAATGAAACAGCTTTAAGGGATTTCCATAGTAATCATCCAGAAGATTTATAGTGTTGGTAGAGATTTTTGTTTTTCTTTGGCATATCAACTTGTAAATATTTAAGCACTTAAGTGATACACGTAAATGCATTAAGACTAAAATTAATTAATTTATCCAAGAGGCCATCCATTAGTAGACGTGATAGATGCTAAGGTTTATTCTCGTAGCCTAATTTTATAAGTACATATAAAAAGAGTATGTTTTATTTTGACACTCGGTAAATGAATTTGACTAAAAGATCGGCATCAATTGCAAGGTTGTTTTTACAAATTTTTATCAACAGAAGTAACCCTTGTAATTACTTTGGTGGTGTAGTTAATTTTAGTGCGCTTCGATTGTATGTATGAATTGCAAATTTTTCGGAACACAACTTTTGCTAAAAGAAATTTTACACGTCAGTAAATCAAAGAACTGCTCAACATGTAACTTTTAAGTAATCGTCAAAGTTCAATAATATCTATAATTGTACTGATAGGTACTTACAATGCTCCATTAAATACGAGTTTTAGCTTCCCTATATCGGTTATAAACAGACGGAAGGTTTAGTGTTAGTTTTTTTATATAATTTGTTGAAACTTTTGAAAACGACAAGAAAATGATATTTTTTTTCAAAGTGAAGAAAATGACATGTTTTGTTTACAATAAATAGCACATGAAATGGGAAATTTGTGACTGCAAACAAACATAATTATACACATTGGATCAAGTAGATTTCATGACTAGGTGTGTATTTTTTAAGTTTCATAAGCTTTGTGTTGTGTTCTTTATTACTTCTATATTTATATATAAATTTTAATAGGAATTCATAATTCGTGAATAAACTCAAACAAATATGCGAGTTGTACGTATCTATACCGCTAATTTAGTGAGATCTTTATACTTTGAAATAATAATACGTTTAAGCAGGCACTCTATATGTATAAATATATTTTTAATGTGATTAATTGTCTTCACTGTTGGCACTTGGTGGAAGTATTTTATGATAGACATATTGGATTTTTGAAGAAAACACTTGTTTATCTACTCCACTGAACGTTTAATTATGTAAAAACAAAAATTAAAACTAATTACATAAAGAGGCCGACGCGTTTCGTCTGACTAGGACATTATCGGCCTTTGATAATGTCCTAGTCAGACGAAACGCGTCGGCCTCTTTATGTAATTAGTTTTAATTTTTGTTTTTACATAATTAAACGTTCAGTGGAGTAGATAAACAAGTGTTTTCTTCAAAAATCCAATATGTCTATAAATATATGTATAATTTAACGATATACTTACCAGTATACATTTTGAATGGATGATCCGGTTGAGTCAACACTCTACATACATATATCTATATATACGATAATGATATACTTACTTGCATATATTTAAGAATGATGGCCTTTTGATTTACTAATGTATCTACATATTTATATAGTTAACTCAATAGTATACATACCTATATATACATTGGAGTGAAGATTTTTTTTGTTAATTTTGCAATTATAACGTAAATATGAAATTTTGGAAGTTTTGATTCTTCCTTCACTATCCCGGAGCCCTCTCACGCAGGATGAAGGTTGTCTAGGCTCGCCTAGTCTCTCTCTCTCTCTACAGGTCAAATAGGGACTCTGAATAACTATGCCCCTCCGAGTCAGATGGGCGGATGGGGCCGGCAAAGAAGGCAAAACATCTGCGCCTTCCACAAGGATATGGGTAGGTGACGTAAGGGTCCCTTCAGGACCGAATGTGTGCCGGCTTTTGTTTAGTAGGCACGAATTTTTTTTTTTGATTATGGCTGACGGTAGCGGCAGGTTTTTTCGTGGAACCCCCCACACTCTCCGCCAATGAGCCGAGGCGAGCTAGCGTGCCGCCCTGCAGTGAACGCTGTCCGTCGAGTGATCTGTCAGCTCCTGCTGATAAACTGGACTTTATGTCCGATGTCCATCACTCATCATAGTTCCATAACAGATATCAGCATTATTATTTTTACTATATTTTAATTTCAGATCCTTTGTCAAATACACATACTTTAGAACTCGCAAGGCATATTTAAAATGTGTTTCATCATAACAATTTTGGAATCGACTTAGATTATTTACACTGAAAGATATATCTGGCCTAGTACCAGAACTTATGTATAAAATTGCACCTATCAAATTTCTATACTTTACATTTTCATTTACATCAGTTTGTTCCAATTTTAAATTTATTTCCATAGGTGTCTTGTACAGTTTAGAATTTTCTATATTATAAAGTTTAGCTAAAGACTCAATGTATGATTTCTGACTGAAAGTTAAAATATTATTATTTTTATAGTTATATTCAATATCAATACCAATGTAATTTTTTACTTTACCCATGTCTTTCATTTTAAATTTTTCAGACAACTTATTTTTAATGTAAGCAATAGCGTTTTCATCTTTACATCAAATTAAAAGATCGTCTACAAATAATAAAATTAAACACTTAACTCATTTTTCTCTTTAACATACAAACAATAATCATAATTACTTCTTCGAAAACCAAGAGTTTTTAGAAATGTATTACAACATTCATACCACGTCCGAGGGCTCTCCTTTAAACCATATAATGATCTATTTAATTTATAGACTCTATCAGAATCATCTTCATAACCAACTGGTTGTTTTACATAAACTTCAGACAGAATTTTACCATTTAAAAATGCTGTTTCTACGTCCATTTGATGAATATCTAAAGAATTTTGACAACAATTAGACAATAATAACTTCTAAGTAGGCATCTTAGCAACAGGGGATAAGTATCATCAACACAATCCGTTTGTTGAAAACCTCTTACCACTAACCTAGCTTTATATTCATTTTCACTCTTCTTTCTGTAGATCCACTTCACATCGATTACCTTTTTATCCAGAGAAGGCTTGTTTACCAACGTTCATGTATTGTTTAACAAGACTTTTCATGTCACTGTTCATTGCAGCTTTCCATTTTGTAGACTCGTCACATGACATCGCCTCCTGAAAATTTTCTGGAATTTTATCATCACAATAATTTACACAAATACAATGATATCCAAATTCTTCATCAAAACGTCGTGAGGTTTAATTTGTCTCCTTGAACATTTTCTTTTCTTTTTTGCTTCTTCACCTTTTATCTCATCATCACTATATACTTCCTGTGTATTTTCATGTTCCTCTTCCAATTGTTTTGTCAGGTTCTTTTCCATCTGACTTGTATTATTTATATCTTCTTCTGCTTTATTTCTTGTTATATCCAAATCCTTTACTTTTCCCTTTTCTTTTTCGTTCTTTTCCTCTTGTACTTCCTCAAATCCACATAAGGTTACATCTTCCTCTATTACATCACAGTTTCTAACAATTTTCACTCTATTGTCAATCAGAACTCTGTATCCAGTATCTATATATCCAAGTAAAATTCCCATTTCTGCTTTTTTGTCCCATTTAGATTTTCTTCTTTCCTCTGGAATCCTTCCATATACTCTGCTTCCATACATTTTTAGATATTTCACTGATGGTTTCCTATTAAAAATATTTCAAATGGTGTTTTCCTTTCAACTGTGCTCGTTAATGTCCTGTTTTTAAGATATGCAGCTGTTTTAATTACTTCTGGCCAAAACTTTCTTTCTACTTTAGCTTCTGATAAAAGACATCTCCCCATATCCATTAATGACCTATTGTATCTCTCTGCAGTTCCATTTAATTCATGCACATAAGCTGGACAAGGTTTTACTATTATTCCTTTTTCTTTTGCAAACTGAAATACTCTTGCATTTATATATTCTTTACCGTTATTACATCGCAGTTCCTTTATCATTTTGCCAGTTAAGTTTTGTTTTTCATTTACATA
This sequence comes from Dioctria linearis, assembly GCA_963930735.1. Lineage (NCBI taxonomy): Eukaryota > Metazoa > Arthropoda > Insecta > Diptera > Asilidae > Dioctria > Dioctria linearis. Next base: position 148,908,862 of record OZ005740.1, on the reverse strand, counting down.
TTGCACTAAACAGTCATATACCTCATCTTTATTACAGATGCAATAAACTTTCACTAGTTCGCTGTAATCGTCTATAAAGCTCAAAAAATATTTTTCTCCATGGTTACCTGTTGTTAAATCAGTGTGTACAATTTCTAATATTTCCTCAGCTCTTCTTCGATTATTATTAAAGGGTATGTTATGCATTTTATTTTCCATGCATGCTGCGCACTTTAGATATTCTTTTTCCTGGTAGTCCTTCTAAAGATTTATTTTTACACATTATTTCCAAATTTTTAAAATTTATATGTCCTAATGTACGATGTAGTTTTTCTTTCTTAGTCATATTACTTTTACTTATGTTCGCTTTTAATTTCTTTTCATATATGTTACTTTTCATTTTATATAATCTATCTTCTTTAAATGCAGCAGCTATAAGCTTTCCATAAGGGTTATATATTTTTGACAATCTACCTCTTGAAACAATTGAAATTTTATCTGTAATTTTTGCATAACTTAACAAGTTTGCCTTCATATCTTTTACATAAAAAACATTTAACAGTATTATCTCCGATTTATGTCCATAAATTGGAAAATATGTTTTAATATTACCAACCTTTGTTGCTTCCAATTTTTTTCCCTTGCCAATTTTTACCTTTACAGGTTTCTTCAGTATTTCACAGCTTTCATAATACTCATCGGTGTTTATAATATGATCTGTACAACCACTATCAAGCACCCATTCTATTTGACCATTTCTTATATTGTTGTCACTGACATATAATAAGAATGGACTGAGCCATCCTATCTAATTCCTATAGTTAAAAATGGCACAAATTTTTGCTAAAATCTATTTGTCTCTTTCAAGCTCAAAATGTACACTGAACTGTAACCAATTTTGGAAACAGTACGGCTGTATTAAGTGGAATGCATTAGAATTGACATAAAAATTCAGACAAATATATTGTTTTTATACGTCTAACTCTTACAAGCTCAAGGAAATTCGACAACAAATCTGCAGAGGAGCACATTTTTTCAGTAATATTACAAATGAGTTTTTGGGTTAATTAAAACAAGTTTAACTTTCTAAATAATTTTAATTTAATGCAATACTATTTTATAACATTTTTAGTGTTTCCAATCGACAAATAATAATAAATTATGAATCGGTGTGCAATTGTACGAAATAAAGGGTTTTCACAGCCTGTTCAATATTTGTGCCATTTTTGAACCAAGAACGCTCATTCCATTCTTATTATATGTCAGTGTATTGTTGTACTCACTTGTGTAAATATTATTTGCAATTAATGTAGTATAGAAACTATTTCCCTGATATTGGCCATTATGATAATTTCCTCTTCCATGTTGTAAGTTTTTATTATAGTTAGTTCCACGTCCTCGATATACACGACCTCGACCACGGTTAACATTTGCATGACAATTTCTTTTTAGGTGACCGGGCTTACCACAGTTATAACATTTCAAATTATTTATCAATGAAGACTTAGTTTCAGCACGAAAAACATTAGTTTTATCATTTGACACTTCGTTAGATTTTTCTTCAGCACTTTCTAATTTTATTTTACTTTTTAGATAATCAACTGATCTCTCTTTTTCTGGTAAAACATCTATCAAATCACCAATATGACTATAATGTTCTGATAGGGATTTTAACATGTACATAATTAAGTTTTTCCTGCTCTGTTACTGTTGCACCTGCCTGCTTTGCTCGTTTACAGCTTTTTCAAAATCATCAAAGAATAAAGATACTTCTGAATAATTTTTCAATTTGACATTTTCAAGGTTATGTCGGCAAACTATTTGCAAAGCTGTCGACTTTTTCAAATACATTTCATCAAACTTTTGTATAATTTCATAAGCTGAATTTAATTCACTAATATATTCAAGTTGTGTGTTTGTTATTGCGCTGTAAATATAGTTTGTAGCCTGAATATCGCATTCATCCCATTTTTCGTCATCGGTACTTATTTTTTCTCTTATTACCACATCTTTACATTTTGTGTATTGTAAAAACTTGAGCATTCGAATTTTCCAGTTGCTATAATCTGCTCCGGGATATTTATATCGCTTTTTGCGGCCATTTTAACACGTTTTTTTCCTTTGATATTTCCGAAGTGATTTTTTCTTCTCACTTGTTGTTTTCCACACAACCACTATCTGCTACCATGTTAAAATAAAGAATGAAATCTTTTAGCTCAAACTTAAACACTTTATTTAGCTTTTATAAAGAATACTTTTGTAACTTAGGAACAAAGTTCTAGTTTGCATTTCACCATGTTTTCTTAACATGTGTCTTGATAAAAGGGTGACCTGTCAATTGGTCAGCAAAACAGTGTTGCCAGCATAGATGTACAATAATCAACAATTTGTTTCAGATTTTAAAGAAAAACACAACTTTTATGTTTTATCGGCCGAAAACCTTTTTCGGCGGAAAAATCCGACCGATAAATCATAAAAGTTGTGTTTTTCTTAAAAATCTAAGATAAATATACTATTTTATTAGTAAAATTATTAGTTTATCCTATTTCCCATGATTTTATTAATCATTGGAGCAAACATTTTGTTTTAAAGTGGAATAAATTGAGTTTTTCGGTTTACATTTTTTCGATACTTGTTGATGTGAAAGTGCTTTTAATCTTAACAAATCATGGTACATAAACATATTTTTGTATTGTATTGTATTGTATATCCCGCAACATGACAGAAAATTTGAGATGTTTTTCCCCTCTGATGGGGGCATTTGCTGGCTTCAATAATTTTGTATGGGAACGGCCTGCAGGTAGCATGTTATGGTCGTAGCGTATTGCATATAGCAATATGCTACATGTCATACTGAAGCGTATATGCCCGGCCTGCTGCCGACTACAGCATGAAAACTGAACGCACCCGACCGAGAGAAATGCGTTTCCTTAAGCTCGGGGTGACATGTTGACGGTAAAGACAAGTAAGAAGAAGGCAATCAATCTGTCTTATTTCTCGAAAGGGCGTGCATGGGAGAAGTCCCAGAAAAATTCGATTATCAAAAATCCTCAACGACATCTGGCCCAAAAAGGTAATAATCTCGATAAATCTTGGTAGTGTCTCATCCAATAAATAAAAACCCTTAGAAATTTCCAGAAAGTACCGGATAAATAAGAAGGAAAACAGAAAAAGGAGAAACTGCAGTGGTTCTACTTCGTAACGAGAACAGGACAAATAACTTGGTTCTTAATTAGAATTCCATTACTGTCAGGAATCTTATGAAGTGATAATTTTATAAAATATTTCGTGCACAAGGAAATGAGTGTACTGTTTCGCAAAAGCTATGAGAAAAATTTGACTGCGAAATGTACTTTAAGTAGAGAAACTGAGGGCACTGTAGAAGTGAAAAAGCTGCCCTTGAGACTCTGATTTGTACTATTGTGACATTCTTTGAGCCAGAGCATTGTGAATACCAAAAAGGGTCCGTGGACCCGTTCCGTTTTGTCCAACTGTACAAGAGAAGGCTCCAATATATGTCTCTGCGATAACTGTAACGCGGAACTTTACTCCTATAAAAGGAATTATCCTTGGGTTGATAACAATCAGCGTTCGTAAAATAACAAAGTTTTGTTGGCGCACTTAGGTAATTTATATCCCGTCGCGGAAATCAACTATAATTCGAGCTATGTTTGCTTAGACCCCCCGGCGTGGAAATAACAGAAGCAACAAAACTGTAATTCCTAAAAAGGAAAACACCAATTTAGAATGACACCTGAAGTTAACGATTTTGTTCAGGGCAATAATAAGGACTCAAGCTGTCAGTTTCCTGGCGATATGTCGCAAAGCAAATTCATTTCCAAGTAAACTATTGATGAGTGGATGTAAGCTGGAGCTCTAGCGTTAACTAAACAAAGAAAATATTGTATCTAGTTAGATATTTCCAAATTAGGGCTGAAATAATTTCGAAAAGATACGAATACGTGATCTGAACAAAAAAAAAGGGGAAAAACACCAACCTACTGACGTAGAAGGACTGCAGGAAATCACCTTAACCCTATTGCTGATCGTTTTGTTGAGTAGTAAGAGCCTTTATCTTAAAATTAATTAATTTAACCAGGATCAATTTGAATACCGAGGATATGTTTTTTTATATAATAATTTGTGTAACAAGTGACATCAACCTTAGTACCTCCCAACAGAAAGTGTTCTTGTGATAGAGCATGTAAGTCGAATTATCCAATTCCAGTTTAACTTTATCTAGGAGGCGATGCTGAAGCCGAGGATTGTTAAATGTGAGTAATTTTAATATACGGCACTTTTCTTTTTGACGTATATACATACACTTTGGCTTCTGCAGAACCTTTTCGTATTGATAATTTTTTACATGTTTATATATTTTAAATTTAAAACTATAATTGCATATATATTTGTATATCTTCATAAGTACACTTATCTACCTATGTAGTTTGGAGTCCTGATCTTATTTTTCTAGTTAGATTTAAGCGCATATTTTTGAACTGGAAGATATGCATATACATAGTAGGTATGAAGTATGAGTGAACTAACAATCTTCAATGGCTAAATTATTGCAAAGTAAAGTTTTCAAAGGAAATTATTTAGAGATTAAGTGTAAAATAATATGGTTTTGTAAGATATAAGCTTCTATCTTAATTATTCAAATCCTTCAACTTTCGTAAGACTTTGAAAACGCGCGGTTACATAGAGGTGTCATTCCTAGTTACCCCTTTAAACTTATCTTTTAAAGAATTTTATATATAAATAACTGGTTGATAAGATTTCTTTATTTAAAATCTTATTTTCAATCCTCTGTCATGACTTATACATTTGTCTACAGTAAGTAGACATGCAGGAAATCAATGCAAAATAGGCGATGACTTATAATTATGTAATGAATGAAGCAGTTGTTTAAGATGAAAAGTATTAACTTGGTGATATTACGATATTTTACTTAGATTTTTCCTTTTTTATATTTTCCTATTAAGGGTTTTGGTCGCAAAGCTCATAGTTTTATTAATATTGTCTACTCTTCAAGTAATGGTATTTAAGTTATCGTGTTTTCTCTTGTAATACTCCGAAATTATAACGTAAAATGAGAAGCTGAACGTTTTAATTCTTCCTTCACATCGCGGAGCCCTCGCACATGAAATGAAGTCGCCTAGGCTGACCTAGTCTCTCTCTCTCTCTCTTTTTTACATATAGGGACACTGTGAACTCGCTGCCCTCAGTGTCAAATGGGTGGTTGGGGCGTGCAGTAAGGCCGAAACATCTGCGCCTTCAAGGATGATGTACAGTTAAGTGACGTAAGGGTCCCTTCAGGGCCGAATGTGTGCCGGCTTTTTGTGTTAGGTAGGCACGAATTTTTTTGATTATGGCTGACGGCAGCGGCAGGTCTTTTGTGGAACCCCCCCCCACACTCTCCGCCAATAGTTGAGGCGAACTAGCGTGCCGCCCTCAGTCAACGCTGTCCGTCGAGTGATCTGTCAGCTCATGCTGGCAGTCGGGACTTTACGTCCGATATCAATCACTCACTATAGTTCCATAACAACCAGTATGTTATTGAAGTCTGTGGTTTTTTATGTCCCACCCCACAGGAACTGCTTATCTTTCACCAACCTATATGTTTTCTTCCATTTTAATATTTTGATAGCTATTTGTTTCAAAGAATGTGTCAATAGAAGCCATTCACATCTGATATTTGACATTCACACAGTTGGCAACATTAAAAATTCTCTCAAGTTGACTTGGAATTGGACTTGAAATTTGCAATTCAGCATAATTTAGAACCATGTAGGGGAATTTAAATTAAAACAGCTGCAAACTGGAATTTGCAGTTTCAGTCTTAAAAACAAATTTTTATATTGATTGTCTTGTCACACGGCACTCTAAGTTTTTAGTTTGCTGCTGTGTTCTTTTGTGTCCGCAGAACAGAGCAGAACAAAATATACACAAGAGAACAAGATTTTTATGTCCAGCAGTTGGCACTTCTTATAGATTCACTTGTGGAGTTCCAAGTTGTTCTTCATCGCGGTCGGATGTTCCTTCTAATCCGCTCGCTTAGACTGTTGGACCAGAGTAGGGGTTTTTCCTTGAGACTCCCTTTTCCCTAGTGTTGCGCTTTCCATGCATCATTGGACTTGTAGTCTCTCGGATACATTGTGGTGCTCAGTGTTCAGTGCTCGTTTATACCTATTAATATCAAAGTTTACTCTTCAGTTGATTTCAACTCTAACAGTGAATTGAGCGTGGCGTCGGTTAACGGTAGTTTCATTATCATGAAACATATTTGTTTTCCGTCGACCTAAATAAAATTATAATACAATACAACAATATTATTAAAAAATAATCATATTATAAAACAACATTCATATAACAACCATACTATAAAAAAACAAACAAATGATAAAAAAAAATCAATCATACTATAAATGATCAACAATCATAATACATATAAAATAACTACATAAATATTGAATTCTGCGCTTCACCCGTATCTGTTTGTCTTCGCGGGAAAGCCAGATCACATAATTGGCCGGCAATACAGTTAATTCTAAGGCTGGCCAGGTGGCGCCTATACATGTTATATGTTGTACTTTTCGTCATTTGAGAAGAAGAGAAGAAGAGATTCACTTGTCAAAAAGTTAACAGGTGACCTACGAGTAAGAAACTAAAGGAGAGGCCCATAAACAACAATTTTCGTGCCAATCTCAAAAATGTGTAAGTTTATACACATACTATAAAAAATTCGCATTGCAGGCGGATGGAAAAAAAAGTTTATGCAAGGGACTTTGGCGTGGTTTTTGAAAGTGTGACGCAAAATTCTATACCAGCAGCATGATAGTGAGAGCTAGTAATACAAAACAACTTTGTGAGATTCCTGGTTCCCCAGTAAGCCTAATTCCATCTTCGGTTGGCCAATAACTTGCCTTAAAATTTCATTTTTGGTAAATCCATAATAAGAAAATATATTAAAATTCTTTTACTTTTATCAAAATTACAAATATTTACCAATATTCTAATTCCTAGCTTATTATTAAAAAATAAACAACTACAGTTTTACTAAATTTCCATATAAAAGAATGTAAATATTTTTCTATTTAGTACCCTTCCAATTTTAACCTTACCTACGGCTTTTGTGCTAGGGTAGATTTCTTTACCGAACATAAACAAAAGTGACACCTAGGGTATATGTGATAGAGATACAACCATATGTTAGAAAGTGAGAAAAAGCATCACGTTCGGCACGCAAAAATGGCATATATATACACGCAATGGCCTCTCCTTTAGTTTCTTACTCGTAGCAGGTGACCAACGAGGTAAGAACTAAAGGAGATGCAAATGAGAAAATTTAACGTACCCATTTCTAACACATTGACACTGATATTGTTTGTACATAAGTGCCATAAAATGTGTACATCTGTACACAATTGTATAACCTGTTCGCAATTTTAATCGCTTTTATTGTCACATACTTAAAAGTATTTACTGAATTTGCAAACATGAACATAAAAAAGTTAATAATTAAGAAGAAAAGTTCAGTGATAAAAAGTTTTTGAGTAATATTTGCTTCATGCCCCTACGGTTATTTCATGAGTTTTCCTGCGTCAATGCGCCAAGCCCAAATCACAGACTAGATATATACAGATATCCAGCTTGGAGCAATCAACTGAAAAATTTCCAAATTCAATTTTTGAATTACCCCTGCATGTCACCACTAATATCCCTCGGATTATTTGCAGGGTATTTAATTGATATTCCATCACCGGGAAAAAGAGATAGTCATATATTTTCAAATGATTTTGACAACTGTGAATGCTGTCATATAAATTAATTATTTATACTTATTCTTATAATTACCTCCAACTATTAAATGTTATTGCTTGTAATTAAGCTACAGTAAAAAGCAAATAAGTGTTCTATTATAGTTCCTATAAAAAATGAGTACCGAAGATCTAAGCAAGGGCGACAAAATTCAACGAGGATTTCAAATGTTGGTTTTCACAAAATTTTCAATATCATCTCATATTTTGGAAATAATTTCACACATCTTTTAATAGAAATTGGATGATTCTTCGTGACGATGATAGTGGGCTGATAGTGGAAATATAATTTGGCAAGAAAATAAAGATTTCGCATCGGCTGATATTGAACATGAAGCGCGGGTGCCGGTGTAAATCCTTGATCTTCGTGCAGTTTCACGAGAAATTAATTTCAGTACAATTGAAGCTAAGAATTGAAGCAATGGAAAATTTTCGCCTGGATCAAAAAGTTCTCTTGAAAGGACGAATAATGGCATGGCAGTCAACAATTGAAGCTGCTCCAGAATCTCAAATGATGCCTGCAAAAGTTTTAAAGTGAGTAGGTGGTGGAATTTTTTTTTTCATTTTTCGTAAGTGGGTCACCTTAGCTTAAAAATATTACTCAAGCATGACATGAGCTGGGAATTAAGTTTCAATCGTTACGTGTGTGGGTGGGTGCGAGTCATTAAATTGGTGCAAATATGAAGAAAATCAGATCTTAATAGAATTTAATTCCAGATGGTAATACATATAGCTTGAGCATTTTTATTTTATTAATGATAATTTTCGATTATTGGTATTCGGGGCTATGGCTGAGGACCCTGCAAAATACTACATATCAATTATACAAAAATTGTTAGGATCATAACTTTTTATTTTTCTTCCCTTACAAAGGTTTAGACCTCTAGAAACTTAAAATTCGGAACGTCCGATAATACTATAGTAGATCTACTTAGGCAGTTATATCTTAAGCTAGCAATGCATATGTATTCGCCTAACATATTGTTTATAAATCTAAATTCCAAGAATTTAATTTAAAAAAAATACTCATTTAAGTCTTTTCTCTTTTAGCGGCAATGTAACAATCGAAACTAGTTTCTACGATGGTGAAATACTAATAACAAAATCAGTGGTTCGTTTGTACTACATTTGAACCAAGGATAAAGAAAAAGTTACCTAACTCAATTTACGTGCATCAATTACATTTAAAAGAAAAAGGCATTCCCTAGCCGGGATGATTCTGTGATATTAAAATCCCCGCTAGGCTAACATTTATACTCGTTACACATGCATTTAGCACGAGTCCGGTCTAATACACATTAAAATGAACTTATTATTTTTTAAGCTTAACATTATTTTCTAACACTCTTTTTATTCCTCTATTTTTTAGGAATTATCTATGTACATCAATTAACACCACTAAATTAAAGCTATGAATAAAAGTTTATTATTTATTGTATGTTATGATTTTATACACATGTTTTGAAGATTTGTTAAGTACTTAGAATAAGATTTCTTAAATGTTATTGCTTAGCAAATTCGCTGGTATATTATTATTATGTTTACTGTTAAAAATGTAAACTGCGGCCGTTGCGATCTATACAAGATATTTTGTTATATTCCGCTTGCCGTTCTCAGGAAAATCTTGATCTCTTTATGGTCATGCCTGATGGTTTTTTAAAGAATCCACAGCCCAGACTTCGTGGATCTATCGGGAGCAAATCCTTGATATTCCCAACCTCTACAAAATCTTTTGTTCTATCTACAATGGCATTGATTTATTGAGACAAATTAACATATATACATGACCTCTTGCGGGTCAGCTTACGTCTTTGAAGCCTGGTAAGCAAGTCTTGCACATTCTCAAATCAACACGCTCAACAGATTCATCTTTATTACAGAAATTGGGGCAGTCATTATCTGTGGCATTAACCATTTTGTCTTGTGTGTATAATTGAAGTCATTCTGTAAGTATATAGCTAGATCTGATCTTGACAGCCTTTTTGATATAAGGTCCATTCTCCTTATAAAGAGAATGTTATTGTTAATGCTATAATGTATAATCAGTTCTTCATTGCTAACCAATCAGACAAAAAGAGAACTATTTGCAATCATACTTACTTCCGTGGCAACTATATCATTTAAGTCTAGAGTATTAAAGCCCACTTTTAAGATTTTCTATCAGCTCTTTTATTACCATCCGCCAAAAGAATTCCAATGAACCCATTCATGTGAGCAGCTATTTGAGTTCTGATGGTAAATTATTCGCGTGGCAGTTTCCCGACTTTTTAAGCATAGCCCCTGTTTCTACGCGAATGTCGTAGAGTCAATGACTCTCTTTTATAATGCACTTTTTATTCAGACAAACATTATCAAAGGTCCTTGCGGTATCAAGGAAAGTACAATAATTAATTCCCCTTGTGAAAACTTTTGCACTCCATGATGCTTCTAATCCTTGTTTCGGATATTTTTTATCTTTTTGTTATTACAATTATTTGTTAATTATTTCAAAAAGTGTTTTATCTCTGTTTTGTAACTGGTTGAATGGAGCATAATGGGAGCATTGAAGGAGGATTGCTCTTTCCGTTTCAAATCTTAACTTTACAATTTTATCTCTAAAACAATAAATTGGTGCGTAACACATATTTTACTTTTTTTATAAAATTAAATCGATGTTGCGGGCATATAAAACGGCGGTGGACAATAATAAAAAAACCGGTAGTTCGCCCTGTATTGAGCCTTTTGCCACGGAAATGGAGGAGATATTCGGCAGAGGGATTTGTGCTCCGGAAGACACAAGCCACGTGGTTCACGCTGGCACTTCATTTTCGAAGCCTGCAACATCGTTAGAAAGGAATGCAAACTTTTCTGAAGGCGCCTCTTCCAGTGGAGTACGTAGTACTCCTAACTTTGAATTCATACAATTAGATGTGCCCAAAATACAAACATCACCGTCATCAATTGCCTTAGTCTCTCCTTCAAACAAAAATAAATTTAGAAAAAGTTTGAAGGAGAGAATATTTGAAAAAAAAAATTGCGTTCCAAAAGGAAAAGGAACAGAGCAAAATAAAAAGGTGGGAAGAAAAGAAACATATTTTGTTAGAGCAGCAGAAAGAAAAAAGAGAGGACAAAAAGAAAAGTGCCGGTGCAAATAATAAATAAAAATAATATTTCAATGGGCATTTATTTTTAATTGATGATTTTCAAAGGATACCTTTAGCAATTAAATGTTCTATGAGACGGTCTCTTCTATCTCGTGCCGACGGTGGCGGAAGGACATCTAGTTCTCTGTCAATAACCTCATCTTCAACAGTTTCATTATGAACTTCACTATCATCTGTATCATTGTCATCTCTGAAATTTTCCTCTAGCTCTGGTTCATTGTTCTCTAGGCATATGTTGTGTAATACACATGCCGATACTATTAAATTACTGCAGAGAGTTAGATCTACACTTTCTGTAAAAAACTGGAGACGTCTGAATTTACCCTTTAGCAAACCAAAAGCATTTTCGACAACGATCCTGGTTGAAGAGTGCAACCTATTAAATTTTTTTTTAATATCGCTTAAGCTTCCATTATCTTTAAATGGAGGAACTAACCAATCCAAAGAAGCGTATGCCGAATCTCCCAAAATAAACCTTTCACGAGGAAAAACAACGTCTTGGTTTTCTATCGCTTCACGGAAAATATTAGAGCGCCTCAGAATTCTACTATCATGAAGCGATCCAGGCTCTCCGCAATGCACATCTATAAACTTTTTATCAGCATCTACAATACATTGCATCACCAAGCTGTAGTATTTTCTCCGATTAAAATACGCTACTCTATTTTCCTTCGGTGCTCTTATTTTAATGTGTGTTCCATCAATTGCTCCAATGATATCTGGAATTCCCTTCATTAACTCAAATTTTCTGGCTATGATTCCTGCTTCAGTTGATGTGGGCCATGATATATGTTCACTGCTAATGCTGACCAGCCAGGACGAAACCCTTCTAACGATTTCCCATGCAGCTGATTTTGCAATCGAAAACAGATTGGCAATTTGGCGAAACGTCACAGTATTGGCTATATACCACAAGAATATATATATTTCTGTTTCGTAGCCTATAATTGGACGACCTCCTTTTACTCCTTTCGGTGCTACTTCTGCTCTCCTGTATTTTCTGAAAAGGTTTGGTTATTTTCTTGCCTGCCTAGGTCACGTTTAATAAAATTTGTTTCTATACAAACGTCAGCATTGATTAATTCACTCACCTACAACGACAATCGCAGATGCCTTCGTTAGGCGCAAATGCTGCCTGAATTCTTCATTTGAAAAATTTCTAATTTTATTTAGAAATGCACAATTTCTTGCCGCTTCAGTTTCATCTCTTAAATCTAGAGATGACGATGATGATGAAGTGCTTAAAGTGCTTGATGCAACCTAAAAATAATTCCGTATAGTTTCTTGGTTATCTTATCATAAAAAAAATCCTTACTGCAGCAATAATTTCTTCGGCGCTTGTCATTTTAGGATTTTTCGATGAAAACACCGTGTAAAGCACTACTGTAAATCTTATCGCGCTGACTCAGCCACTTCCTGCAAACAGAAAAAGATATATGGGTGTGAGTGGGGAGCCCCAACTGAGTCCTAACATTCTAAAATATTTGCAGTGTTCTTATGTAAAATGTAGATTAGGCATACACCTCGAGATGTATCTTCATCTTCACCTCGCCTCGCTCAACTGCGTAGTCTCGCCATGCCTCGGTGTGCACGTACCCTAACACATCGATACAAAACACTCGAGAATACTTCACAAGCCATGAAACAGGCTCCCTCACTCCCACATAAGAGGCCCAACGAAGTCCTTACATTCTAAAATATTAGCAGTGTTCTTATGTAAAACTGAAAAAAGTTTGATTTGAATAGCTCCTCTGCTGTAAACTATTATCATACAGAAAAATGGTGTTCTGATAATCTTAAGCTTGCTTTCTTTTCTTCCGAACCCAAATAAAACTTTTATACCTTTCCTACCAAAATAATGTAAAAAAATTTATTTTAACCAAATAACTACGATTCCTCAAGCAAAAACTCTCAGCTGAGTAATCATGGCATGCAATTATTATTGAGCGTAAAATGGTAAGGAAACTTTGTAATCAAAACTATTTTATTATTTTGTTAAGTAAGGTATATAGTAAGTGTACCATGTAAGGAACCAAGCTTTAAATTACTAGAAGACTATCTTCCTGTATGGATAGTAGTTTAGGCTCCATAGCATATATAAAGTCAATATCTGGCACTTTCATCAATATCAATATAGAACATTTTAGGAAACGAACTCATACGCACACATAATTTCTGTTTCATGGCTTGGGAAGTATTCTCGAGGGTTTTGGCTGTGTGCTCTAGTTACAACTACTACTAGTGCCAACGAGATGCGTCAGCATTGACAACACAGAACTCCTTGGGTCATAACGTACCCGACCCAGTAGAAAGACAAATAGTACTTCTTTAATTATCTCACTAAAATTCTCTATCGAACTACACTAATATAATGGAAATATCTAAAAACACTACAATTACCATATTTAACTAATTTAAAAACTATGACTCACTTTTGTATATAATTAAGTCCACCCGTCGTACTTTAATAACACTTAATCAACGGTTGCACACAAACTGATCCTAGAGCAGACACAAATAAAGAGTTGAGCTAAGGTAGGTACAACCAATTTCTACCTTAAACTTTTATCTCGGTACCGGTGTGCCCTCAAGGTTATCAACATTCTTACTAATTTACTTAGAAAGGTTACTCTACCTCATAAAAGAACCGACTGTGCATGCATATTTCCCAGAAAGGCAAGAAGGTTTATTGTAGCTTTGTTGTGACTCAGATGCCCAATCCCCAAATCACAGCCATTAGACCAACATATCAATATATTGCCCTATACAATATATTGATGTGTCGGGGATATGACCCTGAAAACAAATATCAAATTTAAATCATTCTAAAAAAATTAATAAATAAAAATTGCATTGCATCAAAACTTTTTTGCTAGAGAGATGATGTAGGGATGGTTGTTGGGTCGGACAGGACTTTTAACAGCATCATAAAATAAGTTCGCCTTCTGTAGATTCGCTTTAATTCGAATTAATTAAAAAGTAAAGTTGCCACCTAGAAAATCATTTAAACTTGGCTGTATCACCGTAGATCTCTCAAGCTCACATAGCTCTATAGTTCCATATAATATATATATATAAATATACATATTTTTTATATTAATCATATGATCCTTATCAATGTGTATCAAGCATTTTAGCAGATAGAGTTCGTTTAACTCAAATCCATCCTTTCAATGATCAATTAAGGTTGTTAAAGAATCTTAGATCTTACCGCTCGCGCCATGACATTTTCGCGAAACTTGGCAAAGAAAAAACCTTCTGCATTAATAAGCACGTGACTTCTTTTGTGGCTGCTTTAATTAACACACATTCTGAAATCATGTCGCAATCACTAATTACGAAATATTTACATTTTTAATATCTAAACTAAATGAAACTTCTCTGGCCACATATGGAGGAAGAGTATGAATTGTGGTGAAAAGTAGTAGATAGGTAAAAATATCAGAATTACAAATCAAATGCCAAAATTCCTATGGAAAATATATGTCTGGGTCTACAATTCCTCGGGGGGTCGTAAAAAGTAAAATTTTTTTTCGGTTGAACAGCGTATAACAAATCAAAATCACCAACAAAATTACAAAATTTGCATTTTTTATAGATGTTTGTACAGTAACGACAATTTTCGGTTAAGCAACGTAGGATTAATTTAGAAAAACAAACTGTTGACAGTCAATTGATAAAAAGGGCAGAAAGATAATAATCAGAAAAGTGTATTATTTTAGCGGCAGAAGGTGACCACAACAAACTGGGCAGTAGGTGCACATTATCATCGGTAAAAAAATTATTTTGCTCGTGTCAGGGACATGAATGAAAATGCATTTATTTTAACCACATTGCATTTATAGTACCTATTCAGCTCTCTACATCGCATTTGATTAAACTTCTACCACTTCTACTAAGTTTATCCCCGACCAAAGACGTACCCCACCAACACAGCGGCAAAGCTAGCGGATGCCAACCAACAAATTAAAATTAAAAACAAGTAAAATGGCTAGATTTGATTTACGACTAATTCTTATAATACCCTAGATGAATGCCCGTATATAATTTCGTATGGTAACCCATCTGTGCAAGTTTGATTTTTGAAGTGGGTTTTCGCATATATTTCTAGAACGGTTCGTCGGACAGTAAAAATCAATTTCATATTCTGAAGAGCTTTTCAGCTCAATAAAAACGTCTAGGACTGATTGTTTTCACAGTATACGTAAAAATCATAAATTTTTATATGACAACACCAAGAACTGGTTGCCCGATTAAGCCCATTTTAAAATTATATTTACTATTTTTATGAAACCGCCGTGTACAAAATTTTAGCTCTCTACGTTAACTCGTTCTCAGGCGGTGAAAAATGAAATTTTTGTATGGAAACCCACGAAGGAGTTACCCGATTTCTCGTGAGGACGGACAGACGAACGGACATGCAAAAATCAACAACTTTTCTTATTATTCGAGGGTGTCCAATCCATTTTGCTCTACCATAATTATTTCTTTGCGTTACAAATGGAATGATAAACTTAGTATACTCTAGGATTTCATCATCTAAGGTATAACAACTGACGAAAGATAGTAAATAAGATTAAAATCATAACAGAAATAAATTTATGTTGATAGTCTGAACAAAAACAATAATAAAAAGTACGTCATCTAGATTAAAAGCATTTACACAGACTTAATAATTAAAAATTGTATTTCCTGTCTCACTTAATGATGCTATTCCCGTAGCAGCTTAAGAGTGTTAGGGAATGCATAATGCTCATCCTTTTGAATTCTCTTTGTAAGCGCATCCTCATCGTCACCAAGCAAAATCGGTACTTTTTCTTGAACTATAATTGCACCAGTATCAACGCCCTGAAAATATTGAAATATTTCCATTTAAAAACAAAGCTGGATAAATTCGATATTATAAACCTACTTCATCTACAAAATGAACAGTACATCCAGATTCTGTATCTCCAGCTTCAATAGCCTTCTTAAATCAAATCCCTTGCATTTCTTCAGCAGTTAAATATTTCAATACGTACCCAAAGTTTTATCAGCAAATGGAGCTCTATCATTCAATTTAGCGCCAGTGAAATCCATTATTTTGTGAATTAAACTAAAACCATTGCTATTGACTCCGCTGGATGGTAGCCCGATAACAATGTCGCCTTCTTGAATGTCATGTGTTCGTGAAAGCATATTATTTCTTCAGTAATTCCCAAAGAAAATCCAGCTAAATCGTAAACATCATCTCGATATAGAACGGAACTTCAGAAATTTTCTTCTTCTTCTTTCTTGATTAAAGAGAGAGTCAACTGTGGGCTCCACTGGATGGGGGCTGGAGTTACTCCTCTTCTGGCTCGACCCTATAGGGTATAACGCCATATAGTAGGAAAAAACATTTAGTTGGTGCACTGAGTAGCTGGAAAGTGCGATGAGTAGGATCCTAGCTGGATTGAATCATGACATATGATATTTGCTATTTGGTTGTGGGTTGATGGAGGGAAAAGGTTAGAGGGAGGTTTCATGGCTTGTTTGGAAAGGACGGAGTGGAGTGGTGGTTAGATCTGTGTATAGGAGAAGTAATTGGTTCATGAGGCAAGAAGTCCGGCTTCGCTGGCAAAAGTTGTAATCTGCTTGAGGTTGGGTTGACTGATTGGAGAGAGTACATCTTCAAGCCTGCCTGCACTCTCTAGAAGGTTGAAGTTCCTTCTTAAACTATTGAAAATTTTGCAGTGGATTAGGCTGTGCTCTATGGTGTTTGGAACACTACATTCGTGACATGTGATGAGGTCAGTTTTGCCTATTAGGGAGAAAAGTTTGGCATCATAGCTGTGACCAGAGTAGAGGCGGTTAAGGAATCTCGTTTCTTTTGCAGAGAAACACCATTCATGCCAGGGAGGTTTCTGGGGGAGGGGGAAAAATTTAGCGAAGAATCTGCCCTTGGTGAGACTGATTGATGTGAAGTCAGCATTCCAGGTCGTTTTCAGATTATCTTTGATATGGGAGAGTAGATCTTGAAGAGAGATTTTGGTGTGAGAGGTTGAATCGAGGGAAATAGCCTCCTTGGCTTTTTTGTCCGCTAGTTCGTTTAAGGGTAGGCCCTTATGACCTGGTAGCCATACTATTTTATAAAGATTGGAAGAGTTGGATAAGGCAGAGGAGCAGATGTTATAAGCATGATAGGAGTCGTTGGGGTTCTGAATTGAGGCACATGCCGACATGGAGTCGGTAATGATAATTATTTTTGAACCAGTTTTGGTTTTGGATAAGTCCATAACCAGTTGTATGGCCAGGAGCTCTCCAGAGGTGGATGACTTAAGACAATCATATTTCCTCATGTGAGCACGGAGATTCGTAGCCTCGATAGCACTTAACGGACTCGAGAAGGATGCATCAGTGGCAAAAATTTGCCAGCCATTTGCAGTGTGTTCGTCAAGTAGCTTGAGGTAAACTTGTTTCAGCAGTTCATCTGGTATGTTGTCCTTATTAACCCCATGGGAGGAAAGGGTATTGGTTATGATTTTTAGATTTTCAGGAGGGGAGATTGTGGTGTAAGACCCTATCATTTGAAAGAGTCTGGAAAAGGAGCTGTAGACCACAGCGTAGCTGGAGATCTTAGGGTTGAGGCGATCAAGGTGCTGCGTATTGAATAGGTTTTTGGAGAGGGCTCTGCCAATTTCTTTAGCAGTGAGTAGGGTAGTTCTGTGGGTAGGGGGAAGTTCATTAGCTAGGGCATAGATTATGTGGGTTGGGGTGGATGGGGAAAGCCCTAGGCACGTCCTGAGGCACGCATTGGAGAATGTAGTAAGCTTTCTCTCAATGTATTTAGGTCGATGTGCCATTGTGGTGCTCGCGAACTCTAATTTGGACCTAATAACAGCCTTATAGAGTCTGAGTGCTGAGGTTGGGTGGAGCGGATTTGTTTTGGAAGTTAGTAGCTTGAGCGTGTTTACTTGGAAAGTTGCTGCTTTCGTTGACTGAAGAAGTTGCTCTTTGAGTTTCAGATTGGAGGTAAAGAACTTCCAAGGAATTTCATCTTAGAGGCGATAGGTATGTGGAGATTACTGAAGGAGACCCCGTCGGGCAGCCCAGATCTATAGTGAATCGGCACTATGTTCACCTTATTTGGGTTGATGGATAGGTTAAGGTCAGTCGCCATTTGGAGGAAATGATGTAGTACATTTTTCAGAGACTCGAGAGCCCTTTTGTGTGATTTGCCAGATCCGACAAACATGAAGTCATCCGCGAACTGGATTATTTTTACTTCATCAGTGGATGCCTTGTGCAGAGAGGAGGTGTAGAGGTTAAACAGGATGGGACTTATGACGCTGCCTTGCGGAAGGCCATCGCTCACTACAATATTAGAGTCTCCCAGTTTTAACGTTCTAGCATTGAGGAAGCTCGCGATCCACGAGACTATGTCGAGCGGGATGCTCATGTCTGTGAGGATGCTGGTAAGCTTGCCTGCAGCCACTGACTCGTAGGCGGATTGGATATCAACAGATAGAAGGATGGATTTGAGGCCTGTTGATTTGTTGTAGGATATCTGATTCAAAATTTCATTAAGGCAGTTGTTTACAGATTTGCCTCTGGTATAGGCAAAGGACTTGGTTGGGAGTATGTTGGCCTGCAGTACTATATTGGTGAGACGCTTTGTAATGACACCATTGATGCATTTTGTCGTTGTTGATATGAGAGCTATGGGCCTGAAGGAGTTGATGTCGTCGCTGAGTTTGTCCTTCTTCTTGACTGGAACTATATTGATAACTTTTAAGGGCTCGGGGAGAGCATTGTAGAGCCAGAAACTGTTTAGGACATCGAGAAAGGATTGAAAAGCGACTGGGTTGAGGAGTTTAATGGCAAAGAAAGGGATTCCGTCCACACCAGGGGCTGAGTGATTAGATTTGCACTTGAGAAACAGCAGTAGCTCCTCTGGCGAGATGGGGAGTCTGGGGAAGGAGATGAGTTTTGGGAGGTGTGGAGGACTCGAGACATCATGACTGATAGTGGGTGCCAGTTTGCTTAAGAAGGAGGATGATTTTGAGGTGTCCCAGTGGGAGACTGAGTCAGTCGAGCAAAATTTTCTACTGATGTTCTTAACAGCGTTGAAGAAGGACTTGGAATTCGAGGCTTCTAAATTTTCCACAAAGCCGGCTATGACGGCCGCTTTAGCTCTCTTGACTTCCTTTTTCAGCCTGATGTTGATGGCTCTGAGCTTATTAAGACTAGCAATCGAGGTTGACCTAGCGCATTCAGTGAAGAGTTTACTCTTTGTTTTGAAGAGCTTTTCAATAGTCTCGTTCCACCATGGTTTGGGAGAGAAATTGGTGTGTGGCGATCTGAAGGTGTTTGAGCTGATTATGTTGTGAAGATCGGAGAGGATATCCGGGCTGGGTTCAAGTGAGCTAACTTCAGCTACAACTTTGGTGCGGTTTAGGAATGGTCTGGGATGCCGATTAGTTGGACTGTCGTCCGTTGAAATGTGGACGGGCAGGTGATGGGAAGAGCCAATTTGAGACTGAAGCGTCATAGCATTGACTGAGCTGGGAGGGAGAGACGTGAACGCAAGGTCCAAGACAGAGCCCGAGGAGGCAGTGTTCAGATTAGCAAGGAAGGTGGGGGTGAGGGGATTAGTCAACACGAGGTTACTGAGAGTAAGTAGGTCCTTAAGGATGCGACCTTTGATGGTTGCTGGACCAGATACTCTGATGAACGGGTCCCAGGAAGGGTCCCTGGCGTTGAAGTCTCCGCATAGGATGACATTGGAGGAACTTGAGAGGAGGGTGACCAGATTTCGGATATTTAATTCAAAGGTATTGGCGTCGACAGAAGGGGGGGCGTAAACTGAAGCGATTGTGAAGTTGAGGTTACCTATGAGAATTTTGACTATTGCGCAGTCTAAATCAGAAGTGAATTGAATGCGAGTGTATGAGATGTTAGTTTTCACAGCAATAAGGCAGCCACCATAACCGTCACAGCGGTTTGTTCTGACGATATTGTAGCCGTTTAGGGACGCTATCGAGCTATCCCTAAGCCAAGTTTCGTTGAGTACTTAATAAAATGTCATAGGGGTTGGAGTAGAGAAAAATTTCAAGATAAGGTTTATTGGCAAGAAAGCTTTGTATGTTGTAGTGTAAAATTTTCATATGGGGATGGGAGAGGGTGTGGAGGTGTTATTTAATGCCTGTTGCTAACTCTTTAGTATATTCGTTTTGTATTAGTAGGGAATCTGAGAGTATCCCGAAGGATTGAAGTTTATTCTTGAGCGCACCAATAAAGTCGCTATTTGGGAGGGTGTTGTTGTTATTTTTTAGGGCGTCACTGATCCAGGTTAGGATTTTTTCCATCTCAGTGACCCTTTCCTTTTCAGCTGCAAAGCCTGTTCCATTGGTAGATTGTGATTTCTCACTGAACATTTTATAGAAATTTTGTGGTTTTGGAAGTTGATAGGTTTTAGCGACACTCGCATAGGATCTTTTCATGATAACTTTGTTGGCTTCCGCATCAGGGAGCCTAGCTCTTTTAGAGGAAACTAGAGATGGAAAGGAGGGGTCATCTGAGAGGTCCTTGAGGAGATCGAATCTGTTGGGCGAGGGGGAAGAAGGGGGATTTGGGGGAGGACTGAAGGATTAATGATCTAGCTACGCTGCGGTTCACACTTTTGATTGCCATGACCTTGAGCACATCAGTCTCAAATGTTTTGGCAGGACAGTCAGGTGAGTCTGCTCTGTGTTTGCCTTTGCAGTTTATGCAGTGAGGAGTTGATTTACAACTTCCTTGACAGTCTTCTAAGGAGCAGTTTGGGCAGGTTGGCTTGGTGGCTTTGCATTGAGGTTCCCTGTGACCCCATCTTAGGCATTTCGCACAAAGTTTGGGTTTGGGAGTGTAATAGTCAACCCGACGTATGGCCCCATAGATTGAGACCTCCTTCGGGATTACGTTGGCCTTAAAGGAGAGTTTGACGATGCTTGTGGGAGAAAAGGAGTCATCCGCGATTTTCTTTCTGAATCTTTCTACAGCTATAACCGGAACTGGAGAGGAAATGTTGTTGATTAGCTCCTCGTCAGTGATATCGAGAGGAACCGCCTTAATTATGCCTTGCTTCCGAGCGTACGAGGCAGGGATGTAGGCATTCAGTTGGTGCTTTGATAGGTCTGCAGATGCAAGCTTGTTAGCTGAAGAGTAGTTGTTAAAAAACACCTGTACTGCATTGAAAGAATGTTGTTTTATATTTGAGAAACCCGAGATATTGATTTTCTTGAGCAGTGCTCCTATCCCAATGTCACTAATTCTTTTTTGAGCATCATCACGCTCTGTGTTTGATCTTGCTACTAGTACCCAGAAGGGGCCTTTATCTGACTTGTCGTATAGTACTAGAGGTGGTGATGCTGACTTGGGTGGTGTGTTTGAGGTTGGAGACCCAGGTCCCTGAGAGGAGGGAGAGCCATTTTTGGTAATTGTGGAGCACAGCGGGGTGGCTGGAAGTGAAAAATCAAAGGATTTGTAGCCTTTAGTAGGGGTATTTGAGAACACTGTGTTTGCAGGCTTTTGGGTGAGGTCCGTGTCGAATGGATTGGATGTGATTAGATTTTCCGGTACAGTGTCGTAATTCTGCAAAGTGAGAATAGCAGGGGGGATTGTAGTCGACCCTCCCGGGTCGACAATCATGGATTCTTCGTCGCCATGCATGGTTTGCAGAGAGGTGTTCAAACCAATATGAGTTGGTGATGTGTCAAACACTAGGGGAGAGTGAAAAAATTAGCGAGGTTAAAGAAAAATGTACTTACCCAAGCAGAACGCCAAGCGTTATCGGAATTATACAAGCCTTTATGAAACTGTACTTAACCTGAAAGAAGCTGTACACTTTAATCTGACCACTGCAGAGAGGTAACTGTAATTGGATTGAGGTTAGGGGCGGCGTGCCCTTGTGAGGATATTTGAAAAACTTCCTTATTTTTTATTAATCTAATCCAATTTTGGTTAAAAATTGACTGATGAGGTGTAGCAGTGAGCTTAGCACGATTTTTTTACAGAATACTTGAAATTTAAAATCACTCGAAATATTTTCAGCTTTTGAAAGCATGTGAGAGACGCACCATACGGGTGTTCAAGCGCAAGTGAAGAAATTTTCGAATCGAATGTAAATTTTATGTTCTATTGTGACAGTTCAAATATGACAAATGTCAAGTTTTTCAGCTGAGTTTTACCCTTAGAGGTTTTACCTTTTACCAACTTCTACAACTAGAAAATTGTAGAACAGCGCCCCTACATTTTCATAGAGATTTAAATAGTTCTCTCCAATGTATGGGAGTTCTAGAACAAGGTACACAAAAGAACACAGCTAGTATAAATTATTGAGATCAAATACTGCCTTTGATGTAATTCTGTAGTGAAATCGAGAAAGCAATTACATTTATGATAATTGACAGGTCAACAGCTGTTTGATTTGGCAGCTTACCACTACTTACATATTTCGTATATTTATATACAAACGATATCGTTTTGACGATGTGGTTTTACCATGCATTGTAGATTAGGCATACTCAAATTGGAACAAGTAATTTCGGTAATCATATACCGCGGCAGACCTACAACTTGTGCTGGTAAGTCTAAGCACAAGGGGAGGAAATTCCTTCCTTCCGTAAAAACTTCTCGTGATGTGTAATTTTATTTTAACTTAACAGTTGGTGGTGCTGATGAGACAATGGCTACATGCACTGCGCCTACACTACACAATAAATCGAATGCTTTGCTTTGCCTGCGTCCATGTTGACTGAAGTGTTAGTAAAACAGTAGTGAAAGTTATTGAACAAATTGTTTATTTCTAAATTTGTTTTAATTGATAATTGCATATCGCATAGTTTTATAAAAGAGAAGAATTAAAAGAAACTACTGTATGTGCCACAGCCAGTATATTCTTTGGTTGATAACTTCTCTTGTCATGATATAAGTTAACATATTAAAGTGGAATTACCTTATGAGATTGTATATAAATCTCGTATGTGAAATAAAAACTGTGTCAGTGCGTATAAGAATTTGATAAATCTTCATCGTATTTACAGTATTTCAGTTTATTTTTTATTGAAAATGAGTGCAGCGGCCATTGAGCAAGCATCAGTTAACAACGACCCCGCTGAAGAAAATGAAATCACACTAACAAATTTGAACATAACACCCGTCTCTCTCTCCACCATCGTCAAGAGCGGAATTTCGGGTGACGAGTCCCCGTCCCTGCCTTCAACATCAGCAGTTTCGTCTATTGAACAGCATTGCCGTTTTCTGGAAGGTATCTAAAAAAAACAATAAGAATACAAATCCAAATGTACTGTAGTTTAACAACTGAAATATTAAATTATATGTACTCTCTGTGAGTAGATATGTCTTCTTGTTTTTTTTTTTTTTTTTATATTAGTAAATTGTTGGAGGGAGATTTGATTTCTCGTGATTTCAGTCGCTATGATAGTCCTTTAAAGCTCGAGACTAGTATTAAGGCGAGTGTACTCCAATTGTATATTAAAGTCAAGTTCATCACAATAAAAAGTTCTAAACAAATTTCGGGGTGAAAGTGATGCTCATTGCCGAAATATTTACCTTAAATTTCACGTTTTTATTTTGTATTTACAATGGACTGTGAAGTGAAGTTTTTAAGTGATTAAGGAAAGAAATTAAAAGTTGTATTTCCAATGTTCAATTGTTTGGAGGAAATAATAAAAGTGTTCATTAAAAGAATGTGTGCAACAAACAAAGAAAAATATGGTTTTTAGTGTTTGATAATAATCAACGCCTAGGATTTGCGAAACATATGCTAAATACGGTGTTTTAGAGCAAATTTAGTTTGTTTGGAAAAGAAACTCGAGATATTATTAGTAATTTTAACAGCAAATCTTATTCTACTTTTTCTATCTGCCTACATAAAATACACAATATAATAGAAATACAATACATGTACATAGTCACTTGCTATATGAAGATGTTGCTCTTTGTCCTTTTTGGTTAATGTTAATTTCTTGTAGAACTTATTTTAATATAAGTTGGAGAAAATTTTATTTATTGACAATGATCAATAAGTAATTGCGTGAAGTGTTGGTTCTAGATAATATTTATTAGGTTCGAGAATTAATCCAAAGGGATTTGATGACTTACCTACCTACTCAAAATTTAACAAAAACATTTATTTATTTTAGTACACGTGCCAAAGGCACGTAAAGCGCTGGGCGCATCTTAGAAAGTTACATAGTAGATTTACATTTAGCAAAACAAATAATAAAAGATCGATAATAACATTAATATAGAGTACAGTAGAAATGTACCCAACTTATAATACTATTATCTATTTTATACTCGATGTACCTAACGTTGTAACGTAGCATAGACTGAGGTTCTTTAACAAATGCTTTTCCTATTCTATTCTATTCTAAAATAGAAATAGGAGCCTAATATATAGCATAGTACAGTACAGTATAGCATAGTCCAGCGTGCAGTACACCTAGCAGTTAGATTTACAGACGCTAAGGGACGCATCATCTTTTTTCCATTATCTCGTACACGTAATTATTCCCATGAGCAATTGTAAATGCAAAAAACAAGATAACATTATGGAAAAGACGAAAAGATAAAAATGTCTGGTACCAAAATTTGGTGAAGGGATATCGGGTTGATATTGTGGTCCATCGGTTGTATTAACTAGAATGCAGTCCGCTGAATTGCTTCCAGCACCTTGTATTAAAGTCGCAAAAAACTTACCAATCCTGCGCCTATTAATAATATAATAAGTACGTTTCCCTGAATCGTCCTATGTAGGGCATGCAGAGAACAGAAGTAGTGCATCCTACTAGTACTAAGAAAAACAATAAAACAAAAACGGCGATTCTTTATGGTTGACCTCCTATTAATACCGTTTATCATGAAGGAAGCCAATTGATTTGTTAATTCCAACAATCTTAACTAAGAAGATTTTTTAATATAAAATAAAATGAGATAGCCTTTATTTACATAACTTAATAACAATCATTCAGAAAAATATAATAAAGGCCCGAACTGTATACGCTAACCTATAAAGTTGGCATGTTATTGTCGTCCTTCCATCCGTATCCACGGCAACACATCACTTCGCTACATTTCACTATTCAAAATACGATAGTGAAAGGCAGCCACTGACATATATATAAATAGACTGCTTGAACTCCTGTTTCATGTGGCACCAATTATGATTTCAGAAAGTATGCTCTCACTGTCGTAAACTGGCGTTATATTTAAATAATTTGGGAATTTACGTATATGCATTTCAGTGGGATTTACCGAATTTACAACAAAAGTATTTGGGACTATTTGTATCGTTAAGCCTAGTATCGAGTTCGAGTAAAATGACATTTCCATACAAATTTTAGCGCTGGTAAAATCGCAAGCAAAAATTTTACTCATGTTTTTACCACTGACATAGGACTGCCTGATTTGCTATTTCATATGGCTTTTTTTGGCAGGGTGTGACAATTATCTTAATTTCAAGTTTTACTTTTGCTTTAATATTCATATTTAAAGTTCAACAAATTATAGAAGCACTCGAATTTATTTCTCTTCTTGGAAGCTTATCTCCTACAACATCAAATATTTTTTAAACTTGATTTTTAAAGAAATAAAATTAAGCAATTTTTGTCTACCTGCTCCTAAAAGTAGCTATGGGGGACAGAGAAAGGATTACAAATATTGTATTGCCATCTATTTCTATCCTATATATTCATTTGGGAAACCACTGAACTGAAACTCGACTATGGTGTATTTTGTATAGAACTTATTATTTGTAGTTCAGCGGAATAAGGTAGTTAAACCAAAAAGGGACAACAATAGAAAAGTGGTTGCATAATAATGTCAAATAATGTAAGGAATTTCAGTAGTATCAGCAGTCCATTTTATATATGTCAGTGGTTTTTACTAGGTCAGTACGGAGTTAACTGGTAAAAAGTGAATATTTCTCTATTTTAAAATAGATGGCGCTTTGTATGTCTTCACTTATTTTACTGAACATTTTAATGGGCGGAGCATTAAAATGCTGGTAAAATTATGACATTTCCTCTTTCTATGACAATTTTCAAATTATTTTTTGAATTTATTGAAGGATTTAATATTAATTGAAAATTTTCAGATTGCTTTGTTAATTTATTGATGGATTTAATTTCTCTTAACAATTTTCAGATTAATTAAGTCCCTTTTTAATTGTAACTTTTAAAAACGGTTATCTATCTTTATAAACAATTTGAAGTTTTTCAGTGATAAAGTTTTTAAACATTTGTCACGTTGTTTTCTCCAAATTAAAATAAGTCGAAATTTTACCAGCGATTTTAATGTGAAAAATTTGGAGACCGCGTTAAATTTTACTTTGCCTGAACTCGATCAGAGTTTGAAAGTAGGAGCAAACGGGAGCAAAAAAGACAAAAAAGCTTTCGATACATATCGCTCCCACTTGCTCTTGCTCTGGTTATTAAAACAAGCTTTGGAATTTGCATTGCTCTTTGCTCCGAAACTGTTTATTGAAAATTTTCTTAGCTCTTTTTGCTTTTAATGTGAAAAAGGTTTAAAATTGCTCTAGCATTTTTGCTCACTTTGCTCTTACTTTGCTCTCAAGTGTCAAGCAGAGTGTACGGAAAGAGATAAAGAAATGTTGTGTAATTTTGAATTACTTTGATTGATTACTGTGTCCAAGATTATGTAATAAGAAGATAGGAAGCAGTAGAGCAAAATTCGAAATTTTTTGTGGTTTTTAGAATGAAACAAGTAATTTCATATTCTTTCGTCTTTGGCATGAATGGGGAAAAGAACTTGGTTATGCACTATTGTAGAGCAACTAAGACAACGAGTTAAAAACCAAAAATCGAGAGAACGTGGGATTACCCGGACGACAAA